>CM032342.1:12027449-12627449 GCA_019022885.1 Schlechtendalia chinensis | reverse complement strand
GTAATTACCACAGAAAATGTTTTAATCAAATTTGTATAGAATCTTATTTTGAATAAAAACAATTTTACTTGGTCAATGTTTTGCAACAGTGTTGCAAACTTGGCCTTTTTTCTTTTTCAAAACGTATCTTTTTATCTTATTATGCGCTCAATTTGGAAGTGTTTATTTTTTCGCTCTTTCTTAGTGATAGTTAAAATTTAATTGTAATGTGAAATAGTGTTTAAAAAAATAATTTTTTACAATTGTATGGCAAACACCAAGATTTTTAAAAAATTTAAGTTTTTTCTAAATTTTTTTTTTACAATTTCTGAAGTATGAAAGAGCGGCAATTTTTTTGAACACTTTAAAATAATATCAATCAATCATTCTAAACTTAATCGACGCCTGGCATTAATGTTCATACTGCTTGAACTGTGGTTGAACTCATTGACGACTTGTTCTATATAGATTTTCTCTTTATTTTTCAATTTGTAACGTAGTTAGACAGCTACTTAATCGGTCCTGTCTCATGGTAGTTCTTAGTCCTCAGACGAGCTGTCAATATTTTTAACTAGGAAAATGATCTTTCACTTAAATATATTTTTGAAGTTGAAAAACGCGATATTTTCGTAACAAAATTGTCTCCATTTTCAACACTCTGAAAGAACATATTTCACAAACAAAACCAAAAAAAAAAAAGAAAAAAAAAGAAGAAAACCCTAATAACATTCGGATACGAAGTATGAAGCATTTTCGAAAAATGAAAAAGGATAATTCGAAAATATTATTAAGTTATGTTTACCTTATTTCGTTCCCGGCACACGAATTCCGTATGACATAACTAATTTCGGGATCAACTAATAATTCATTTTTTATTCAGTTAGGTTACGACCTCATTTATCTACGCGCGCCATTGATATTAATAATATATAGTTAGTGTACGCACGTAACTGGATTTAAATTTGGGAAGAGGGCAATCGTGCCATATATCTTGGAGATTTACTTATCCCTCGCGCGTCAGTGATACATGCCCGTGAAATACGGATAATCGTGTTTACGTGCACTAGCAATATTTAACATAATAATAATAATTGTATTAAAAATAATGATAATAATGAAAATATTATTTTAAAAATTACTGTTACTGCTATTATGGTATATATCACCGTTGCGGTTCGGTAGTAGTTCGGTTTCGGTACTTGCATTGTTCTCCTCAAAATCTAGGATGGGTCAAGTGACAAGTGCAGCGGAGTTATATTACGCACTGTCCGAGGACTCTTGTGACGACAGCGGCGGACAGTGTGTTTCGTAAAATCGTATATAGGTTCGCACGTTTTTATTTCGACAATGTTTGCAACCGAACATTTTTATGGCGTTTACGTCTTGACCAACAGGCAACTGATCCGACTATATCACAAACCGACGTGCGTAGCTTGTGACTTTTTTTTTTATCTGGGCTTAGAACGAAAAAATATCACAGTTATTAAAACCCAGTAGAAATCGAAAAACGTTTGTAGTAAAACTAAAAGTGCTATTTGTTATTCGGCGTGAATCTATGTGTGACGTTATCGTCGTCAGGTATTGCGATTCCGTAGACAAAATATTGATATCTTCGATTGTCACGAACAATTATTTGAAATATAATAATTTGGTATTAAACAGTACTTTTAAAAAGTTTATTTGCAGTTCACGTGCACACCTTCCTAGCGATGGCGTACATATCATATCCCGCGCACATACCGTGTATAATATATAATACACCATGTAAACGGTTTTCGTTCGTGGAGCGATAATTGCAGTAATAACCGCGTAGTACGACGCAAACAAGAGGGTACTATCATAATGTTATGTAGGACACTTGGTATACCGTCGTTGTCGTCATCATCGTCGTGGTCGTGGCGGTGACGGTTGTCAAGATCCGGCGGCGTAACAACAGCGGTGTGGATACCATTTATATAATAGCATGTAATGTACACGGTCCAAACCGTAATTCATTATTTCTAGTCGGCTGTATAGTGCTGAATCGAAATGAAATTTCGTACGTTTACGAACAAAATGCGTTCGATTGGTCGATGGCGAGAAAAAAACAAGAAAGGGTTCGCGGATAATTTCGATAAAGTAACATTCATTGTTGTCAAGTGTTAAATAATAATAATAATAATATTCACCTGTCAAATTTCCCGAGTTGACTCGATCGCGCGTGTAGCACCTATCTGGACGTTTATTTATTGACGTGACATCAATCGTCGAATTATCTCATGAACAACGGAAACACGATTGTATACGTATATTTATTCCAGTTATTTTTTCCCTTCTAAAAACTATCGATTTAAAAGTCTGGTTTATAACAGACGCCGAGAAAACAAAACGGCTAATTATTAACAGCGTTTCGACGAGGAAATAAACGATTTCACGATTAATGGTGTTTCCCGCGCCTCCGTTATGTAACGCGATCGGCGTACATGTAAGAAGTCAGACGCGCGATCGATAACCCACGCTCGTGGTTCGGATCGCTGGGCCTGAATTGGCGCGATCATGACAATTAACGACGCGCCGACACATAATATGACAATAATCGTTTATACGTCGTGTCGACGAGTTATTGTTATATAAAACGGGCGAAATTAATTACGCGGGATCAAGTCATTACGACGCGCTGTCCGTTAACGAATGTAAATGTATACGGAGGGAAACAATCGAACAGTATGCCCGTTCGGTCGCGATGATAACAACGTGACATTATTAATGGTTTATATTTCGCGCCGTCCGCAGTAGCCGTGCGCGTTGTTACAGCCGGAATGCCTAGAACGACGCGTTGCGATTCCATGATTTACGTAATCGTTCAGTACGTTGTTGGAACGAGAGAAATGTTTCCCCGTCTGTTGTTCGTCGACCGCGTTAACGCCTAACCTGGTGTTACGTCGAGTTGCCCGCCGAAGGGGCCAGACGAGATTTATCGGAAACGAAGAAAAAGAGCTGGATGTGCCACAGGGGTCGGCCGGGCGTGACGTAGGACCCGCCGATGAAAGGTTATACGGACACGGTCGATAATTATTCACGTCGCGAGCGCCCGAAACAAAGTCGATCCATCAAGCCGCGACCGGTCGTCGGCGAAACGTGTTTGTAATTTTTTTGTATTTTTTTTGTTATACTTTTTATGCCGAACACACACCTCGTCGTGCGCGCCGGCTGTCCGATTTTCGTGGAAAAGCCAAGCGCGAGGTTAGGCGGCGGGCGGAAGACACTTGGCGCGTTGTCACCGCCGCCGCCGCCGCAGGCTTTCAATTACTCGGCGACGCGAATAAAAAGGAACGGGGCGCACGAAACTTTCGGCCATTAATCACGCGACAGATTAGTCGAGAAAACTTCTGCCGCGCTCGTCGTCGCCGCCGCCGCCGCCGTCTGACGGTTTTCCGCGGGACGACCGTCGAAAACGTTCGGAGGACCGCAGGCGAGGCAAAGACCAACGGCGTATTTGTGGGGTGGGGGTGACAGTGGCGATCACCTACCACCCCTACCCCCCACCCCTATAGACATTAAATGTTATTATGTTATTGCTAAATTACAAAAATATTGATTAGTACAAATAAAAAGATTGGTGGTAAAAGTAAAAGTTATCGTGAAGACAGCATTGTATAGATTCACTATTTTATAGATTCATATATCAACATTTTATATCAATGATAACGGCGAGCGCGATATTATTGCGTCGGGATTCATATCACGATGAAGTTTTAAGCTAGTCCGTCGCTCACGTGTTTGTTTATATACTGCCGGCGAGTGTGTAACAGTTAGGGATGGCAATTTTTTCGTACAATACCGAACAATATCAAAACAACATCGAAAGATTAAATAAAAATCGATGTCGAAAAATCTCTGTATTTAGAAAAAACATTTGGCATTTGGTAAAACATCGTTAATTTTTAATTTAATTTGAAATATAGAGGAAATAATTGTTCTTTGCTATAGGTACGTCAAGAAAACATTCAGTGCCAGAAATGTGAACGCACGAAATATTTTAGATGTATTGGCTTTCAAATGATGGGGTTTTTTACATTTTTATTTTGTCTTTAAACACACAGAATAAATACTCCGCTGATCTTCAGACGTGTTACTTTTCAGTAGCAAATTTTATTGGTATTTTTTTTAACATGCTTTTCTATTTTCTAATTTCATTCCCGAGCGAACATTAGTGACGTGATATACACGTAAAAAATGTATTTACGTGCGCACGCATGTGCATTATTTGGAACGATAACTAATTAAACATAATGGATCAAATTTAATCGAACATCATCGAGTCTTTTAAATCGTTCGGATCGATACTTTGCCCTATCACCATGAACATAAATTTTTTGTAATTATATTTTTCAGTAGATCGTAAATTTTCCGCGTTATTTCGGAATATTGTTTAGCGTTCGTTTCTCGACAAATCGCACAAAAGACTTTGTTGAATACTCTGCGTGATATTCGATTTTTGTACATTTGTTTTCATCCTTAACAATCTAACGTGTTCGAATCTCACAATTACACGGTGTAATGATATATTTTCGATTTTTTCAAAGGTGGTCAATGTCGTGCAACTATAAATACGCGTAAACAATCGTCTCTACGTATTAATCAGGTATTGAATATGTATGTTTCAATTATAATTGGTAATAATTTATCATTTTCTCGAATGAATTTGTTTAATCGAATATTTGATAACCTTCATTAAAATCATTCGGGAGTAGTAAATATATGTGATTATTTTGCTTGAAGTATTCCGCGAATACATTTTTTTATGATTACTATTCACATCTGCTACGTTATTATTATTATTTTTCTCTTAGGTTTAAAAATATGTAAAAGTAAATAAAAAATAAAAATAAAATTACAAAAAATACAGTGGTAAGTCAATTTCATTTTATTCTTTATTGTTTTAGATTATTATTATTATTATTATTTTGTAAATAATAAATTAATTTAGAGGTACATACTATTCAAGTGTTCCAACAAAAAACAAAGAGTTTTCGAGTAATAATTTAAAATCATACTTTTAAAATAAAATCAACTATTTCATTTTTTTTCTTTTTATCTTCTTTGTATATTTATATAACAAATATTTTAATACATTTTTTATATCATAAAAATTTATATTTATAATATTGATAATATTCGTGTACAAAGTAAGTACATTGTTGTGTATATATATTAAAATATATCAATTTCTTCATTCATTACTTTTTTCTAATTAGTACGTTTATAAATATGTGGTTATTATGTATCTGTTAGGTTTGTAACGTAATTGATCAAAAATTATATATATGTTGTAACGTGTCGAAATTTGGAGAGGCAATCGGTGGGACGAATTATGGTGTCTTTGGGCCTAGTTGCTGTCACCCGGTCTGTACGGGTCGACTGGTCATACACCATTCAATCCCCACTATGTGTTTTTCTTATCGTCGACTATATGCCCCGCCGACGATAAAGTCCCTCCGTTATTATAAGTTGCCGCTCTCTCGTCCAGCGTACGCCGAGGTGGAATGATATACGCTGTGACAGTTTTTTTGTTTTTTTGATAACTACCTGTTTGTTCTGTATAATATACATACTGTTTTTCTTAATATATACGGATTGTTTCCAATTCGGTAACTGTTTTTTTTTTATGCTCGCGTCGTGAGTTGTTTGTGATAGGTACATGTACATACGTGTCGGGCTAAGTATAGTAATTTGACGAAAACACATTTATCGCGTGTGCGCTCGCCCACCCGTCCGCCTCTCCACTTGTCCGACCGACCGGTACCGTGTTTCGCAGATACGGCTGTACGTATATGCGTTATCTCCGTGGCACGGATAACGCGGTGGACTGTGCCGCGAACGTGTTTGTTTAACAACAACTGTTGAATACCTACCACGCTCGATTACCGTCATCCACTCGTCCGCCGGACCGACTTCGTTGCGGTGACCGATCGACGAGCGAACAAAACCTACCGGCTCGTTAGTATCAACTACCGAGGTCTAATCGGCCGGTAGGTCACTGCTCAGTGTCCCCCTGGGCAGTGGGTACGAAGTAGGCCCCAGTTTTCTATGAGGCCGAAACGTTACACATGGCGACCGTGACAGGACTTACACCCTAAAGAATTGGAATCACAATCATTATCTCGTTTTTGTTGTACTGCCTACACAGGTAATATCCTCCTAATATTTTAATTTTTGTCTCCCCCCATTTACAACATTTGTTAGTCCATAAATTTTGTTTTTATGAATGGTGTATGGTACGGTACTCGGCTGATTGAGTGACGGCAATAGGGACATTGGTATTTTGGTTCATAATTCCTTAGGTAATTAAAATATTTGTCCTTTTCTGAGTATGTACCGCCGACGACCATCGAAATCTTAACTTTTTTTACTTTCTTTTTTTTTTGCTCCCTGTCTCCCCCTATTAATTCTATTTAAATACAATCATGTTAAATTTTTTTCTCTTGTTTCATTCTATGAATTAAACTGATTTTATTTTTCCACTTATTTTCCGGTGGTATTATTTATTAATTTGTTTGGGTTCTGGGACATGGATTCCACTGTGACCAACCTGTGGCCACTATTTTTATATCTTTCGATCTAATATTTCTTAGTGTTAGTCTGATAATATTTTTACTACCTTAGTTGTTATAATTTTTTTTTTTTAATTTTGGAATTTGTTTCATATTGACATTTTTTTTTTTTTAATTACACCCAACATATTTTCTATTTTGTTTTTTTTTTTTAGTTCATCACCCCAGAACAGTTCCGTTTCAATATATATACACCTAATTATTTTTCTTTTCTGTCAGACCCACCGATTCTGCATGAGAGGCGCCGGGAAAAGACAAACTAAGGTCCCCGATAGATACAATCCCAGTGTTCCTCACCCCCCTCCGGCCATATTACCCAGTTTTGATTTGTCCCTTAATATGTCTGATAACGAAGGTTCTACCGTTCGCTCTGTCTCTCCTCCTAATGAAGACTCTCAACTTGATCTCCGTTCTTTGTTGATTGATTTTCATGCTGACTCTAAAAAACAATTTGAGGAATCTCAAAAACAATGGCAAACTTCTTTCCTTGATCTCAAAAATGACATGACCCAAATTAATTCTCACTTACTGTCTATAGTGAAAGTTCTAATTCTGAGTGTAGAGCCTATACTGAAAAGCAAGTTTCAGATGTTAGGTCAGAACTTAAATCCGACTTTGCGAGTCTCTCTGATCGCATGAGCCTACTAGAAGGCCAATCTGCTCGGTTAGCCGCTCTGGAAACGTCTGTTCAGAAACTTCAAATAACCCACTCAAAATCTTCTTCTATTCCTCCTGTCGTTACTCAGTCTCTTCTCGAAATTAATAGCCTAAGAAAGCAAAGTTCTTTTTGGTCCTCAATTGTCTTCATCTACTTTTACCACTCAACCAACCCAGTCTCTTACTAATTTCACCCATCTGTTTCTGGCAATCATATCCCCTCTTCTTCGAATCCAACCAACACATTCATTTAAATTACCTCCTCTTTTAAACCAGTCTCTTCTTTTTAACAACAGTTCCATTCTCTCTCAAGAAAAGTATTCAGAATGCATTCCAGAATTTAACGGTTACCTCACACCTATACACCCTGAAGCTTTTCTTGTTGAAATTAATGACTATTTTCAGTTCTCAAGACATCCCTGATTTTTTTCAAATTAATATGATCCGTAGACGTATGATTGGTGATGCCAAGCAATGGTTCAATGCCCTTACTCCTCCCCCTAATACTTTCCATGAATTCGTTGAACTCTTCCGTCAACATTTCTGGTCATATAACAAAACAAATCATGACCCGTAATGACCTTTCTCGTCCTTATTCCCATCGTGATACTTCCACTCTCCAAAAACATGCCATTGAATGGATCAATAAGCCAAATATCTCAACCCACCTATCGAAAACGAAACCCTTATTTTTCAAATCCTCTCTCATTTTCCTGAAAACTGTATAGCAAGTCCTTTAAGAATTCTCCGTATCAAGACCCTCAATGAATTAATTGATCATCTATCTATGCTGAACATTCCTCCCGTCCTCTTAATAATAATAATAATTCTCAAACAATTCCCCCCAATTCTCATGACATCTCACAAAACCATCGATCCAATAATAATATGCCCCCTAACCGTAATAATTTATCAACATAGATTTCAAGGACGAGCTTCATATAATAATAATGACCGAAGTCAACACCACACCAATAATCCTACACCCAATCCTCCTAATGTTCCCCATACCTCCCCATCACCATCTACGGGAAACGATCAGTGACCAGTCTCGTGAGGAAAGATGCTGGATCATCTCCCAGGTTTCCTCAACTAAATATCCTCTCTCATCCCATAAGTCCTGAACAAAAAATTTTTCCCCTCCCTTAGTTTTCGCCCTGAAAATTGAAATTTCTATTTTTAATAATCCCTAATCCCGCTCTTCTTGATTCTGGTGCTTCTGTCTCTGCTATGTCTGAAAAACTTGTATAGTATATTAAAAAATGACCCTTCCAAAATTTGATATCCCCTCTTTTCCCCTTTCTGGTATATTCTTAAAAACAGCCATCACCAATAAATCTGTAAAAATTAATTCCCAAATCTATGTCAACTTTAATATCAATCATTTCAAAACCCATGCCATTTTCTTAATTGTTCCTCATTTATCCACTCCTCTTATATTAGGTACAGACTGGCTACTTGAAAATAACATCTCTCTTAATTATAAAAATCGTGAAATAATATTACCTTCCCCAAATGCTTCTGTCCCTTTTAAAATCATCTCCCTTAAACACACTAATGACTTAATAAATACACTAAAATATGTTGAAATTGAAAACAACTCTCAAAATTTCTTTACAGATGGACCTCATGAAAAATTCCTCTCCTTTCCAATTAACAAAGAACTTCGCTCTTCATGATATACCCCTTGATGAACAAGAACAACAAGCTATAGACTCACTAATTAATAAATATGCTCATATCTTTCAAGACCATCCTGGGTTACATAACTCTTTTTCTTACAAATTTAATGTTTGTGAACATAAGCCATACAAAATAAAACCGTACCCCGTTCCGTTCTCCGTCGCTCTGCCGTTCAAAAGAGATCGACAAGATGCTTAATTGGGGGGTTATTGAACGGTCAGATGCACCCTATAAACAATCCGTTAGTAACCGTGGTTCAAGTCTGATGGTTCGATCCGGCTCTGTCTAGATGCTCGAAAACTTAACACTATTATCATTCTACCCGTGACAGTTCTCTTCCAATGGATGACATTTTAGCTAAATTTAATAATAAAAATACTTTCTCTTCTCTTGATTTTACTTCTGGCTATTGGCAAATTCCCCTTGATCCTTCTGTTCGCCAATATACTAGTTTCTATATGATGGCAGGTCTTATCAATTTTGTGTTGTACCTTTTGGTCTTAACATTTCCAATGCTGCTTTTGGTAAAGGTTTGGAAGCCGCCTTAAATTAATTCAACTGTCCCGTGTCCCTTCCCTAATGATCTCCATACCTATGTCGACGACATCCTTGTTTCGTCCCAATCCTTTAAAAAACATTTAATAAGCCTTGAATGGATTTTCCAAAAAATATCCCTATCCGGTCTCACTCTTAAATTTAAAAAATGTCATTTCTTGAAATCTCAAATTAAATTTTCTTGGTCATTTTGTTTCTGCTAGTGGTACATAATGGACCCTGAGAGAAAATAAATGCTCTTAAGAACTTCCCTGAACCCCGCAATAGAAAAGTTCTTCAATCCTTCTTTGGCTTTTGTAACTTCTATAGAAAAATTTTCTCAAAATCATTCTCAACTCTTAAATCCCCCTCTCTCATCTTCTTAAGAAAAATATCCTTGGTCCTTTAAAGATAAAGAAAATCTCATTTAACAAAATTAAATATGTTTTCTGTAATCAAGTCGCTCTGACACACCCAATTTTAACCGTCCCTTTTGTATCCAAACCGATGCCTCTCTAATAGGTTTAGGCGCAGAACTTTTTCAATTAGGTGATGACCAACAACGTCATACCATTGCTTTTGCTAGCCGGTCTCTATGTGGTTCGGAACGGAATTATTTCTGTTACAGAACTCGAACTTTTAGCTATTCTGTTTGCCTGCCAAAAGTTTCAAAGTGTATATTTTTGGATATCCAATTTATTTGTATACCGGACCATAAAGCTCTCACCTTCTTATTTTTCATGTAAATTAAAAAATGCCCGTCTCACCCGTTGGACCCTTATTTTACAAGAGTTTGACCTTAAAATATTTTTACTGCCCTGGAAAAGAAAACCTCTTGATGCTCTCTCCCGTCACCCTTTAGGTCGTGATGACCAAGTTTCCTTAGATCTTCCTACAATAATGCACTTTGAAGTCAAAGACCCTGTCCCTCCTGACCTTGCAAGACTCCTGAAAACATTTTTAAGCTTACCATTCCTCCAGCTCTTCCCTCCAGAATTCAATATTTATTTTAAAATATGTTTAATGAACAGACTTCAGATCCCCACATTTGTAAAATTGTAGCTCTGCTATCTGATAAAAATTCTTTTCAATCTTGGCATACTTTTTATAAAGTCCACAACAATATTTTATTTACTCGTAGTCAAAACTTTTTAATACCTGGTCTCTATTCCTCCCTAAAACATTTAATTAATGAAGTAGTCATTGCTTTCCATGATTACTATGGTCATGTAGGTCCTTAAAAACTATCCATTCCCTAAAACAAATCTGTTATTTTTTTCCTTTCATAAAACAATCCGCTCTATTGTACAATCTTGTGACATTTGTCAAAAATGTAAGCCCCAAACTTCCCTAATCTCTGGCCCCATGCAACATGTAATCTCTCAAAAACCTTTAGACAAATTATTAGTTGATATTTATGGTCCCCTCCCAGTAGGTATTTATGGTCTCCAGTATATTTTTGTTTGTGCTAGATAATTTTTTCCCGTTTTGTAAAACTTTTCCCTCTTCGTAGAGCCACTGCTAAAGCATGCATCTACAAGTTAACCCAATGTTATTTTCCCAATATGGTTGTCCTCAAAATCTGATTTCCGACCACGGTAGGCAATTTATCAGTAAACACTGGCAACAAACTTTAAAAAATATCAAATTCAAGTAGGGCATACCAGTGTATACCATCCACAATCAAACCCTGCTGAACGAGTTATTGGCGTGAGCTTGGGCGGCTTTTCAGAACCTATTGCCATGAACGCCATAACACCTGGACTCAGTATGTTTCCTACATTTGAATGGGTACTGAACAATGTTCGACATGAATCTACCCTTCATTCCCCTACAGAACTTTTCCTTAACATTGTTACTCCTAATCCTGTTTCTCAACACATTGAATATCCTCATAATGACGCCCCTGATCAATAACCATAAAAAACTTAATTCTAGCCCATGAGTTCAACTTACCAAAGCTCAATCCCGTAAAATTAAACACGATAAAAACTAACTCCCCATCCTTTTAAAATTAATGACCTTGTTCTCGTCCGTACCCATAAGTTAAGTAATGCCATCGACAAAAAGATTTTCTAAATTTTTCCTTTATATGAAGGCCCTTACAAGGTTTCCTCTATCAAATCCCAAAATGCCTATACTCTTCTAGATCTCCATGATAACATCCTAAAGGGACATATAATGTAATTTATCTAAAAAGTACAAGAGCCCTACTCTCTAAATACGTTTTCCTCGTCTTTCTATTTTTCATAGTTATATTAATGCTCCGGTCCAAATTTCTTCACTGCTCCTTTAAAAATAGATTACCCCAATATTGAATTGGTTTAATCTATTTGGGGGGTTCTGTAACGTGTCGAAATTTGGAGAGGCAATCGGTTGGGACGAATTATGGTGTCTCTTTGGGCCTAGTTGCTGTCACCGGTCTGTACGGGTCGACTGGTCATACACCATTCAATCCCCACTATGTGTTTTTCTTATCGTCGACTATATAGCCCCGCCGACGATAAAGTCCCTCCGTTATTATAAGTTGCCGCTCTATCGTCCAGCGTACGCCGAGGTGGAATGATATACGCTGTGACAGTTTTTTTGTTTTTTTGATAACTACCTGTTTGTTCTGTATAATATACATACTGTTTTTCTTAATATATACGGATTGTTTCCAAATTCGGTAACTGTTTTTTTTTTTATGCTCGCGTCGTGAGTTGTTTGTGATAGGTACATGTACATACGTGTCGGGCTAAGTATAGTAATTTGACGAAAACACATTTATCGCGTGTGCGCTCGCCCACCCGTCCGCCTCTCCACTTGTCCGACCGACCGGTACCGTGTTTCGCAGATACGGCTGTACGTATATGCGTTATCTCCCGTGGCACGGATAAACGCGGTGGACTGTGCCGCGAACGTGTTGTTTAACAACAACTGTTGAATACCTACCACGCTCGATTACCGTCATCCACTCGTCCGCCGACCGACTTCGTTGCGGTGACCGATCGACGAGCGAACAAAACCTACCGGCTCGTTAGTATCAACTACCGAGGTCTAATCGGCCGGTAGGTCACTGCTCAGTGTCCCCCTGGGCAGTGGGTACGAAGTAGGCCCCAGTTTTCTATGAGGCCGAAACGTTACAATGTAAAAAAAAATGAATATTTATTATTATTTTAATTTACAAACTCAATTTTACAAAAAAAAAAAATCGAAACTTTCAATTAAAAAGTGGTTATTTTTAAAAATTATTATTGTAAGTAAGATATATATATACATATAAATATAAATGTATATTACGTATAATATATAATGAGTGAAATGCAGGAAAAAACTCGAAAAGATATATCAATGAAAAAAATATTTCACAGAAAATATATTGTTAGTGGCGTGGATTTCGGAAAACGCATACTGTCATGTGGGGTGGACACACTACGATATTACTATGATAGATTTATTTATATTTCTGATGTCATTATCGCGTGTTCGGAATCGTTTTCAGCCGATTGCAACTGATATTTCGGGAATTTAATTGTGACCGTTATTCAAAATGGACGTTACGTCCAAAATGTTTCGTCTCGTTTTATGGTTTTTCATTGTTTGGGTCGCGTGCAGGTTATTTTTCTCTGGAACCGTTCTAACAATAGCATTCTAATATGTACCGTATACACGCGCCATTCTGAACCGTTTTTACGTAATGTTATTAATTCGTACACATTTTTGGCGGTTTTCCTATATTTTAACAAATAAATTTGATAATCGACAAACCTACAATCCTTATATATATATATGTGTATGATATGTGTGCGTGTATATATTTTTGTCGAGTGGTGAAACTTGGGAGAATCGAACGAATATTCGATAGAGATTTGATGGGGAAAACGCTAGTGAAAAAATAGTTGAACGAAGAGGAATCCGAACACTTGTTTTCAGCAGATCGGCCGGAAAAATGTGATATTATGTAACCCGATCATTTGCGCGAAAAAGGTCCGGCCGACAAGATAATATAATGATATATTGCGGGACGTAAACATTATACATTCAGATTAGTCGTAGGCGTGTTGTTTGACGCACTTATCGAATCGTATACTACGCGCGCGCGCGTCCTGCTGCTCGTGTGCAGCCCGAGAGTTCGTCCCGGACGGTCCCGCAGGTCTCTCCGACAACATATGAAATCATAAATTACACGAATGGCCGGGACATTGATAAGGAGGTGTGGGGGAGGAGGAAGAAAGGCTTCGGAAAATTCCGCATAAATATCGCGTACACGCTGTACACATGGGAACGCATAACAGCGTGCGCGAGGGTGGGTCCGACGGTCGGAGGAAAACGTCGCAATATACGAGTCACATTATGCATTCCAATGTCATATGGAAAAAAAGATACAACCCCCCCTCCCTCTCCGCCCCAAATTGTCGTAAGGTCGACGGGGACTCTTACCTATATCCGCCGAGTGCTTGGTAGTCGGTTGTTTGAAAAAAATAATTAAATCAAATTAATCCAATAATAAATGTAACGGAGTAAAGTCGGTTGTCGCTCGCGCCGGCTTTTGAACGGACGCGTTTCATAAGCATTCCGCCGACAGAGTACGTTCGAGCATCGCAGTGCTCAAAATTAATATTTCTACATCTCGAAAGTATTTCGTATTATGCTTTGGGGAGCTTGTCCGTATTCCACCCCACGCACTTATTCCCACCGCGATTTGCTCTCCGTTTTCGCTTTTCGCTTCTAATTGCGCTCCGTATATACATTTTTTTTCTGGGGAGGTTTTTTCTTTTATCAATAAGCGTATTTTTACATCCCAGTTAATTATATTTCATTGTGTGCACTTCGCGTTAATCGGAACGATAACGACGTCGATTATTATACAATAATTGACACGAGACGATTTTTTCAATAAGTTGAATAATTAATTACCCGTTTAATCGCATGCCATTGACTGCCTTATTACAACAATTGTATATCAATAATAAATCATATTGTTTGTCTGTTATTATAATAATTATTTTTATTATTTTATTAAATCGAATACGCGGCTTCTGTGGCCACTGGACATTGTTTTTTGTATATTTACTGATATTTACATACAGTCATATTAGTGTATACATTATATCTGTTATTATTATTATCTATTTTTTTGTTTTTTGATAAATCGTGTTCGGAATTTAAATATGATTACTATTACCGCAGTGTTTTAAAGTAAATACCGCACCGTACGTAAATGTGTATACATATAAATACGATGCACTGTAGCGCGGGTTATCGTCGGCCAAGGCAACGTGATCGGCTTACTGAACGGCTGAAGGTATAGAAATAATGTTTTTTTTTCGACGATACTCTGTCAAACTTATCTCGTACACGATATATAATATAAATAGTTATTATATTTAATATATCGTATTTCGTCCGTTCTTGCAAAGTATACATTTTTAATGTTAAGTTCGGCCGGCTCGCCGAACTCGTAACGTAATGCGGATTATATTGTATGTTTACGGGGACTCTCTGATACGCGCATAACATTGTCTTTTGTTAAAAAAAAAACAACGGATTCTTTTGTTTTTATACGGTTTACCGTAGTCGTTTTACTCGAACAGAGTATGTAATAATAACATAATCTCACCCGTCCATCAGCATTTTCGTCCGGTTTCTGACCCAATAGTTGATAGATTTCGGATAGGATTCCACGTGACATTCGAGCGTCACGTCAGTGCCTATCGGAGCTCCCAGCAGCTGGTTGGGCACCGCGATCACGGGTGGAACTGCAAAGGAAAAGACAATCACATCCAAAAATGTTAAAAATTGACGACGTAATAATATTCTAACATTAACGCGATACATTAGTATTCGAACATTACGTCGCCATTTCCATAACGTCCATATTGTATTGTAATAGATTACAACATAATTATTGCGGTGGCGCATACACGTTACATAATAAATATAATTTTTTTGATTTTCCCGTCATTTAAATCCATACATATTTTTATATTCAGTATTTATATAAATCTATGGTTGGTAATGATAATATTTTCAGAATAAAGAACCATTATGCAGTTCAAATTGAGATATAATTATGCGCGAAACAATAATAAGTATATATATACTGTATACGTTAATTTATTAGTTTCAAATAATTGACAATTGGCGTAATACAAACATATTAAAAGTCGGGTCATAAATGCCTTTAACTACGCGTCAGTGATGCTATTTTTTTCATCTTTTTATGTGAGATTGGACGTTCACGGAAGCGTAATATATAAATATCCAAAAATCGTTCAACCGACTTTTCAAATCGTGACTAAAACAAAGAGAAAAAAAAATAACAGTAGTGTTTACAATAATATGCAGGTTCCAGGTATAGGTTCGGGTCCGAATCCTTTTCGTATATTATACGACGAAACACACGACCGCGAGAACGTATATTTAGATTTTTCATTTTTTAAAAGAATGTTCGCGTTTTCGTATTTATGTAGCTTGAAAAATAATATTCCGAATACTGATCGTGTTGATCGGAATACTGCTACCGGAATCCGAATTCCTATACTATTATTATCCAGAAAACGGTTTTGGTCTTTGCCTTTGTCGGCACGCTCTTTAGACAAAGTTGCTTCATTTTTTCTTCTATCATTTCTATAGATCCCGTTCCTGAACACATGAGAGCTTAGTTTAGCTATGTACTCCGTTTTCGTAACACAGAACCATATTCATATACGTTATGTAACCGCCGCGACACTTTGGACTTACCCCGTTTACACGTTTTTTGACTAGTGGCGGACTGGTGCTCGGCATGCCACAGCGCGTTTCAGATTAGTGGCAGTTATACACAATCCATGAGCGGACGGGGACGTGGCGAATTTACTCTGTTTCCATATGTGTTTGGATCATCATTTTCACATAACCGTATCAGCAGACTATTACTTACTTTTTTCGTTCAATTTTAAAATGTAAATTTTTGAACACATAATTTGTTAATAGTATTTAAAAAAACAATCTCCAAGTCTGATAAAAAGTCGTGAATAATCTTATAGACTAGTATATGGAGTTATATAATTTTTTTTATATTCTTAGAAACAAGTAAAAAATAAACCCCATTCTCGAATAAAAATCGTTATTAAAATAGTGTGTATTTGAAACACATATTTTGTAGTTTTGAAAGCATCGTGTCTAGCATTTCAAAAAAAAAAAGTTACGAATGCATTGAAATCTGAGCCTTAGTGATACATTTTTAACATATATATGTTTTTGGGTTGGATACAACTTTTTTTTTCTGTCCGATTTCGCGTCGTGACTACTGCCACCGCTACTACTATTAATACTAACTAATTCGTCGCCACCACTACCACGTTACAATCGTTGCCGCCGTCACTCCGCCATCAAAGTGTCGGGAGTTACGATTACTACTTAAAGATTGTTCGGGCTGGCATAAATCATAATGGGTCACAACCAACAGCAACTCCTAAAAACATGTATATAATTCATTGATTTCCGTACAACGGAGGAAATATCAAGTAGCACGCTACTTTTGTAGCAAAATTGCCTAACCGATGCGCCGTGTGATACGGATATTTTATTTATTTTCTTTAAAAATCTCGCTCCTATCGAATTTTGTTTTGTTTTTTGTGACAACAGAGAAACAAAAACCCAAACTTGACGAGTATGTTGAAAACGATCAGATGTCCTAACTCCAATTAACCATATTAATTAATCATATTTAACCTGCAGACGGCATTATTATTATTATTATTATTAGTAAAAACCGGAAATATATGCATTTATGTGTTCTTGCCGAGTGTATGCATCGTCGAGAGGGTTCGAAACGTCGGCGTTCAAACTGTACTCATTTTATAGGTGTAAACATTAGTTCTAAGTCGACCCGGTTTCTAAGCACTGCACAATCATATTTCAGAATATGATTGTGGAAAACACTGATATCGTTCCGAATGACGCGAAGTTATAATAATCCGGAGAACGAAGTTATAATATCTTCAGCGAGTTATTCATTCTGCGAGTTATACTACAAGTTTCGAAGAGTCACCGTTTTAGAGAAGTAATGTCGTAGATATTTGGGATTCCATGACGATGAAGACAACATAGGACGTTTTCAGCTTGTGTAACGACAGACGATGTATATCATATATATATATATACAAAGTGGGGCGTAATGGACGTGAAAGTGAATTAAAAAAGAACGGTAAAATATATGAAAAAAAACTTATTTTTAGAAACTACATTATATATGAATTTTTAAAATTATGTTTCAACAATTATATCGTCCAAATGCCAGTTATGACGAGCGACGCATATATAAAGCCGTTCCTGAAAGTTTTCTATTACTTTCATCAGCATATCTTTAGGAATTCTGGCGATTTTTTCACAAATTGTCTCCATGAGTTCTTCAAGGGTTCAAAGATGATGTTTAAAATTTTCAGCTTTGAGGTACCTCCATAAGAAAAATTCACAGGAGCTCAAATCAGGGAAACGAGGTGACAATGTAATGTCTTCCCGTAAGGAGATCAGGCGACCAGGGAATATTTATTGCAGATTGGCGCAAGAACGACGGGCCGTATGGGTTCTGACTCCATCCTATTATAAATGTTATATCTTAAGATAAACCGAAGCGAGTGTCAAATGTCCTGTGCGTTGCAATCGCGTACGTATGACGTTTTTGAAGAATGCCTCGATAATGAAACCACGTTGTTCTCCTGACCACGGCATAGTGACAACTGAAAACCTTATCGTTCACCTGACCAAACGAGGTGAACCGCTCAACTCTAATTGGTGTAATTACGCTATAATGAATTGTTGAAATGCTTGCAAGAGTCCTTTACACCCCACCCTGTATTCATATATGTATGCTATATATAGTCGCTCGCGGCTTACAAAACGTCATACCGGACTAAACTGATTTCACACCGGAAGTTCCGCCGTGCTACACAATATGCTCGAAATCGTCATCACATCCGGTACACACAACAGCAGTTTCAATATTATTATTACGCGCTTGTGCGTGTTAAATCTATATCGTACAGTTAGCAGAAATACGAAATATGTCGCCGATGGGATTTCCGCTAACGTTTCCGGGTGTGTGCAAGGTGATTTTTCATTATTTTTATGAGCCAGCGATTATCTGCTAAGGTTTTTAAGCGAATTTCATTTCGGTGTTTTTAATTCATTATTAAACTATTTGACATCATATATGGTACATCCATCGGTGCCACGTTTGCATCCACAATATAAAGGGAGCTCCCAGAGAACGTTCCGTCGTTAGGTAGTCTCACCAAACGCGAGTCGTCAAAATATGTAACCCAAGGTAAATGTATCTCAAGAAGTTTTCACTGAACTTTTTTAATCCAGAAGTGGATTGTATTTATTTTCAACAATATTCTTAAGACCATTTATGCCAAATAAAATTACTGTCCCGACGGCATTTGAAATCTCAATCAGAGGTGCAGTATTTTTCTTTGTCGCGTGTTTAAATACTGTGACTATATCGAATTATCAGGGTCGGATTAAGATGGACTCGTATGCCTTAGGCATTTTACAAAAGAGACGGTCTTTCATAGGCGGATTTTCGACAGGATTTTGCGGTTTTAAGTTTAACAGGATTCATTCGACAAATGTAGCTTCTCCCTTTTCACTGTATAGCCAAACATTAGAAATTTAAGGTTCATTAAAATTCGAAATGTTGGATACCTAATATGGCGTTAATTGCGTTTAAGTGTTTCACCAATCTTTTATTGATTTTGAATTCTCACATTTGATTTTTTACAATCAAATCCACTTTGAAATTAGTTTCGAATGATTATTTACTTATTGGAATAACAATTTTACGTACGTGATAAAATTCTTAAAAAAATATTCTTTTCGCGCATTATTTTTTACTAGGTTTTCATTTTCGTAATGCATTTCTTGTTGTTTAAAGTCCACTTTACGTAAATCTCAATCACAGTGCCTTTAATGCTCAATGCAGCCATGTCAATGATATATGTATCAGCGCCATCGGCTATAGTTATTAAAGCAGTCGGCCGGTATACAATTAACTTATATATACAGACAGGTACGGACAATGTCATAAAAGTTCGCCGAGTGTTTTCGCCCGTAGTTCGAACGCTAAAAGCGTGTTTCCTAATAAACGAACAAATATAAATTTAATCTTTCCTCTGTCCCCCTTATACAGTTATCTCTCCGACGATCGTTACTCCTACGTATTTACTTTGTTCAAACTCGATTTGAACCTTTGCAGCAGTGGTGGCGGACTTTTATCCTCATGGTAGATAAACATCGAAATTTCTACCTCCCGTCCGTCATGTCACTGTAGTGTTGTGCCACTAATCAAATAATCACTAAAACGACCGCAATGTTGGCGAGAAATAGGTTGGCCACGCTCGGTATTTCGTACATCTACAAGCTATGACGTAATGACAATAATATACACGGTGAAAATCGTCGAATAACCGATATTTCTCGCCCATTAAAATCGGAGTGCAGTAAAGTTTTTATTGCACTCGCATGTCTTTTGTTATTAAAACGTGGATTTGTCGCTAACCCGTGCTTAGGATATTTTTCATTTATCTATAATTAAAAATCACTCGCAAACAGTCATAATTGAATGATAATTTCATTTATGTTTATATGGTTATAAATTATTGTAGGTCGTTTTTAGCGAAATTTGGAATATATTTGAGTACCGATTTTTTAGTTTAACTTGTCATTTCACTCTCCCACACAATAAATATACAATTTGGTTTTCAAAGGGAATCCGTGAGAAACCGTCATCAGAATAAGATCGAATAAAAGGAATAAAACGAAAAATAAAACGAGGAATTAAATGAGAACGACCGGCCGCACATGTCTATTATGATGTTGTGACTAAAACATTTAATGCGAAGATAATCCGATTTGTTTCACAAATGTTTCGCAGTAAAATATTCAGGCAGCGAACTCGCCACGAAATATTCGTACACGTCCGCGTGTCTGGGTTGAAACTTCGTCATTTAATAATAAGATAAATGTAATTGATAATAAGATAAATGACCTCCGAAGTTCGACGGTGGTGCACAGAACGTTAAAATTCGATTTATACTTTATTTTCTACTAAACAATTTTCAGTTTTTACGAAACGGTTATTGAATGTAATATCGCGGATGTATATTCCGTCAGCTTCAGTTCCGACAAAAAGCAACGGAAAATTATAATATCCCGACTATATAATATATAAATATATTCTTTTCGATAAACGGTTTATAAAATACGCTCGTTTAGCATTTCTATGAAACACGCGAATATATTATAATGGAATTGTAAGGTTCGTCTTATTTTTCTATCGATATAGTTATTGTCGACATATTATGCGCTATCCGTTTTTATTTAAAATTCATATATATATATATTCGAGTGTAGACGACACGTCAATGTGAACGAGCAAAATTTGGCATTTGTAATACTAGGCCGGATCAAATAAAATATTTAGTCATTTCTTATTCAAGTAATTTAACATCTACACTATTTATCGCTATTCATCCGTATCGTTACAACATTCTACTTAATTAAAATTAATAGAAATAATAATTATTACCTTTTATTGATTGTTATAGTTTGACATTTTTAATATAAAAAATATGTTCGTCATATACTAATACTCGTGTATTCATAAAACTAATTGGCGACCGCGTGGAACTTCATTTCAAAGTTCTTCGATTCAACTATATTATCCATATCGATTGATATCAATAATTTTTGTAATAGATTGCTCAATGTACAAAAGTATCAAATTACCCTATCGGAAACTATATTTTAAATTAAATTAGAAATAAATATTTATAAACACAAACATTGATAAAAAAGAGTGTCATACGTCATAAGAGTCACTTTGACTATGAAAATTAGAGAATTTATTTTTAATCGACCATGTAGGACTATGAGTTTAAAGATGACGTAGGTAAACTGAAGATTTAATAAGTCTTTATTTTATAATACGTTTTAATTTCAATAAATAATATAGCAGTGATTTTAATGCGAGTGGCCAGCCATCGGCCGCGTACATTTTAATGATAGACTGGTAAATTAAGTACCTATTTTGATTTATAAACATAATATAATTATAGTGAGCATATTAGAAGTTATTTACAATTCAATCTGAAACGATTTGAACATAATTTCAAATATTTAAAAACGCGAAATAATTAATGAACTCTGAATGTGTACATGCATACTATGTTTTTATATGTAAACTATTCAATATCATTGTGTGTGTATATGTATATATATAAATATACATATACATATATACATGCAAAATGAATCATATATAATCATATACCGGGTCATAGTTATGCTTACATTGAAGCCAACGATACTATTTATATAATCTAAAATCAATGCACGTTTTAAGCTATATATGTTATTATGTATTTTTCGCGTGCGAAATAATAACGAACGTTTCGTTTTCCGTCCTCAATAACAATTTATCATATGAAAATAAAAACAATTACCGTATACTTAGCCGTATATTTAATGACGTATACTTACGCAAAACACATTAGATAAGACTGAATAGAAAAAAATAATTTTTTTTTGTCCGAAACTTCCATTATATTAATGAATCAAACGTGGTAATATATTATATGAAACTTTATTCAATGATTTCGAACCAAGTATGTGTGTGAGTGTGTGAAATAAGACTTAAGTGATCGTGCACAATACCATAGTATATGAAACAAACGTTTGTGCATAATGTATATTTTATGATGAAATGTGTTAAACGAGAGAGAAGATTTGTGCGCGTAATGTGTAGTAAATATTTAATGGATATCTTTTGAATTTTAATTATTGTCGTTGTTGTATTTTTTACCTCGCAATTTTTCAAATAAGGTGAAGTGTGAACTCGTGCTATTGAAATTTGCGAAGTCGCGACTGACTACAAAATAATATATTATATAAAAAATACGAGAGCAATTTATAAAAACGAATGGTCATATGTCGATAGAATATGTTATTACATTTGTGTTGGACAAATGAAAAAAAAAAAACGAAAGGTCAACTTGGCGCAGATACTCGTATAAGTTTGTACACGTTTGTTTGCTTATAATTATGTTAAGAAAAAAATAATAACTTTGACGGAATGTAGTATTTTAAAAGTTTATAACGATGTTATGATAAATGTAAGCGATTTTTCAATTTAAATTGTTGTTGTTCTGCAGTTATCGTCTGTCACACGGTGAAAACGATATTTCGAAGTGTAAATTCTACACATTTTTGTCGGATCAGTTTATCATTATATTTACAGGGCTTACGTAAAAATGAGTGTTTAGGAAAATCAACATTCTACCGGTCCTAAGATAAATTTGGTATATACGAATATATTATACGATTACGGCAATAAACATTACTACTGACCTACCTATAGTAACATAGACTTTAGACTATAGACTATAGACTAAGTCTATATAAAATGGGAAGGAAGATAACGTTTTTACATCGGACGCAACTATAAATGTAGTTATTTTATAGTATGGAGACACAATTAATGTAGTTGTTTAATATTGTTAGAAAGAAATTCTTATGAAAAAGAGATTTTGAGACGTAATTCACATGCAGCGGATCTATTTTAGGGCTCCGCTGAACCCTCTTAACAGGAGTCATTAAATGTATCCCAGGGAGCTCCAGTCGATTTTAATTCACGAGTCAATTTTAATGTGTTCTTAACAGTATTCTTAAAACCGTTTTCACCTAGCATGATTGTTATCCTAACTTCCACTAGCAGTTGTTATCATAGAGTGTTTTGAAATATTTTATAGTCCATCTTGTATACAAAATTGTATGTAAACTTTTTTTTTTTATGATCATTCAAACAAGAGGGTCTAGAGATTCTTCGGTAGTATCCTTTTAGGATGCTCCACGGAAAAGGACGTAGAAAAAGTTAGATTAGAGATTTTCCCTGAACTCTCTTTTCTATTAGGATCCATATCCTAAATCTAATTAATGTAATTGATAAAACGCAACATTTCTCCATTTATTTATAATTCACATTTTTTCACCGTGTTTTAACGGTGCTTGTTAAAACGATGGTACTACTGTTTACACGTTTTTCGTTTTATATAGAATAATAATAAGTTATGAGGGTTTTTTGTTTGTTTTGTACTAATTATTTGACCACATTTTTCATAACTTTTAAAATGTATTCGTAATTACATTAAACATATATGCGTGTATAATTATAGTATGTAGATATGTGCGTACTATTTTTGAGATGTGAGAAAGCATTAGACTGTTCAATTTCGATGTATTTTTGGCGGCAAAAACGGTAAAAATTTGCGTCAATTTAATTTAAAATTCAACGAGAATTAAATATTAGAAAAATTTAATTTTGATTTCAATATATATTTGAAATATGCACTTAAAATGCGAGTATAACAAACACTAACGGATGAAAAATGGTAGAAATATGCAAAATAAAAAATACTATGGGCTCCTAGTACTATGAAACAAATTTCTTTATCACTTAGTTATGTTTCAAATGATTATTGGAAAACATACCGATTTCTATAGGTCCCTAGTACTAGTTATTAGGATATTTATTGTGTTTGTTTTTTTTGTTACGAATCCGTCCACGTTTGTATAAGCTGCATTCACGACGAATGGACAAACCGATTGACGTTCAATTGACAAAAATATATTGTTACATATTATGTAGTAATGTCTATACTCAAATTTGAAGTTAAGCGAATAACGTTTTAATTATTGACTATCTATTTAAACGAATTATGATTTACGACGGCTATATTGAAATGAGTTCGAACATTCAAACGTTTACGAGCATGAATACTACTAACTACGTAATTGATCGTGATATCCTACTGTGAATTTATGTTTCATGCAATTTTTTTCAATGTCAAGTCTAAATTATCATGTTTAGTCAGCCAAACATTAAATAAATCCCCGTCGCGCAAACCGCTTCAAGTCGAGTACTTGAGCATTTTATTTTCTCCGATATTTTAAACGAATTCGATTATTGTTGTTATTTACACGAATAACGAATACGAATCGATTGAATGTTTTCAATTTGAGATACAAAAAATATAGTACCTTTTTTTTCTTTCGAAGAAAGTGCCAAAAAAAAAGAAAAGAAAAACACAAAAAAACATCACATTTCTCTAGTCTTATGAGCTTTCGAGGAGTATTTTATATATTATACGCGTGTAGGTATGTTTTTATACGAAAAACCGTATAGTGGCGTTGTCCATAAATCACACGTCGCGCCACTAGTCTGAGAAGGTTAGGCGCACCGACGGCCGGAAACGCTGTACCAGAATGTTCGTTCCGGCGGGGTTGATGACGTAGCGATGCGCGCGCCTGCAGGTTTCTGGCGGTGTTCGTGTATGATGCCGTTACAAAAGCGTGGACACAGTTTTTTCGTGTCGAAAGAATGTTCGGACGATCTTTACACGCGTTTTTTTTCCTCCCGGAAGCGATTTGGCACATCGTTTGTTACGGTTTTCGATTTACCAGTGATTTTGTCGAGCGTACGGAAAAACTGTTGGAAAATTGCAAGAAAACACCAAGAAAACTGTCGATTTCAGACTTGGACAATTTTCGTATCGAAGCGCTCGAAACGTAATACGAGTTTAGGCGTATAATTATTTAACAATGTCTATGGAATTCGCTAAACAACATAAAACGATTTACCTATAACTTGTATATGATCGGTCTTGGAATGTAAACGAGCATATGTGCATGAGTATTTAAGTGTTTTTAAAGGCGTCTCCGTACACGCGACGATAGCATACTGTTATAAATTACTATTCGCCGCTGTTTTTCAATATGTTTGACCAATTTATCTCGAGTAATGAAAATCGATTTAATAATAAATAGCGTTCGAATACGCACACCAGTCTCACAAATAAGTTTAAAGTCTTACGGAGACGAAATATTGTTTTTAAAGAATTTAATTTATGACAGTGTAAGGCTTATAAGTAGGATATACTCATATTACTTATTTTATTCATTACGCGCGTGTCTCGTATACTCGTATTTTAAGGTAAATTTTCGTTTTGCCAAGTAATTATTTTCGGTACCTATCTTATATTTGAAAATTTCAGAAAATTTAGTATATTATTATATTATTATTTATGAGGTTTAGTGCTGTATACAAAGGTGAGTAGAACTTAAATTTCGACTCGTCCTCACATCTCGCGCACTACAGATTCATCCTATTTAACAAATATTGTTACGCGATATAAAAATGACGCATATATTTTTTTTTTGTATTCGATTTTAATTCGATCGATACTAATTTTTTATCGCGCGACAGAAATAATCATTACATTCGGACTTGGCGAAGTGCGTAACGTAATATTTACTACTTTCCGTCGAACATTACGTTATATTGGGGGGGGGGAGGGGAGGGAGTTGACTTTAAATACATATATTACACAAGATATATACAACAGTGCTGTGAATTTGAAATAAATGCATATTTTATTTTTCGGCTTATTGCTACTCGCTAGACATAGCTTTCTTAGTACAAATTTCGAATCATATATCAAAGTATTCAATTTAAAATGTATTATTTTGAACTTTTTGTCATTTTCGATTTAATAATCTAAAAACAAAAACTTAGATAAACCGATCATTATGCTTATGAACTATTGATTATTTAATGCACTTTAATTGCCGTATTCAAACATTTTTTAACGCATCGAAATCATAACCCTAATTAGATATTTATAGCAAGTCAATACCGTATACGCGTAGGATTATAAAGCGTATCTCAGTTACGCACTAATGCTTACTTAAACGGAAAATAAGGATTGTCTTCTTTATGTATTTTTTCCTTAACGTAAACATACGTGTTAACTGAAATGAAATAACAAAGTATCGAATACTCGGGACAGTATGTTGCTGTAGAACTAGTGGTAATCGCGTGACACACATAACATATACGTATACAATATGGTACGCGCGTGCAAACGAATGCATATTATTTTATTTTTTTGTTATTACACTGCTATCGTCGCGTTGTTAAAAGCATTGTTCTCGTCGTTCGACGTAGACGCAATATATGCAATATCCGATTTGGTCGAAAGGCAATAAATAAATAAATAAAAAATAAACACCACGACACGCACGTTTTATACGACCCCCGTCGTCGTCGCGCTCGTTAACAAACATCTTTTTGCAAATAATCTCGTCGCAATACGACGTTGTAGGAAAGAAAACGAAAAAAAAAAAACTGTCAGGTTTATAAAATACATGTACGTGCACGTCGCTGGAAAATACGATAAAATGGGGAAACGATGAGATTTCCTAGCCATTAATCGACGATTATAATACTGATGTATTATTATGTAGGAAATGATGTATAGGAAACGTCGGGTAATAATATAGTATTTTATCGATATCACCACGTACCTGATTATTATTATTGTTTTTGTTTTTAGGGACGTTACAAACGATTAGACACGAATCCAGCATTCTATAATATTGATATGGTATTTTATATAGTTTATCATATTTTGAGTCGTATATTTTAACAGGTTATGATGTTAACACTTGATACTATATATGAGATCTCGCCTAACTATGCTTTAATTGCTGGAGGGGTTTTATTGCTGATGATTCGAACATTATTTTGACAAAAAAAAGAAAGAAGAAGAAATTTCTATATACTCACGCGCTCACGAAGATTTATTATAAATTATAATTATTAATTTTATCTATATGTATATACTTATATACTATTTGATAATATGCGGTTTTGTTTTTTCACAAAACTTTTCGACGATTTTATTATCAATCCGACCACACTCTCACTCGTTCTCTTGACAGTCGCATCAATCATTCGGTGTATTGCCTTCTGCTCCCTTGCCTCCACTTCTCCATTATTTTTTAGCTTTGAAACGGTGAATTAAAAAGAATTATTACGATACGCGGACGAATAATAAACACACTGTCGACGGGTATTTTTAATAAATTTTTTCCGTACAAATAATATATTACACACTGATGAACATTTCATCAGTACGGTGGCGCACGTACGGACATTATTATTTAGGACGAGAAATGCTTGGTTTCAAATGTTCAGAGACCGAGTAATTAAAAAAAAAAAGAAAGAAATTAATCGATTGCACTGTCCGTCGGGCATTCCGATTATTCGGCTCGGTTACAACGCCCGCAAACGTTCCGGACGGGCTCGAGTTCCGGACGAGATTTCCGTTACGGGCGACAACTGTAAATCGCATCGGCGCTATTTAGTCATTTCGTCATTTCGACGCTATTCGGCAGTGGTTTAGGGAAAACGAGGCCGCGGTTAAGCTCTTGCCCACACGTGCCGTCGTCACCGGTTTGGAAACCCTATACGCGCGCGTGCGTGTCAAGTCGAACTTTGTCGAGGGTCCTGTTTGTCCACTTGTCGTGAACGCAGCTTATGCAAACGCGGACGGGTTCGTAACGGAAAAAAACAAAACAAATATTCTGAAAAACTAGGGCTAAGAAGCTGTGGTCGTAGGCTCGTGCTTTGAACTCTTGGTTTACGCCACTTATAGTTTTCTGCACGAACGTCATGATGCTCTGTCCGTACTTACGATTCGTCGTCGCAGTTATCAATATGAACACATTTTATCTCAAACATTTATTCAAAGGAATACTTCGGTTGCGATCAAACACTAAATTTATATTTAATGTAGACGATTCGACGGGTTTGAATTATGTAAAACGCTTTGATTACGAAATACAACAGTATCGATATAAATTTTAAATATTTATTCGACAAAATGTCGTAGTAGTAATTCATACTAACCAACTGAAAAATAACCAAATTACGTACGGGCTTTTCCTTACTTGATTATTTTTATATGTGGATCATCAAGCATACTATTCGATTCCGAGTCGAAAACAATTGTTTGGTAATTGACTTATGCTCAAACATTCATAGCACGTGTTACAATTTCCGTATATTTTCAGTCCGGTCCGCCAATCACTCAACTCTAATGTTGAGGAGAAAAATCTATTTTTTTGTCGACAAAGTATGGACTATGTACAATTGACCATAATCGCACGGTATCGGTTTATTTTACTGGAATAACCCGCTTAACCGACGAGATTATAAAAGACGTAGAAAAAACGGCCGAAGGGGCGGCGCGCCATCGGGACCGACGAAGACGAAAATTAATTTCGCGGTAGCCGGTCGTTACAAAGGAGAGACAGTTTATAATATCAATTGCAGGGTTGGGCGAGAGAGAAAGCGCAAGCAACGTATAAAAGGGAGAGAAAATATGTTTAGGGTTATGTGTACGGCGGTAACCTTCCTCGTATTATAGACAGTAAACACTATGATAGTAATAATAATAATAATAATATGCGAGAGAGTGCACGCAGCAGGCTGACGCTGTTACGGGTCCGCGGACACCGTTGTCGTCCGGTCGATAAACGCGTATAACATTGTAAACGTGCCGCGGCTGCGATTACGGCCGTGCGCCAATCGCGCTGTGATCGTGTTTCCGTAGCGCGTAGTCGGTTCGATGTTGTTTGGTTTTCTTCGTCCGCTCTTTCCGTGGATTTGTCACGCCGCGGCCTATCTCGTCGGAATGAGTACCTCAACATATGTACGTACCGCGCAGTGCCCAACAGATCGCTCAAGGCGCGCGCGCACACTACTATGTCTTCGCGTACCTGCACACGTGCAATATCAACACGGGATTTGATATTGATTTTTTTATTTTTATCGTCGATGTAATGTTGAACATTCGGACTCGCGTAAATACGTTGTCGTGAAAGGAATTGTTTTTTCCCCTTCGTATTGATTTCCGTCGGGTATAGATGGCCAACGTTGATTTAGATAATTGTTATTGAATGCGCGAGGAAAAATTACGGAGGATTTTCATAAAATTGAGAAAAATCTGATCAAATTGTCGACTCATCCGTTTTGGATATGTGTTATTTGTTTGTTTTTATTGACTGCAAATTTATTACAACTTGTATGCTAATATTTTAACAAGATTTATAAGAAATCGTTTGGTCATCACTTTTTTCTTAAGCGTGTGAAGTTTATAATTCGAAAAACTACAACGAATAATAATAATAAACAGAGTTTTGATTAACATTGTTTTTCTAATGCCATAATTTATCGTAACTGTCAAATTTAAAATGATAATACAGCTCTAACAACACCCCATCATGTGATCTACTCGAATCTACAACAACAGCATCCACGGCTCACTATTCCTTTTCATTTATTTTATTGTTTCGAAAATATCGATTTTTTAATTACATGTTATATTACGTAAATTACATTTTTTTTTTAAATAATTTTTCTTGTGTTGTAATGTTAAATGATGGGAATATATCATATATATATATATTATAATGTTTTGAATTTCTCGTTATCCAAAAATTAAATTTCTTCAGGAAAGCGTCAATTTTATTCGTATACTTATAAAGATTTGTTGATTTCCATACTTAAGTTTAATATTTAATATTTAAATAAATAGCATATCTCGAATTTATTTTACGTATTTCATGTAGTTTACTGTTGTACAACCTGTAGAGTTATTAATACAAATCCATTAATTTTTACATCAGTCTTCTGACTACTCAGGTCAAAAGGAGAAAAAAAAAATTATTACTCAAAATCTGTTCGGTCCAATTGAAGTTTTGGACATTGTTGGACTGGGAAATATTATAATTTTTAATATTTCATAATATGATCGAGAAAATGACGTCATTTCCACGTTTTCGCCCGTAACATATGCTTCATACGTCATTGTTTTTTCAATAATACTACTAATTAATACATCTATTGTGGGTGTTCAGTGAACACTGTTCACTTTTGAATGTATTTCGTTTAAGCGAAAAATATTAGACTCGTTTATAAATACTGTTAAATATATATATATCGATTTAAATTAATAACTTAAAAAATGCAAACAGCAAAAAAAAAAAAAAACGAGGTAAAACTGTATCGGTTGAAAACTCGTACGTACGTAAGACGGCCTTTCGAAAAATTTCCCGGTTTGCCGATACGCTCATTCGCCCCTGGTAGTTATAAAACGTTTGTTCCAAATTTTCTCCGCAATGCTTCGTCTTTCTGTTTATATATATATATATATATATATATATATTAAAGATACTCGTATCTTTTGTAATAATTTATTCGTTCGTTTTAAATATACGGATGTACATGTTTAAATATTATCGAACATTTTAAGTGAGTATGATTAATTTTTCGATTTTTGATGCGTAGGGTCACCGAATTTTATCCAACATTCACCTCTGTTTAAAAAAATAATGACGAAAAATCGTCAAAAGTAAACATATTTCGAGTAGTTGGCACAAGTGAAATACTAATAATAATAACAATATAATACAATTGAATTTGCTTTTTACAAATAATAATAATAATAATAATAATAAAAAGTTTGACAAGATTTCGAATAAATTTGGAGTTTATTTTGTTGCGAAGCGAATTAAGAGACCTCAATCTTGTTAAACTATGGGGTTCTCATATAGACATTTGATTTTTTTTCTAGGGGGTTTTCACCTTTATGAGAATGTTTATTTTTCATATTGTTAGCCTGTTTTATTTGATTCAAGACCTGTCGGGAAATTTAATATTCAAAGGAATCGGCGGAACTGTACACACGATTGAGGGTAAAAGACATATGTGTCAGCCTATTATTTTGTTTGTCAGCTTTTACATTATTATCTCGTGACAGTCGTACATTCGTCAAAATGAACGAAACGGAATAAAACGAAATCAAAATTGTACAAAAAGACTACTAAACTTAAGGTAAATTGATGATATAAACGACTGAACACTGATAAAAGTGTTAACAGCGTAATGGAACGTTTAAGCATTATTATTAGCATTTTATTTTAAACATAAGCTTCAACATCAAGCATTATTATATTAGATTATAATTAACTTTATAAATGTCATTTTAAATATCATGCACAAAATACTTAATTCAATAATTACACACATATTTTATACGAATTGGTTTAGACTAAACAATTAAAAAAATTGATCGTTGACTAGTCGATCGTGTCGATTTATCAAACTAGACAAAGTAGGCATCAGCCTCGCGTCACTATTGAAAATGGATAAAACAACAAATTTGTAACTTTAATGTATGGGATAACATTGTACTCGACAAAGTAAGCATCAGCCTCGCGTCACCATTGAAAATGGATAAAACAACAAATTTGTAACTTTAATGTATGGGATAACATTTTACTCGTATTTTTTAATTTCATTATTTGCAAATAACCAAATCACGTCTGTAAAAGTTCGAACTACAAAAATCATTCGGTGTTTGACCAAAATATTTTGTGTATCCTAGGTTTTACCGAAATCAATTGGTAAATGTCGGACATTTACCAACAGCAGTTGGTGAAATTTAGGATTTATCGGTAAATCCTAAGTTTTGCCGGTATTTGTATATTTACCGTAACACACATACACACACACACACATATATATATATATATATATATATTTTTTTTTTATTCGTTTATAATTTTTCATTTTTATTTTTATTTTTGGTTTTATAGTTTTTAAAAACTATAAATCATTATTATCAAATCTTAAAAATGTTTGCATACAGTCTAAAAAAGTTTTTTTGTTTATTTATGAAATATCGATTTTTGACGAAAAAAATGTAAAAAGTTTTGAAGTCAATTGACTTTGAGAATCTTTCCTTTTTTTATATTACATTATACGTAGATATAGGAGTAATATTTCGAGACTAAGGCACGGCGAGATATAAAATAAACATGACGATTCTTCGTGCAAATGGAGTATAGAAATTTCTCTATAATGTGACTGTGACGCAGTCAACCCACATTGCTTTCGAATTCCCAATCCTCTGGTGCCGGCGATCTAAAACCCACTGACATCAACGACATGTATTCAATGAAACATTAGATTGCTGATTTCGACACCGAATATATTTATTGATTAATATTTAACCGTAGTTATTTATTTCTGTTTTATATTTTATTTTGTATGGTATTATGTTATTACATATATATTATTAGATTTTGGACGAATACGAAGAATGTGATATTATTTCAATGATGCGTTTTTTTAAAAATTTTTGTATTTTTTCTGTGAACATTTTTTCTTGTAGACAATCTACTCGATAAACTCAACGTGCGTTACGTTCCGGTAGAAAATTGTATCCAGTCGTTACTTTAGTCCACACGTTTATCGATTTTTCCAGTAGTATCTTCAAAACAATTTTTCGATTTGCCTTGGTTTCAAATTAAATTAAAATCTAAATTTTTTGTCCGGGTAACTGGTTTGAGCCAATATGCGTAGTATTCGCGGATCGTTCCTTTTCTTCTTTATGAATATTATGTTTAAAATTAACTCGTGTAAGCGAAAACATACGTCAAATAAATCAAATATTACATGTATACATTTAATGACTACAAAACAAAGTGAACGTACAGAGTGATTTAAGTTTAAATTTATTTTAATTCAATGTCGTTAAAAACATGCGTTTTATAGTATATAACGTAGTCTATGTTATTGTTATTGTTTTTTGTTTTTTTTTTGGTAATTGTAACGACTTTGAACACTCAAAGCGAATTAGATTTAATCTAGTTAGTTAAGAGTTTGGAAGTGACTATTAAAGTAATTGTTGTTTTGTTGTTTCATTCGGTGGTTGCGATGTGTCTGTTCACTAATTTTGAGATGTATTATAATGTTATACGAATTGCTGTTTTCTCGTAAAATTTCGGTCCTGGTAAATTGTCGTATAGGAACTTAATATGCGCGTTTTGGGAACTAGTCTGTGGATATCTATGCAAACGAGAGAGGGTATGTATAGTTGATATGCGCGGCGTAGATCGCGCACATTTTAATATTTGCGATATTTATTTTTCGATGCGTATTTATTTTCAAAACCTTATACTAATTAATTATATTGGCAATTGCAGCAATGAAACCATTTTAAAAACGATTTTTATAATTTTAAATGTTTGTTTTTTCCAGAAGAAACATTATATGAATTTTATGTATAATTCTGTACATCACGATAAGCGCATACATAGAATCAGTATCGGAAGGCGCTCGAGCCAAATCTCTTCAAGTTTATATTATATAGTCTTACGATAATTCATACTTCAGTCACGGAAGTAAATACCATTGTATTTTGACGAATATTTCGTGTTGAAATTCGGTCGTTAGAGTCTTACAATAATATCAATAGTTTCAATATCGATAGTTGAATGTGGTCTGCTCGACGCATGTCCTACTGATCACGCATGCAAGAACAGTAGTACGGGTTTCGTCAAAGCCCCGTCACGGGGACTACCTCATGGTCGTAACGACATGGATCTGATCGATTTGGGTTGGATTCGTAATTGTTGGATTTAGCTATGGTTGATAAGCCGTTGTGCCCATCGCGCCTATCGGTGCGCATTGACGTGTAAATGTAATACGAGCTCTCGGAGTGCTTGGTCTAAGTCGAGACGTCCTTTGCCGTGTCCCTTAAGTAGCATTGCATGTTAAAAAAAGGAGCACGGTTAGTACCCGGCTTTAGTCGGGGTAAGCCAAGGTACCTCTTGTTGAGTGTAGTCTGCAAACCGACTAACCTTTCTCATGACATCGTTGACCTGATTTCCAAACTCCGCATGGTCGAAAATGATCTTTCGCGTTTAGCTTGACCGAGTTATAAAGCTACGTCATTCCTATTTTGAATGATTTATTATAGTTCGGAAAAGATACTAATTTGATTAATAGTAATAATTTGATAACAACTTTTTTAATTCTTCAAACTAAAATTTTAAAACATCTATATTTTTATTGTCTGGTTTTGTGTTACCACCTAGATATTGTAGTTTTAATTTGTTATCACATTGTTTTTTTTGTGGATACAGTTTATCACTGTTTTAAATAATAATCTCTATATTTGATTTAATATGTTGAAGTCGGCGCATTTCAATTATTGAATTTATTGTGCATTATATAAGCATTGAAAGTTTAGCTGAATATTGTAGTGAAAATTTTCCAAGTATAAAATAATTTACCTTTCTTCCCATTTATTTTAACCGAATAAGCACTTGTTGAAATTATATACATATAAAATATAAAAGAAAAATCGACCGAAACATCCTGTTATTCGTGAAAGTGAAAAAACCCACTATCGTATATTTAATCGGTGAACTTAATAGAATTTTATTATTAAATTGGTTACTAAAACGATAAAAAATATAAACTAATAACTCTTCAGTAGGTTTTCAAAGTCAATCTTAGGATAGAATACAATCGATTTTGTAATAAAGAAATGTGATTAAAATTTAAACCATCAAAATAACATGAACGTTATCAAAAGTATTATTTAATTATTCAGAAAAAAGAAATCAAATATATTATCTCAAAAGTATCCGAAAACGAAAATTAATTTTTATTAATAAATTATCATAATACGGTTGCAAAAACTGTACGTTAGGCGTTAGAAATCGGTTTGTAGGCTGAATTCAAGTAAATATGTAGACGTCAATTTATACAGTTGAATTGAAAACGTGTTAAGACTGGCTATAGTTTCCGTCGTGGGCGAGAATGGCAAATATATCGGGCGAGTTGTTCACGTCTCGTCGTATCGGCTCCAAAATCGAAACAGACAACGCAATCAACGTTTGATTACGAGACAAATACGATGTCGGATTCGCGATGTAGGCCATTCGTGTTTAGGCTCGAACGTCCCTGCCGGAACCCGCGCTGATAAACGGCCGCCGAAACGTACCAAGTTCGCGGCCGACGACTGCTGCCCGTCGACGGGTTTCGAAAATAATTGACTTTCAAACGCCACGCGGCACGTCGTCACGAAACGGTTCCGTCTGGAAAATTTGCCGAATATTCCCGCGGACCGCCGTCGTCGTCGGAAATCTCTCCCGAGTGGCTACCGAGTGGCGGCGTGCGACGACCACGCGAGGGGGGTATCAATCAACCGACCGAGAGAACGGCCTTTTGATTTGATAAAACCGACGCGGCGCTAACGAGCGAACGTCAGAGCGTGTGTATATATATATATGTGTGTGTGTTTATATATATATATATATATGTTTATACAGACACATACGTGTCGGAGTGTGAATACGCCACCGACGACGACGACGACGACTTAGTTGTTATTCTCCGTTCGCGTCGTCGTCCGCGCAACGTGCGAGTAATACGCCCACGCGCGCGCGTCTCTGCCGATCCGTTTCCCTTCCCGTAAGTCGCGATAATCGCAGTTCTGAGTTTTTCCTGTTGTACCGTGTTCACGCACGTGCGAGCAATACGTTCGGGTGCGTGTCGTCGTTTATGTGTTCACGCCATGCCGCGGCGATTCGATCGGTAGAACCGGATTTCGTTCGGGTCAACGCTCGTCTGCGAACGCGTTTCCACAATACGTCCGGAAACCAGCGGTCTTGTAAAGAATACATTTGAAAAATATGTGTATTCGGAAACCTTGCGTTTCGTTTTGATGTCAACATGTTTGTTTACTTTTTTTTATATATTTCCATACCGGCGTTCGTTTGACTATCGGTTTTTTTCGTTTTCCGAACGAGCACTCGGCCGACATACATAATAACGGTTTTCGGAATCGAACGTTTTCCTAGGGTTTTCACGCCGAAATCCAAAAAGAAAATTAATTTAAAAAACACACAGCATAATGTAAACACGTTAAACGGTTATTTTGACGTTCGAGAAGATCGTGGAAATGCGATGGGCGTGTGTTGCGTGACTGGGTGAGACTGGGTGCAAAAGTTTATTTAATTCTAACGCGTATTTTCGACTACTGAAAATCGAATCCAAGTCTGGTATGTACACACACTGACTTGCGAAGAAAACGCTCTAACCGATTACTATGTCGAAAATACGACTTTCTGCCAACCACAGTCGCACGTTAATGTAAAAGTATACTCGAAAAGTTTAACTGTAAAAACTAAAAACCGTTTCCCGTTGTTTCAAAGTGGGAAATTTACGAGCGCAATTAAATTTATGTTGTTCGTCGAGTGTTGTACGTCTACGATATATACGTGCGAGACACGTGGAACAAAGTAACCATATTTTTATTGAAAAAACGCAAGGCAGTTACATATCTACGTAATTTTTTTTTCCTTTCGTTTCTTTTCTCCTTCTCGAAAACTAAACGAATCTTTTTGTCGTGACGCGAAGAAAAAAAAACAATATTCATGATTCTTATCTGCCGCGACCGTTAATAAAAAACGAAAACTCTCATACGCTATATCTTACTAATGGCCTGTCAGAAAATTTCGTTTTCGTCGTTCCGTCCCGTCTCGGTTTCGTTCGTGTCATGCAATTTCCTACAATCGTAGTCCATAATATATCGTTGGTTTTTAAGCCGCTTCGGTGCACTGTACAACGTGAAACGATACGGTGTAATCCGCCGCGTGTAAAAATTAATTTCTAATGAATTTAACGATTTGATCGTTGTCTGACCCAACCGTTTTGTACCGCGTAATATAATACAAATATATTGTTTGCAATGCGCATTGAATTTCGTAACAAAACTGACTTTACCGTTGAGGTGAGTTACGTTAGCCCTCCCTCAAGTTTGATGATCATAAAACAAAAAACTCTTGCCATTTTATTCGTACATAAAATTCGTTATAATCATAACAATTCGGAATTCGTACATGCCCTAAATCTAGTAAAACACCGTTAGCCAGTTTTCCTGCAAATAAAAACTTCCGTTTTCCAAAAAAAAAAAAAAAAATAACAAGAAGAACACCATAATTTACGTTTTTGTACTTGTAGAATTAATATTTTTTTTTTCGGAAATATTCAACATTTTTTTTTTTAGAAATTTTTTTTTTTTTTTTATTTGCACGCGATGTCATAATTCATAATAAAACTTTTCAATACTCGAGTAAAAGTCGATATTTTTTTAAAGTGCTAAATAAAATAAATAAATTTTTATTTTAACATTATTTCATCGTTTCTATCGTTCGTCCCGTTAGTTTTGGACACGAGATTATGCACGGGAAAATTCGACGAATACTTAAGAAACAGAGCGTTTGCCAACTATTATTATTAAAACTTTTAGTATAAAATCGATTAAAATACAAAATATATATATATATGAGTGTTTAATTTATTTGTTTTTATCGACAGCTAAAATTTATTAACATTTTCTACTTCAAATGGTCGGTGGTAATTTTATAAACGTTAATTAAATCGCGAAAAGATTTTCTCAACGTCATTTTTGTTTTACATGTCACCCGTCCTATGTGCACAAAGATTGCAGAAAATTAAGAAACACAAATTTTGTCACAATAATCACGCAAAACTATGCATTTTTCAATAAAAAAACATTTTGGTCTCAGTGAAGTAATACGAAAATTAAAAATGGATATCTAAAATCGTCCTTAGACAACTAAACTGGACGTTGGCCACTCCGCCTACTTTATACTCGCTTCAAAACATGTTACAGTTGTTTTTATTTGAAATTGTATTAATTCCGTTAACAAATGTTGTATTTCATATTACTATAAATTTACATTTATAAACAATATGTAGCAAATTTGTTTATAATATACAATAGACATAACATCTATCTGTCTAAATATATATTGTAGCAGTTTTCACATTATTATCGTCGTGCAATTCTCGAACAATATTTTTATGTGTTTATATTTATGAATTTGTTCTTAAGATATTCAAGAAAATCATCCGCTTTGCGTATCTCTATGAATATAAATTTGTCCAATACCATCATGAAAATCCATCATGTTTATGTTACCTAGTTGTTCGTCGTAATATTATCATAAATTTTTTATTTTAGATTTGTCGTTTTAAACAAGAACCTAAATTCGTAAATATAACTATTTAATTTCAATTGTTTTTTTCAGGAAAAATGTCTGATATATATTATTATTATTATTATAAAATGTCCGTTGGAAATCATCTCCAAATTTTTAATTAACAAACGTATGCGTTATCAAGTTGGTGTTATAAACTTTATATGCGAATTTACGAAAAAAAAAAAACCATAAACATCGTGTCCCGAAACGGCTGTAGCCTATAACGAATAAAATACGGTTAATTGGCGCGCACGGGGTCGTTTTAAAAATAAAATACGCCGTTATTCGGACAATACATTTGGGTCTCTCTGTACCATATATATATACACGTGTATTTGGGTGTGTAGTTGTTATACGTATATGTGTATACAATTCGGAATCCGTTTCCCTTGCTCCCGACCTACGTATCCGATTTTTCGCGTTTTTTTTTTCGCCATCGGTTCGCCGCCATAATATTCAACCGTTTTTTCGACTTGACGTGCCCCTGACCGCCACTGTGACCACCTAACCCGTCGGTTCCTTTGTATTATATACGTGCTTTTCCCGACGTTTACCTTGACGTATTACGTGTTTGTTTTGCTGGGCAAACACGTGCGCGCGCGCGTCAAATCCATATCTCGCCGTAAAGCGTTTTACCGTTTTCGAATAATAATTATACGATGATAATAATAATAATAATCCGAACGACGTGATCAAACCGATCAGAACGTATTTAAATTCCGGCGGAGCACGCGCGTGTGATGCGACGCGATAACGATTACTTGACGACGGGTTCTGACGACGTTATGATTGAAAATATTATTCGGCGGCCACGGAAACGAATAATAGTAATAAAACGTCGTACTCACAGTAGACGCTCAGCGTTATCCTCTTGCTGACCGCGGGCGGTATACCGTTGCTGGCTATGCAGAAATAAACGCCCGTCTGCCTCCTGTCCAGCCGCCAAAGTTTCAGGTCGTTGCCGGTATACGAATTGTCTGCCAACAAGACGACAATAGTGATAACAATCGTGCGTATATAATAATAATGACAACGATAACGACAACGTACGTTCGCCCGACATACAAATACATATATGCAGACACACGATGATAATATTAGTGGTGACTTTACTGTGATTGCGATCTCGCGCACGTATTCGTCGAATACTCTTCTTAGACGGCTTCCCGATCCGTCTCCTCACTACCACGTCCTATCGCCCGCGACAGTCGTGGTGGTCCCCACGCCATTTAATCCCTCGAGCGCTCAGGGCGACGTTTTTATGATCCTCCGGGAACGCCGGTACCGAAACACTGGGGAATCGTCGTCGTATATATGTGTGCTGGAGGAGAAAGTGGAGGTTTTTCTTTTCTGCTTGGGGGTTTTTTTTTGGGTGGAGGGAGACATTGTTTTGACAAATTAAAGTGTACGCCGTCGGTGTTTTATATACATATATATGCGCCGGCCCGTGTGGTAGTAAAGGCCGACGGTAAAAACTATAAAATCTCTTTTAAAGACCGCTTGTTAAAAATAATAATAACAGTAAAAAATATTGCGTTACGTCCGAATTCGTAAGATGTGTCGAGAAATCGCGTTATACCGCGTTATATCGCGTGATTGTATACAACAATTTTTACACGTATTTTTTGTTTTCGATCGAACGAAATTCCACTATATCGATGCGTCATGTCCGGCTGGGCCGGATTTAACAACGCGGTGATCATTAGACCTGTAGGTTTCAAAAGGCGTTTACGTCGTACATGTCGTACGTTCATTTTCCTTGACTTTTAGGTATATTATTGTGTCCATTGTCCATTCTCACAAAGATACCATTATAACATTTCCTCAAGAATAACGAAAGTCTAAACTCTAAAGTTACAGATTAGAATATTCGTCGTCATGTATGTTATAAAAAAAAAAAATAGTAATGCCAGTATCGTTTAATGAAACCGTCCGCTTTTGTAATTAACTTAAAATCAAATAATTAAAGTTAATCTTGAAAATATGATATTTGAGTATCGAGTGCAAACTATTTTTATTTCGGACTATTATTGTACGTATTATAATTATTATTATTTAGTAGTGACTATACTAGTATTTACAATATTACTCGTGTAATCATTTAAAATAATTGGAAAATACGAAAAGAAACAATCTATTCATTTTTTCCGAATATCTAGTAGATAATCAAACATTAAAAAAAATATACGATTATTGTGTAAACACCTCCTTAAACTCAGATCTGAGCATATCACGCGTCGTGCGCGTGGTGTTGTCCCGTTCACGATCTCGTTTATTCGCGCCGTATTTGAACGAAATACTGAAAGTTTCCAACGAGATTATAATATTGGTAATTAATGTTTACATATTTAAAAAAAAAAATACGACTCGAAGAACAGCAATTCCGATACGGGATGTATATCGAACGGTCGTCGCACAACTTTTTTCTCATATTTTCCGTCTGATTACTGTTTTTTATAACACTGTGTACCGGGCGAAACTTATTGTACGGTACCGGCCCGTAGCGCGGGAATCCGAGAAGGGCGCACGGCGTTATTATTCTGTTATAAAATATGGTCGGTGAAAAAACGGAAGTGGGTATTTATGCGGTTCGGCAATAAATAAAGTGCGGTTATGATTTAGGACGTTCGGATTAGACCGGTTTGAACCGTGTTCGACGTTAAATTAAAATAACGCGTTTGGTTTACAATAACATAAGTATAATAAAAAAGGGAAGAAAAAACACGACGATAAGCGATAACAATATTGTTATGCCGTCGTCAAATCGTGCGCGATTCGATTCGACAACGGTTATGTTTCACATTGACGGACATGAAATATGGCGTCTTAACGCGGAATTGTTGGCTTTTTCATATTGTTCAAACCGATCATCGATTGCGTCGGATGACGATCTCGGATTGTATGTGAGTACTTGTGAGTAGTTTTTTTTTGAAGATTTCTATTAAGTCATAATCCCATACGCCATTTGAAAACTTACGTCCAAATGGATGCAACACTAAAACACGATTTGTCATTTTTAAGCTTGTAAATATTCGCGACATATAATTTGTCTATAACGGTTTGATGACGTTACAGACGGAGTTTGATCAGAAGCAGGAACAGGATGACCAAAATGTTGAAAATGGCCTTTCCTGAAGTTTCAACAGTGTTTCGTAGTTTAAACATTATGAAAGTGCGACCATGCAAAACTTCTTGAGAAGTACTTATTGTACTTGAAAAAGTGACGGCGGACAAAACTAAAGAAGAAAAACAAACATGGTCGTCGTAAATAAACCGATGTAAAATCGGTGCGTGTTTTTAAAACGTCAAATGCTTTGAAAAGCAGGCCGATATAGTTCAAAAGTAGTTTCTAAAATAATATATGTATGAACTAATCCAAAATGAGGCGAGTCTTCGAATAAGTCTACAGTTATGATATTTTCAAAAAATAAACAATTTGCTGATTCATTTCAGATATATGATTTTTAATTACAGGATTCCAGTGTTATAAAACGTACTCGTGATTATACAAAAGTCGTATCAACGGTCTAACAAATACTTTGTGTTTATTATGTCACGTAAACGTAAAACTACAGTATAGCGGATAGAACAGTTATTTTAGTTAATAGCCGAAACGAAAAACAATTTATATTTTAGAAAATTGAAGTTCCGGAGTCGTCGTACGCGCAACATTAGTTCTACAGATAGATATCTTTTCTGGACTTAATAAAATAAATGGTTTTTGTTTTATTATCACGCGCTTTACGGTGTGCATAGGATCGTTTTATGCGTGCCATTCGTTTATTCATATATATATATATATATATAAATTTTTTTTACCGTGATTTAAATTTTTAAAACGGCTATAAAACTCTGGTTTAATTGTATTTTGTTAAATGACCTTCATACATCACGGACAAGTTTTAAATTTTATTGATTTTGTTTCGTTTTATGTAATCCGACGAGCGTAACGCGATAAAGGGTGACGTTAAAAATCGCAACAATTCCTCCTCTTCTTTCCCCGTCCGTTTTTCCTAATATAAAAACGTTAATTTGAAACGCGCGAAAATAGAGTGCGTTGGTTTTTCCGTCACGGTAGTAATATTATTACAAGTCTTGGCCGGACGAATGTCGCGCTACAGGTACTCAAAGGGACACTTAAACGTACGCATAAAAACGTCCAAACTTAAATTTTAAACAGTTTTACGATTAAGTTTATACGAGCTTGTACGCGTATAGTTCTGGGTAAAAATAATAATATCATTGAAATAATATTTTTGGTCAAAATAGTCTTTTGAAACAAATAATATTGAATCATATAATTGATTGAAATTGAAGAAGTTTTTTAACGGCCGGTAGACGTTTAAATTTTCAGAAGACAACAAGGTGTTCAAAAGACATTATTTCCGATTATATTAATGATTGTTATTAAGTAGAATAAGAAATTATTCAACATTTACTTATTTGATTAAAATTAAAAATTAATTTACTTGATGTGAATAACTTATTTTAGAATAGAGAACATTTGAGATAGTCTAATATATTAAGCTATGCAAAGAATTTCAGTTGACAAACGACAGTCAGTTTATACATTGCGATTGTATTATATTAACAAATAGTTTTCGTATTCAACATGCATTTAAATTGTATTTAAAATACTTTATTGAATACTTGAGAGTGATTTTGATGACAAAATATAGCGACGACAAAATAGCGAAATGAAAGTATAACAACTAAAGTATAAATAATAGCGATTTTGACGGAATAAACATTATTTGACTGCTCGTGTATGCCCGTATGACCTGTTGCATTACGTTTGGTATAATATTTTATTTGTCGTTTTTCTTTACGGTCGATATTGCATGTTTCGGCGTAAAAAAAATGTTTGATTCGTTCTCAACACAAGACACAACATTCCTCTCGTACTTAATACAAATATATTCAACAATACGTTTATAACTAAATATTTAAATAATACAAATATTATAAAATAAACTCAAAAATCGTTTGCATTTGTTGAGATAAAATTTGATTTAAATTTGCACGCGTACGAGAATATTTCAATTTTAATGAAACGACCTGAAAGTTTTTACGAGAAATTGTGTAATAATATTTACACTACGTTTACACTATATTTACGCTAAGCTCAAATGAATAATTGCTTTAAACGATTGATTATATTTACGAATTATGACGATAACCTAAAAATAAATTTAGATATTAAAATATTGTAATAGTCAACGAGTATGGGAATTACCAAATGATATTTTGCACGGTTCCACAACAACCATATGATATAATTTTTATCAATAGTTTTTGTCAGTTGGTTTTCATACGACATTCTTTGACAGGGTGTATATTTTTTTCTCATAACTAGTGGAGCTTATAATGTAGAAAGAGTCCACTTAAAGTAATATTTGCATATATGAATAAATACAGTTTTTGAAATATAAGATTTCAAGTCTTATTGCGCAAAGTCGAAAAAACTACAAATAGTAAGTATACTCCAAACGAAGTATTTTTTTGGGGACAATCTTTTTGAACGTGTATCTCTTTTTCAAACTAAAAATATTTGTTTGCTCGCTTTTGCAATGCGGTTAATCTCGTTATTCCACCATCAAACTATTCTACTTAGTTCTCGATCTTTTATTATACTCAGCTAATCTCTTTTCGTGTCGTATAATATTCTTAAAGCCGGTTTTTCCATTCAACAGCACATTTATTCGTCGTATACAATTTACAACATTCGTTGAACTGTAATAATTGTTGAATAATTATTTGTTTGTTTTTATATACTATAGTTATGAAACAACATTGTATTATATCAGAATAACGCGAGTTAATAAACCAGAACGTTTTCAATGGGAATAAACGAAAAGAAGCCCCTTTAAATTCAAGATAATCTTGTACGAATGTAGTGATGAAATTATCACATTTTTTAGTTTTCGTTTTTAGTTTTCGTAGCAGTTACTCGCGTTCCGATGGGTTAACTAGTGAATTTGCAAGAGACGAAAAATAATGTGATTTCTGCGAATATTGTTCATACAATGACGCCGCTTATTTGACTCATTCGCCTATTGGACTCAAACAGGTTAATCCCAAATTAACGTGTATATTAACACAAAGTAAAAAATTCGTCTATTGTGCTTACTATACACAGCAAATCGGGTCAATTAAATTGTACATAATTGGATAAATAACAAAAATACAAAAAATAGCTCGACTTAATCGTTCGATGGCTTCGTCGGGTGACAGCTAATGCGCCAATAAGTAGAGATAAACTAAATTACCGACCGGTTATTTTTACTTTGGGCGTTGTAGTGATCGACTTTGCACTGCATTAACGTATTTTAATTTCGTTAGTGAAAATGTTTTCTGTGTTAAGATGAGGAAACATTATGATTTGAGTTTGGGAGAAAAATTAGACCTACTTAAAAAGTATGATGATCTGCTTAAATGAGCCAGCAACAAGCAGCTTGTAAGTTGGACGTGTCTCAAAGTATACTTGGTAGGATGTTGAAAAGTCGACAAAAAATCGGAAATGCATCACTGGCAAATGAGATTTCAGATTGCAAAAAAAAGGGCTGGTGAAGAAGAGAAAGTTAAATAGGCTTTGAAAATGTGTGGTTCAAAAAAGTGAGAAAAAAAGATTTTTTCCGACCACTCCGACCACTGTTGCGCCTTAAAGCCGAAGAACTCACGAACAAAATGGGCAAAAATGATTTTGTACATATATATATATATTTTTTTTATTCATGGGCCTTCAGTCTCATTGACTCATTTGCTCAATTTTCGGTTAATTGACTCAAATGCTTTGGTCCCAAAGTGAGTTCAATAGGCAGCGTCTTTTGTGTACGTTATTTTCGCGGACAGGAATGAAACGTGGCAACCAACCGACCGACCGAACTCGTTTCGACGCGGAGAAACTTTTCGAATTTATTTCGCCTCGCGTTTATTGACATACTATTACGCTCAGTGATTTGTATGATTGTGAGAAATAAAACAAAAGGCAAAACGAAAAAGAGAAGAAGGAAAAAAACACCGCCGAAACAAGGTTAAGTAGTCTCGAAATGTATTCCGATAACTTTGCCGCCGCCTTTTGGGATTTGTTTGAATTTTTGATTTGTTGCGCGCGCTAAGGTGAAATAAATAACGACACAGCGACCTGTCTGCGGTGCTGGGCCTCTTATTTCACGCGATATCTATATTATATTTTGTATAAGCTTTCCATTTGTGCGCGGCTCGCGCACAATAAACATTAAGTATAGAGTTATAAAATATTGTAGCTTTTGTATGATATTTGAACGAAGTGAAAATTCACGATAAAATTGTAACATGTGTTCTCGATTCTCGTGTGCTGCGCCGGCTCAAAAAATAATGCAGGCCGATCAACTCGACCACAGGTAGGTAACACTATGGTGAGTTTGCGACGATGACCACCTTTCCTAACGTTTAATAATTTCAAATGCTTTTGTCAAGTGTTTGTTCACTATTCAACCAACCGCGAAAATGTAATTGGTGTATTTTCAGACTCAATGCCGGGCAAGTCGACTGATTCCGGCGGTTGATATAAACAAACATAAGTTAAATCAAAAGTTACTTATATAATTTTTTTTATTAACTTCAATAGTAAAAAAGTAAATTAAAAAAAAGTTATTTAACTTTAAATTTAAAACTCTCTCATTAGCAATAGTAAATAACATGAAAAATGATATTGGAGGTCCCAGCGTATTGAACTATGGTCTTTATATTATACTGTGAATGTTAACCGATTACTGAAACAAAATAATGTTATTTACGTTAATGCTAATTTAACTTGATTAGCTTTGTAAAAATTTAATTTTTACATTACATAATACATAATAATTTACATTTATTCATGACATTTTTATTTCAATATCAATTTCCTGTGTTCTAAACCGTACATTTTCAAAATATTTTCATCATTCAATAAATCGACAACAAATGACCATATTAGAGATACGGTCTCGAAGCAACATCTCACGTTGAAGGGAAATTTAGCTTTTACTGTAAGTAGCAGAAGACGTAGAAATTTGCTGTTGCCACTTGTAATAATTTGTAAAGATTAGGGTGAATATGATCCATATCGATTTAAAGCTAAACAATAATTTTTCGTTGTAGCCACTGTTGCTGTTAAAGCATTAACATTACAAAACACTCTAAGCATGTATTTAAACTTTTTTATTAAAATCAACGTTAATAATAGTTTCTCGCCTATAAAATAACAACCGCTTTCGAAATCTATTTGAATACATTTGAATCAAGTTATCACCTTTATTCAGAGAATCCACAATATTTAAGATCAATTATTAGAGAGTAAATTTTTCGTTGACAGTTAAGCTACTCGTGTCCAACATATTTCAACTGTAGTGTTGTCTAATATTACTCTCCACTCGGTTGCGCCCATAAAAATTGGTTGGACGCGACTACATTAAAAGCGAAAACAAATACGTCGCTGTGGTTATGGCGGTATACTGGCATACTTAATATGGAAATTTGCGTCGCGAAGATCGTGATTTTTTTTAAATTTTTGGGTTAAACACTGTTTAATTAATTAACTTTTAAAATCAACAGAGATACGATAAAAGTCAAACAAACAATATATAAATATAACAGTATTATTAAAGAGGCACGTTTTTAACTTAAACAATAACTTTGTTTCGTTTAAATGATTTATTATCTCCTAACGACAAAATATTTTCACCTCCGTTTATGCTGTATACGTGCGTAATCTTTTTGCGTTTTCCGTATAGTTCTCTTCAGACAAGAGGGGAACTTTTCCGCGCGCTTATCGAAAAGCGTAAGTATAGCCGAGCGAGGTGACGTGGTTTGAATACGAACAAACGCGTTCAACTAGACAAAAATTATAAAAAAAAATATGTATAAAATCAACTTTTAAACTTATTTGTTTTTTTTAGAAATAAATGCTGACACAAGTCATTATTTACAGTTGACATCAGACGCAATAATGTAGTGTTAATAAGTATTATTTAGCTAAAAAATATTGTTATACTCCTCTTTTGAAATATGATAATGAAATCGTGTCAAAAATATATTTGTGATATTTTTGTTCTTTTAGTTGATTTATACGTTCTATACAATTCAGTATAATTAGCGTAATTGATGAAATTGATTTACAATGTAACGCGGTAACTCGAGTAGAGAAGTCGCCCGTTGACGATATTCTGAATATTTGTGACATAAAATGTATTTGATTTATAATAATAACAAAATAATAGTACTGACAAGATCCCGCTTTATCATGATAAATTGCGTTTTTTACTGCTATCAAATTAAATCAATAACATAACCTGACAATTTCAACATGTTCATTTAAAAACCATGGAAATAATCAAAATCACGTACCCAGTGAGTAAAACGGATTTCTATTTCGCTCAGACTACATTGTCGGAAAACAAAAGACTGCTAAACGACGTCCTCACCTTGTTCGTGACGAATACGCGCGCTAAACCGCATAAAACAATAGCCGTTTTCGTTTCGTTACGCGTACCGCATACCCACGGTATATATTCACGTTCAATAAGTATTTGAAAAAAATAAAAATGACTCTGATGTACTAACAACCGTCTTATGTCACGAATGTATAGGGTTATTTTACTAGGCGTTCGAAAAATAAAATAACAACATTGTTATCCGTTGGGGTTTGACTCGTTTTGTTCGGCCGTTATACACTGTGTTTGGTTTGACATAATAACTTGCACGATATAAGGAACGTTAACAAGCTGTCAAATAAAGTACGAAATAAAAAAAATGTTTTTTTCCCGACCGATCGGAACGATTCTCTCTCTCTCTCTCTCTCTCTCTCTCTCTTCCCCCCCCTAAAAAAAGGGATAATTGGACGATAGAGTTAGATTTTCGTAACGTTAATTTGATGTTTTATTTCCGCGTGTATAGTCTTATTGTCACATTTGAATAACCGAACGAAGCCGTCGTCTACGGTAGTCTGGCGTTACATATGATTTTCAAGATATCCCAGTGATTGCGAAAAAAGAAACCCATTTCGGCCGAGGGGCGTTATTTTACGAATTATTAATGGTATTTGACAATAATTCCACAGGAAACCGGAAATGTTGACCGATTGATTTCATAACTATTTAATAACGGTCGCGGTATAATTTCCAATACGTTTTCGCCGTCACGAAACCCGGGAACTTAACTTGTCTGTATTTGTTATCAGAGGTTTCCGAAACTTTCCGCGCATACGACCCATTAATTTTTAAACGTTTCGCAACCCTCCGAAAGAACGGATAATTGCGTTATCGTCAAAATACGTATGATTGGAAATATTTATGATGATGATAAATGTCGATCATGAATATCACATTGTTCAGACGAAAACATAATATGTATTTGTGTAAACGTTCCGCCGACGTTTGGCCTTACCGGAAATCAACTTTTTTATACGATTGCGTAGACGGCCGCGGGTAGGTTATCTCGTAGAAATGTTACGTGTATGTATGTCTCTTTTACGTCGATATCGGAGATCCGTCTAGATATAGGCACGTCGGACGACCGTTCCAATCTTCCTCGAAATTTCGACCGGGAGGGCATAATATATAAGATAACAAATATTTATGTTGTCTATATAATCTCACATGACCTGATCTTTTCAATCATAAATCGAAAGTATAAATAATATATCATAATATATTTCGAGAAGCGTTCAGAAAAATGTTTCTGCGTTTAACGTTTTCGTATAAATCAATAACAAAAAAAAAAAAAAGAATACAAGTTATATTTTCCACTTTTCTTCTACACTTATGTTTTTAATTTCGTTTATTATTAAAAAAGTTACGTTAGAATATTTGATTTACTTGAATATCGAATTGTTCGAACAGGTCTTTTACGTGTGCCGTATTCGACAACAATATATTTAATAATAAAAAAACTAAAAAAATTTAAATCATTTCGAATTCGTCCACTAGGATATCATTGACTGTAACAAATCGGTCGAACAGCTTTTTTTTCTTCTTAATGTTTGCGACACGGTGTACTGTTCGGTCGCGTCTGTGACGATTATTATTGTGATTGTTGATTGCCCGTTCGTATTTCATACCGAGGGACATAAATAATATTATCGCCGGACAGGTACGCGCGCGTACATATCGTGTACGTTTCGAGCGCGCCGCGTGTTTATGCCGTGTAAAATATATTCGCAAACGTACGCGAAGTGTACAGGTGAGATAAAGAAGCAGTTGTCGTATAAATATTTATCACGTGTACGTACGCGAAATGTTTTATTGTTAGTGTTATTATTATCATTATTATTATCATTATTATTATTATTATTATTATTATTATTATCCCCGTACAGCAATAATATCGTATGGACGCGCGCGTCGGTTATAGTCGTCGGTAAAAACAATATACAGGAGAACTGGTGTAGACTTTATACGTACGGAAACCGCGGAGAAGTGATGAGCGTTATTGTGAAACTATATCGTATAAAGCACCTGCTGCGCGTGTGCTGGAGACGCGTTCGTATAGACGTTTTCGAACCGATGACGCGAACTCAATGTAATAATAGATAAATGCATGTCGTGTTCTTCGAAGACTTTCGACAACGGTTAATCATTTTTTCCACACCGTATTCGTATAGACGAAACCGTGGAATCCGACGAGGGTAATTATCGTTAAGAAGGCGAGCAATTTCAAAAAACCTCAAATTGTTATGCGTATGCGTATATAAGTACGTATAAGCGATCGCGAAAATCATTAACACTACGCAGTTATTTTTACGCGTGTGTAGTTTTCAATTTTATTATCGACTCGGGCGATTTATTACGACGTACGTGTTACGGTTTCATTCGAGTTTTTCCATCGTCCGCAATGAAAATTGAAACAAAAAACAAAACAAAAAATCTCGCGGTTATTATATTTTAACGTTTAATATTTTTAAACGCTACAACGCAAATTATTATAATGTATAAATACAATTTTATTAATGCTTGTTTTGTTCGAAACAGTCATTGTGGTAATATTCGTATGTTAAACAAATGGTGTTTTTCGAATTTTTATTGTCAGCTACTATCATTATTAAATATTGTTATAAAATATTGATTTTTTTTTTTAATAATTTCAAATTGGTCCTTGAGTTATTTTTATTTTCCTTTCCGTTTTATATTATAGGCTGCTAGCATAAATTCAATTTTGCACCCAAGCGATGTTTATTTTTCGAAACGTATGTTATTTACACCGAATTTCATCTTTCCGAAAATCGTGTTTCCAATTATAAAAATACCAAAAAATGCATATACTTTTGTCAAGTGAGTCGAGTTATTTGTAACGAGCGTAACTATCGCTGTTATAGACACTGATTTCAATGAAATATCTAAAAACCAAACTACATTGATTTCGTATAGTTTATTAGAGGCCTGATATTTATATTATTGAAGAATTTCAGTTGTAACCATTCCGGACGTCTATCACATAAACTATTGGCCTCAACTACCTGAGTTGGTTATTCATGAGAAATCGGGGCTAATTTTAGATTTGTGAAGCGACGAGTGCTAACTACGTGAAAAGTATTTGACTATATTTGGTTAATTTTTAAATATAATTTGGTCCAAAGGATTCCCATATGAATATTAATTGTGTGGCAAAAGGATACCGTTTGGTCTGATGGAAAAGGGAAAATTTCATTTCGGCAGAATTTTCATACTACAACCGTAAAGGTTTTTTCGGAAATAAATTTAACAATCATTTATCAATTTTATACTGACGTCCATAGACTTATGGGTAATATCGGTTTGTTAATAGTCATCTGTTCCAAGATAAATAAACGGATATTTGACACAAACAAACGGACGGTTTCCGAAACATCTTCAACACGTTCCCACCATGGACGTATGATAAATCGTAACGGATCGATTTCGACGCATCCCCCGTCCAACACATTATTAAGGAATTTGGACGACCATTTTCATATATTATAATAATATTATGGTCATTATAAAGGTTTGAAAAAGTAGTTGGTTTTTATTAATGGAATATCTTAAGGAGACGGACGATATTTACGTTTTTCGTTCAGTTATTACAGTCCAAGACGTTACCGGAATATATTATGCAATTACGTTTTGCATGTGTATGAAACTCGGTGGTGATTAACGAACAGATGTTTTAATGCGGTCGCCGTAATGTAACAAAAAAAAAAAGCAAAATAAATGTATATTTATATAGAGTGTAGTACTAAAATGACACGACTAATTACAACGTTTTAACGGCGGCGAAACAATTGTAAAACGGAAGACGGAAAGGGACGGGTGTATAACAGTCGGACGTGAATAATACGTTGGAAAATACGAGGGAAATGTTCCCTGACAAAAGTTTCAAACATCATAAATAACGGTTAAGTATAAAAGTTTATCAGGTATCGTATTATGTCCTGGCTGAAACCACATCTAAAAAATAATAATAATAATAATAATAAATAAGTGCGTAAGTGGGTCATCGTCATCGTCCCCTCTGTGGATCTGTGTGCGTGTGTGTATGTGTGTGTGTGTGTAAGCGGAGGGTGAGCAAGTTGAAGTAAGCCAGCCGGAATGGCCGTACGACGTGTAACTTAAATATTGAACGCATGAAAGTGACGAACCCTCTCCTCGATTGAAGTCTGAAACGCTAAATGATTTATTTGCGGATGGGATAAACATTGAAATTCGCAAACGTCCGTTCGCGCGTGTACAGTTCGTTGACGAAATTCGAATTTTCGAATAATTTGCACAGATATACCGGGACGTTGTCGGTCGAAGGCAAATATTAGAAGACGTAACGACTGGTCGATCAAGTGCGAGAAGAGAATAAATCCGGTATTTGGTATAGTTTTGACATTTCAAAAATCTCAAAATACCATAAATTTACATGTTTTAACAGTCCATCACAATCGAGCTGATATTTCGAATATATCGATAAAGTGTTATTGTTGTTATTTTAAGTAAATATTTATACATTCGTCGAGTATGTCCAAAAATAATATATTGATTTATGTTAGTTATGTTTTCAAAAATCATTTTTTCGATTGAATAGCTTCAAGCGATATCACTTTATTTGGAATATATTACTTAACGTTCTAACATTTTTTTTGAATTCATTTAAATGAGTTTGGTTTGTTTGTTTGTAAAACATACATTTTTCAAAATTACTTACAATAACAAAAGTTATGATGAATAACTGTTTTTAAAACATTGATTATTTCCTAGTATTTTTGTACACGATATATTTCTTGGCGTATACAATAAAATAAAAACGAATCTTTGGTGGTTAGAGCGAATTGAAATTCGTTAGTTTACTAATTAATTTTATAGAATACGTTTCCATATTTTCGAAAGTTTTTTGTTAACAGTTTTGTTGGAAATTTTGTTTTGTGCGCAGTGTCATAAAATGTATTCTTATTTTATTGTGCGTACACTATTTTTTTGTATATAGAGATATGGAATACAACAATAATGAAAAGAAACTAAATAAGTGTTGAAAGTCAAAAGCGGAGGAAAACGACAATGGCCTATTAATTTCAAACGCAGAGTGGAAAAATATCGTTTTAATTAAAAAAAATCACTCGTTTGTGTGCGTGTGTGTTTTTAAACCAAGTCACCGTCTCAAACAAACTGCAATCGATGGACGTTCCGTCAGCGTTCGGTAATCCGAAATTTGTAACGTTTCGCTTGTGGCGCGGGTGGATTTTAAGTCCACGCGAACACACACACGCAATGAAATATACAAATATATATTATCGGGCGTACATAAATCGAGCGACAAATAAATACGAAACGAACGTAAACCGAATTCGTTACGTCCGTACGGGGGCGACGGCGTAAGTCTGTCGTCTGTCGGGCGGGACGTCTTCTACGTTCGGAGGGGATATCTCGTGAAACAGACAAATCCGCATTACATCGACCGGTGTCCGTCGTCGTCGCGGGTTATGTTGTGCGTCGCATATCGCATATCACGGTGTTTCTCACTTGTTTCCGCAATGAAATAATCGGTTGCCGTCGTCGCCACCGTTTTTTCCATATCGACGTGGTTCATCGTTTCGCGTATTTATTCGGTCTCCGTCGCTGTCCGTTCACGCGCACACGCGTACGTTCATCTCAAGTCTCCGACCGTCGTCCATAGCGTTTCGTCCACTCAACGATCAGGTCATCTCGTCAATCGTATTTACTACGCCGTGTTATTATCTCACGTGATCTCGCCTCACGGCCCTTTCATAGTACTCGTCATATTGTTGTAACGATGAGTCACAAGACATCATGTACTATTACTTTGGTGGGGCGGGAGAAGTGCTGATTAAGGGTTTTTGGGGCGTGACCTACATAACCAGACGGTACGAAGGTGTGTGAATGGAACGACGAGTAAGTTGTCGAACACCAGACAACATCGAGTAAGAGTCGAACATCAGACACCGTCCAGTGGAGAGATCACCAGAGGACCTCAACTATCATCTCGATTAAAGACCCTCAGCGTTTGGTAGGATTTAAAATACAATCATATTAATTTATTTGTGTCTTGATTTATTTACATAAGGTAACCTTAGTCCATAATAATAATTATCACACACCGAGGTCGAGTCCTCGAGACCTCGATAAAATAAACAAAACTCCCAGTATGGAAGAGTAGGGAGAGAGGACGTTACATTGTTTCGTCTGTCAATACATTCCTTGTTCATTGTTTTTTTTTTTTTTTAACTCTTTCAATATTTAGTTCCCTCTGACGATTTAACCCCGTCCCGGTATTTGTCTTCCGTGCGTTTACACGTTCGACAGCGGAACAAGCGCACGTCCCGCGTTTCCCGTTGTGCGAGAACGATCAATCGATTTTCGTGAGTTCGACCGCGCCGATGGCCGCGAACGTACAATATTTCTCGACGTTTCCCGCGTGTGGTAAAACACACCTGGCTCCTGGCGATCACCGCCGGTGGCGAAGGAGCGAAACTTTGCCCGGACGGCCCATCCATCAAAAAGCCAAAGGGGCAAATCGCACTGTCCAATAGTTCTAAGATACGTATGTCATACGTATTATGCTATTAGTCCGTCGAAAATCATTACGGGCGGGAAGGTGGTGACGTATTTTAAACGTCGGTCGATTATTTCATGTCTGGAATTTCTGTACGTCAGCACGGTACACACTTGTATTATTATAGTCGTCGCAATAACGATGTGCTTGTTCGACAGACCGACTTCGAAATTGTTTTTAACCCTTCACCCGCGAGAACGTCGCTTCCTGTATTGACATACTCCATTGCCCGTCGCCGACAGTTAGTACAACGGTTTCGACAATACCTCAATTGCGGTGCCGGTGGTTTTCCAATTTTACGTCATCTTCTACTTAATAATATGTATTCATAGGAGTGTAATATATATTTATGTTTTTACTTTCATTCTATTCACTTAACGCTTATACTCGCGACGACGTATTTAGAATCGAGTTTTTAACAAGACACGTGGAACAGAAGGGTATCATTTCTTTTTATAACACTATCTATTCGAAATAAAAACAATTAATCTGTCCACAAAATTTTTATTTTTACGTCTCCGTACATACCATAACGTCTTTTTGCATTACATCTTTATTCTTGATTATTTTATAGTTCTCAACCAATCCTCAGTTTGTCCTCCAAACGTTGTTTTTTTTAATATCCGTTAATATGCCAATTTTTCGCTCATTATCTACAAAGAAACATTATAGATTCCAATTTAAAAAGTCCATCGGTCGTATCGTATCTATCCGTTCAACTCATAAAGAACATATTTCCCTCATAGTTTTTTTTTCGTTTGCTCTCAAAGCTTAACTTTCTCTAATTTTTGTTAATTTTATGTTATTATGCATATTATTGACAATTTCGTCGTTTTTTTTTGTTTATTTATTCTTATTGTTATTTTTATTTTTATCTTTGTTAACGTTGTTTTATATATTTTTAAAAGTTATCAATTTATAACGGTCAAAAACTTAAATAAATAAAAAATCAAATCAAAGATGTTATATGATATGAGGTTATCGTGTGTAGGAAAACGCACCGGAGAAATAGGCTGCACTCTTGCGGTTATCTGCAGAGCACGTGTTTCACCCCGTCGTCAAGTCACTGAGACATCTAAGTTTCGGTAGTATACGTATCTGCGTGGGATCTAACTTGATTAATATTCGGTAATTTTGATCTATCCCGCGACTATCTAACTTCGTTTTGAACTGTTTGAATTAACGCGCCGTCATTCGACACTCAGTTACGACGACCTGTGGTGTATTTTCGACATATTCCTGACGGATGTTGCTGAGGAATGGAAACGGGAGGAGGATTATAAAATATTTTCGCTTGTAACCCCATATTTTCATCCTAACTATTCATCACTCACATATTTGGAAATCTAAAACGTGAATAATATTAGAAGAAGAATTTATTCATAAAATAATTATTAATTATAATTAAAATGTTATACCATGGAGAAAAGTACAATTTAAGAAACCCCCCAACTCATTAAAAAAAGCTGAAAACTTTAAGTGAATATTGTATCGGAACCCGCATCAAATTCGCTGTGAATACACCACGTATACAAATTTGAATATTTTTATCAATTTAGCCACAGAAACGAACCGCTGACTACAGCCAATTATACTTTTTTTCTTAACAAAAAAAACAAAACAAAACAAAACAAAAAATATGTTATATATTTATATATTTTAATTTTTGGTACTTTTGAATGTAATAACAGGATTTAAATTCCATCAAAAACATCAGCATAAAAACCACATATTTTATGATATATGTTAGAAAAACAAATCGCTCGGTGAAAGCTTAACCGCATTTACGCTGACAGTCCGAAAATAAGTGTGTGAAAAACGAGAAGGAAAATTGAAAAACTCCTTCAAAGAATTTCGGAACCGATATTCAGAATAACCGAAGGGAGGGGAAAGTAAGAGTGTTAGAAAAAAAATAGAATAAATCACGTTGATTCTTTTCTCCGAGTAAAATATATTATTTATCACAATTGTTTCTCCAGACAAGCTAATCTCAACGTTAACTTTAAAGTTTACGTATCTCAACGACGCGTTGAAATATTAAACGGGCGAAAATCCGCGTTGATTTTTTTACAATACATACATAATAAATAAATATATATATTATATAATACATATATATATATCGAAAAACTGGACGGAAGATGCGTAATAATAATTCGCGATGACTATTTTTTTTTGTCGCCTGTACACGTATGACGTGTGTATGATTAGTGTGTATTAAGAATTAGCAGGGAACGGTAGAAAGGAAAGAAAAAAGAGAGAAGAGAGAGAGAGAGAGAGAGAGAGAAGAGAGAGGAGAGAGAGAGAAGAGAGAGAGAGAGAGAGGAGAGAGAGAGAGAGAGAGAGAGAGAGAGAGAGAGAGAGAGAGAGGAGAGAGAGAGAGAGAGAAGAGAGAGAGAGAGGAGAAGAGAGAGAGAGAGAGAGAGAGAGAAAAAGTTTTGACGTGACAACAAGTGAAAAAATACTATTTATAACTTCGTTGGAAAAACGGTAAATATACGAAAATATATAATATAAGAAAGAAAAACACGAAGTGTATATATGTGTTTTGGTTATTTTTAGTATTGATTGTTTTTAGTGATTTACCCTCTTTGGCGTTTTATATAAGATGAAAGTTCTTGCAGGGACGATAATTATGAGGGCGTGCGTTAGTGCTCATATAGGCGTCGGTAAAGTATATAATAATAATAATAATAATAATAATAATAATAATAATAAAAACAATAAAAATATAGTAATAAGAAACAACCCGGGGGAAATCTATGGACGACAAAAGACTCAGACGGTTGTCGTCAACGGAGGTGCGCCGTGTGGGATTTTCAGATGTTTATAAACACGAGATTTGACGTATTCGCACACACGGATAAAAATGCTCGAGGACTCTACGCGTAATGCATTTATGTGTGTGTGTGTGTGTGTACGCTTTTCCCGTCGGCTTTACTATTTTCAAATCACGAGTTTTTATTTCAGGTTATATGTTTGCACTGATCCTATATATACATCATATATTTATAATAATGATATTACGGTACTCTTGTACGCGTGCGGTGCTGAAATATCGGACAATTCCGATGACGACGGTTAATAAGGTTTCCGCGACACGTGTGTTATATATCGTGATGTCGGTAGAACGTACATATAGTATACGTAAAACATTTGTGATATTTCAAGTTGGCGTGCGTTTGTTATTGGCGTTTGACGACTGATTCTTGAAAACCGAAATAGAATTCGTTGGCCGGAAGGTGGAGAGCTGGTGGTCGAAGAGGCGGAAAAGTATTGACACGTATCATATTATAAGCGCTTAATAATGTTGTACGGCAGACGTCTGTTATTTCACATTCGGGACTTGATAAATTGTTGTACAAGTCGAACGTCTAAATTTCTAATGGGATTTATTCAACGTTTTTCATACGAATTGTTAGGCCGTTTCTCGCCTTTTGCAAAATGTGTATTTTTCGACGTTGGGCATGTTTTTAGAGCATGATCGAGAAATGTTTTCGTTATTCAGAAGTTATATCCGTTTAAAGAAAATACAATCAAAATAACTTGATTTTTCTAAGATCTAAGAAATTTTTTTACTGTCTTGTTTGAAATGTGTGATTTTAAAATTGTTGGTAAATTTCTGAAAACTATAATGCAGTCATATTTTGATTTTGTGAGAGACACGTAATAAAAAATCGGCAAATATTATAGATTTTAGCTTCGATATAAGCTCGCTATTCGCCTGGGTACATATATAATTTTTGGGAAAGGAAAAATTAATGATAACATTAACTAAATAAAGTTATTATATTGATATGTAAAGTTTTTAAATAGTTAAAAGTCAATAAACTAACCAGACTTTAGTTGACATAACTCAGCTGATTTAAAAGTAAAAATGTTTTTTGAATCTTGGATTTGTACATTTTTAATTTCGTTTGTAAATAAATCACATTTTTATTTAAAATGAACAATAGAAGTTCAGACAAAAATAGATAGGTGTCTGATACAATATTTGTGAATAGTAATATATAATAATTTTTTTTTATGATAGAAGTGGACAGTACACACTGATTTTTTGTATTAAATTTATGACTTAATATACACTCAATTTTGTATATAAAAAAATTAACTAGATAATAACTTGTTCACAGATATCTTAACTATACGCGATTTAATAATTAACAGTACACAAAAATAATTAGTTAATATTGATTTATTAAACAAACTGATGTCCGTATTAGTGATGGTTAAATTAAATAAATATTAACATTTACGTTGTGTTTCACACGAATCCGAGGATTTCAAGTAGTCATAACATCGAAAGTAAGTTTGCTGAATCCTGATTACCGTTTTAAATATATAATAAAACGAATCTTTCGACAGCAAAAAAATTGCGATTCACAAATTTTCGATTGAAAAAAAAACAACTGTCGAATAATAATAAGCCGAATAAAAAAGCAGTTTCGAAATTCAAATCGCCAAAAACCACCCAACATTTCGATAACGTGAAATACTATTTCTGAAAAAATACGAATTCACTTGTTAATATGCAAATATAATTTCAAAATTAAACTGATGGTCGAAATGAGATTGCAAGACTACGGCGGTTTGAAACAAAGATAATTTCAAAAGGATTTTCGAAAAAAAAAACCGGCTAATTTGTTATTTTGCTGATGTCGACGAGGCGCGGTTTCGTTCAGCAACTTCGTTCACCTGACAAATCGCAATTAATATTATACCTAACCTGACCTATCCGTTCACAGACGACGACGGCGTTCTCGTAGACGAGCCGGTATTATTGTTATTACACGCGTCAGTCGATTTCGCGATACGTTTTAACGTGGCCGTAAATTATTATAAAGCGTCGTGTCGCATTAATGCCATTGGCTGTGTGTGTATATTGCAACGTGCGTCGTAAAACGGTGCCGAGTATGTTGCGTGGCATATTTAATGAACGTCACTATGAATAATGAAAACTTTAAAAGTTCCCCGAAGAGAGATGAAAGCGATCTAATTTCTCTTGAGTTTTTATCGCGCTCAAACAAAATGCAATTTGACAAACTGCCGGATTAAGTCCTAAGTCTTTAAATCCGTTAAAATGCTAAAAAGCCGAATTCGATATAGTGTTGGCCATACCGTCGTTAGGGGGGGATGCTGCGACGCGAACGATTATAATACGCACGCTCGTCTCGTCGCTCTTCGTCGTCGTCTCGTTGATGTAATTTTGTTACGGCGCGCTATATGTCGACTTATAAGGAAAAAAGAAGCTATGTGACGGGATCTCGTTTTTTAATTTGGTGACAAACTATCGGAAAACGTACGTATAGAAATTGTCTCAAAATTAATCACAAGTGATTTAATATTTTTCGTTGGTTAATCGTGAAAACTAATTATGGTTACAGTTCTTCCATTTTATTTTCTCTGTATTAAAAAAAAAAGAAATTGATTTATATAATTTCCATATACATAGATATTATATAATTTTTACTATCAAAACGATACACGTGAATCATCAGCGTAAGTACGACACGGTTGTAATAAACTGGCATGCGCTGTAGTAAAACGTACGAGTTAATTCACGACTACGACTAACCCTATATTTATAGTTGATATCTGTGCTTCGATAAGATTGTTTAGCGATTTTTATACATCCAACAAGTGGAAGATGACGACAATTTCTTAGGAAAATTCAAACAAACTATAAAAATCATCATTTCTAACATACTATTGTTGTAATGTATTATAGATAAGTGGTTATAATCCAAATTCGTATATATTGATACCTGCGTTTTTTTCATTATTATTTTGCAAAACATGTTGGTAATATAAATCATAAATGTCAACTAATATTTGGCAAATTTATAAATATAAAATGCAGATTTATACGTCATTAAGATTTTTCAATTTTAATTTTTAGATACTTTGCTGGCCATGTGTACTTCACTTAATATATTTTCAATTTAATCTTGTTGAATATTTTTAAACGAGTTTAGATTTGAATCGATCTATAAGAGAAATCGCTAATTACTTAAAGTTTTGGATTTTAATTGTACACGTCTATAATCAAGTTAATTTTTACATTATATATTTGAAAACTTAACGCTCTAAAACAGGACTTCCTAAAAAAAAAATATTCTGATATCAATAAACATACTGGTTTCCGACGGTAAATTTTGACGGAAATCGTTAAAAATATGTTACGTAGATTGTAATACGGGGTTTACTGTATGTGAGTGTGTGTTTATGTTACAACTGACGTGAAATGAGACGTGAAATTTTCTAGACCGAAAACGTTCCGAAATAATATCTTATCCGTCCATCATAGTCAAAGGGCGGATGAAATGTACACCGAAAAATTGGTTAGGTCCAACCGCTGTAAACAGAACTGTGGACGAGTGCGGTGTATAGTAATAATAATAGTAATAATATATATATATATATAGAAAGAAAGAGGCGTGCATTTTCGTTTTAAACTTGAAAGCGATGATGAATCACGTGACGTTCAAAATTTAACGAGTATGTACAAAATATTTACAAGTATAATGACTATATATAGTTGTGTTTTTACCCGGTTTAGACTTTAGGTTTTTTTAACGACTATCTTGTTTAATTTTTGTTTACAATTTTCGGACTTATGTATAACTCATATATGTACCAAGAAAATCACGAAATTGCTTCAAAAAGTAGCTGTAAAAACGCAGGTATTTGTAAAAAGTTTACCAATTAATTTTCATAAATGATATTATTTCGTTTTTTTAAATACCTGAATATTAGGTACTTTACATACATGTTAGTTATTATTATTGGATAATTTTATTTAATAGTTACAGTTAAAAATTATTATAAAAAATGTATCACTTGCACTAACCTATCTTGTAAACATATTTGTTTTACAGATTTAACAAAGCTACTTATGAAAGTACACGTTACGGATTCGTATGATGACTCATCGTTCGTTGGCGGGAAGCGATAGGCGGTAACCAGATTGTTTAATATATAAGGACTGTCGGCTGCCGTTAGACGGTCAGTCGTTTTTATGTACTGAAGATGGTAACGTCGTTATCGAAATACGTATTTACAAATAAAAAGTGAATATTTTTGTGGAATTGAGTTTTTTCTTTCTATTAAAGTAATCCACAAGTACTCAAATCATAAACATATAAAATGATTATTTTTAAATTAATGCACACGCACACACACATACGTTTTCATTTAATTTTTATAAAAACGTTTCTATCGAAATTGAATAAATTTATTTTTTGAGTTCTAAAGTTTTTACGTGATTTATAGTCTTACGCAATTTGTTTGCCTCTATATATTTTTGAAAGTACATATATATATATTATTTTTCAATTGGTTTATACGATATATATATATTTGTATATGCGACGTAAAAGTTTAGATGAGGTAGGAAATGTCGCGTAGATTGCCGTGCACTGTTTCGTGCCGGAATGTCGAATGTTCGACATTTCCATAATTTTCCAAAGAACCGTCAAAACACAAAACTCGTTTATTTTTCTATTATGTTGGCTGAAAATGTATTCACCCATCTGTTCGGACAAAACTTAATCGCCGAGAGAATATCGGTATAGAAATACACATTTGTGCGCGTTGTTATTATTCGAACATGTATGTTTTTTCTAGCACGTATTCCGAAAATTCTTTTTTTTTTTAGGTCGGACAGTTATATGCATACCATAAGAACAATGTATTAAAAAAATATTTTAACCTTTATTAATTATAAAAAATCTGCTGTATAAAACAAAGTCATTGGGTAATACTGTACCGTTTTTGACAGACCGATGATAGTCGATAAATTTCAAAAATTCCCTGTCATTTTCTATGTGTTTCGAAAACAATACCGTAAAACATCTGAAGTGGCAATATTTCGACATTTTTCGTATTGCAAAATTTTGCACATGTGCTATTCGTTCAGCTCACCACTTTTAGAATTGTCATTACACATACTATTATTTTAAAACATGATATACATACATACGGACTTATGCTCTGGTTAAACTTAAACTGTACAGAGGATAAATTTAAATAAAACACAAATAACGTATTATTTATTCGAACGAGAAAAATAAACAATTTATAAGCGTATAAGTGACAGTTTGAAAAATATCTAAATTTGTATAAAATATATATATAGGTGTTAACCGTATATTACGTTTATTTAACATATAAATCTTTAAACTTTTTTTATTTTATTTTTTATAAATCACGTTTGTTTTTTGAATCTTATGCCAGCCAACCAATTTTGTTTTTTATACGTGTAATTAAAAAATCACTGACTTAACGATTTATTAACGCAATAAATATTATTGAATGAAAACGAAAAATATACTTAAACAAATTTTTATCGAAATGCTTTATTAGACGTTATTTATGGTATTTTATTAATTTTAGTTGTGAAATTTTAAGGTTCGAAATGCCATATCAACCTGATTTGGAGTGATGTTGTGCAATCAAAATATTTCTTCATAATCGACTTGCTTGAAAAAACGTGCGCACGTACAAATGCGCAAAGAACAATACATCTTATATTTTATATCAGAAGATTTCGTTTGTATTAGTGACGACAATACTAAATTTTTAAGTAGAACGACGAAAGCTTATAACAAATTTAAGGGTTTCCACGATTTTTTTTGGTAATTACGTCATTGGCCTTGTACAATATTACCATGATATAGCAATAATTATCGTCATACCGTTGTTTTAATTTCGTTCTCGTCGTCGTACAAAGTTTCTTTCTGTTTTGTCGACATAAATTTAATTTCAATATAGGGAAACGATTACTGAGTGGTACGAAATTAATATTTTATACAAAGCCGCGGGTTCTGCATACATAACCAATGCACGTTTAAATGTCGTATTTCGGGTATTATGTATAATACACATTCGATAATAACCAAACGTATTCAAATCACAGATTGCAATAAACATTATGTTATATAATTCAAAGGCTGTTTTTGGACTACTGTCTAAAAGAAAAACTCAATTATAAATACAGGAAGTTATTGACAAAATACTATATTTTTTCCGAAATTAAATAAAATATTTTGAGATTATTTTAATCTACTTATGTGAATATTATTAGTAAAATTTTCAAGTCTACTGAGTTATTACTTTTTCATTCACAAAAAAAAATAAAAATAAATAAATAAAGAAAAAAAACTAAAGAAAAAAAAAACGAAATCAGTCGGCGTGTTGACGATTTCTTTGTAGTTTTATGGAAATCATATTTTAAACACTAAAAGCAGAGCGTATTAGAAAATAAAACTAAAAATAGTGATTTACGAGTTTTGAACATTTTTAAACAGTATATCATATAATACAGACTTTGAAGATCTGTTCAGGACTTCGAATTTTTTAAAATTATGATCAAATAAAAAAATATCCCCAAAAGTTACTCACAACAGCAAAGTAGAAATATAATAATACGAGTTTATAGGTATTGTTAAGCTATGGGATGATAAGTCTCGTTTTGTTTTTACACGACTTTCGGATGTAATTATGTTTCTTGTCAAATCGAAACGACGTGCGTCTCCGTTGATATATAATTTGGTTTCGGCAAGTTGTATTTAAACATTTTACCTACTTTGCTTTAAAAATATTTTTGGAAACATTTAAATCATTTATGTTTTTAACGTGTAAAAATACGTGGATTGAATATTTCTTTTCTTAATGATCTCTACTAGACGAATAACGTGAATACAATTTTTAATAATTCAAGTTCTGAAAAACGAAAAGCCCATAATGAACTGATATTGGAAAATAAGCAATATTCCCTCAAATACATTTTAATACCCGTGTAATAATCTCAAACTCTACTGTTGTGGCACATATGGGTGCCTAATTGAAGGTACACGCGGCTACAACTATGTAGGAATAGTATAGCTGCTACACGACGCGCGCCGCTGTTGTCCGATCAACTCGGAAATTATTGGGAGATTTTTCATTTTTCGTTTTAATTTAAGCTTATATCGCACTCGAAGACCGACGTTTAACGAGACGGTTCGTTTTAATCGCGAGTTTCAGTGCGAAACGTACGATACGTACGTATTATGATGAATTTGAATACTTCGGACTTCTGGATTGATGGATCTTAATAAACAAATACTTCTTAATTCGTAGGTTCTGCTGTAATCGCTGTTAGGTTTCCAAATTACAGAGTTACATCCATAATGATGCCGAACAAATCAATCCACTACATAGCATTTTCGTATACGAATATGCTATACATATTTTATTAACTGTTATAAATTCCTAACTATTACGTGTTTAAAAGAGCGTTTTCGACGTTTTTTCTCCGGTGGATCGCGTCCAATTGTACGGAGAATAATAGTTCGCTATGGTGTCCGCAAAAGTATACCTAAATCCTACATTAATTTTCGACTGGACATTTCGAGGGTACACGCTGTTTATTTTATAGCTATATTTCAAACGAGAATTACGACGCGTAAATGTAATACCGTCACATTATTCTTACAGTCGTTGAATTGATAAAACCCATTTAAAATGGTATAATTTTACACACACTCTTAAGTGAAATCTCTTTGAATCTTCCCGTTTGTAACATGAAACAATCGTTAATAATTGATGATTTTTTGGACTTCCGTCGACAATATTAATATTGTTAAACAGAATCGTGTAATAATAATCAAAAACGGAAAAAGACGAAAATAAAATGACACCTTCCTCGTGGTCTACTATGATCCACGGCACCATCCATGGCTCAATTTATATAGACATTTGTTGTTTTTTCATTTTCGATCTTTACGTCTGTTATATTTCTTTATTGGTTCGTTAGCGAAAACGGCAACGATGTAATGAAATTATCGTCACGGTCTCATTCTCTCCGGTCAGTACAAATGACCATATCATAACAATTTCGACGGCCGAAGTGTCAAAAAAATATAATATTTTATTGTTTTCGCGGGCAAACAAGTTATTGCCAATTATAGAGAAAAATCTTGGACGTCTTTCAATATAATCTCAATTCATCATCGTCTCCGTAGTCTTCCAGCTGTTTTATCCGTCGTCAAAACGTACAGAGATTTTCGATGTTCTCCTTGTTCCCGATGACCTCATTTTTCTGTCGCATAATAATAAAAATCGTTAAACAAAAAAAAAAACAACGATATTATATACATTATTATGACATTGAACATGAGTTGAATAAATAAAAATTTTTAAAACAAGCTTTTATAAAATATGGTATTAAAATGAAAAAATAAAAATAAAAAATTTGTTCATTGCCTTCAAAAAAAAAAAAAAAACGTAGAAGTTAATATATATTGAAATGACTTTTGTATAAACTGTTTATATTATATTATACACATGTCGATACACAATATAAAAAATACTCTTTTAAAAAATTATGATATTAAATATTTCCGACTCGTGATTTTGTTTTTTAGACTATGGATTTGAATTTGGCTTTAGCCTTGGAAAAATTATATTTTACTCTTTATAGCATATAAAAGCTCGGTTAAATAAATAAATAAAATGTCGTTTCAATTCAAATGTAATTTTATTCTTTATAGTCAGATTATCAACTCACATGAACAACTAGTCAAATAATTGTATGGTAGGTTTTCTCCACCGTATAATAGTAATAAATAATAATATAATAATATAATAATAATAATAATAATAATAATATTGTGAAGTATATATTTCTATAAATAATTTTTGTTCTTACAGATCGTTTCGAGAAATCAAGTAGTACGGTTTTTCAAGTATCACCGTGGAAATGGCGTATGAATGTGATAAGTTGAGCTTGTAATTCAACGTATATGCATGTTTTTTTTAACACGATGATTTCTAAGACAAAAATGTCTTGAAGTATGCACATATATTTTATAATACTTTATGGATAAAAATGAAAACGAAAAGTTAAATTGATGTTAGTGCGGGGAAAAACAAGTTAAGTTGAAAGTGATTCATTGTGTCTATTTTAACTTTTTGACTTGTTAATGTCTAGTCTTAATATGAACGTAACATTATGACAACGACGCGTATTTCGCACATCAACTAACTCGCGGCCCGAAGAATTTCATATGGGAGAGATATAGCGGCGCTCCTGCGACCCGGTTTTCGGACACACGTAATTGATTGGCGGCAGAGAGATTCGTTATCTCTCTTGGTCTCGTACTTTCCAATGCTGTGACCGTTTATTATACACTTATACCTTATACATCTCACTGCACTCGTCCGAAACGCGAATCTCGGATAGTATCGACTTTGGTTATATATTGTGTGTGTGTGTGTGTGTGTGTGTGTGTGTGTGTGTGTGTGTGTGTGTGTGTGTGTGTATCGGTCGTTCAAGAAAGAATCCGTCGTTTCTTCCTTCCACCGCGCCCGGAAATATAATATATAACTTTGGATTGTGTGTGTGTTGAGACGGTGCAGCAGGTGTGCAACGTACATGCGTACGCACAACAGAGATAGTGTGTAAGTTACGACACGGTTTAAGATAGGAGGATGACGGTTCGGCCGGCTACGGCTCGGCTACGGACTTCGGCTAACTTCGGCTACGGTCAATTGGTAATCCTATGTAGAACGGACTTAGAATATAAAGTCGTTGGATTTCTCAATGCGTCCGCTTGGGAAGAACTATTTTAGTATTTGTTTTAACGACCCGTCGAACTTTTTTGTTTTTCAAACGTCATGTAAATAAGTGTATGCACGTTGTAGTGTTAACGCTATGGAGCAATGTAGTTCGAGCTTACTAAACAAGTGACCGAAATTCGAACACAGATGTCCTCTCTAAATGACCGATTCCACATAACAGACGACGATTGGCAGTGTTTCGACCTTATTTTCTAAAGTCGCGTGTCCTATAGTAATTTACGAGCGTGTCAGCGCTCCGCCGTAAAGGAGCAGTGACGGTTACAACCGTATTCGGATACCTGTGTCGACGGCAATATGTCAATTATAGACATATTATTATTATTATTATTATATATTACAAATAATATACGCATTAATGTATTATACATAAATGTTTTCGCCTCCGATTTGTTGTGAAATAACAAATTATACGAGTACTCACTGTGAATGAAATGAATTACTTATGTATTTTTTTTTGCGTAAACATTGATTTAGAATTTTTTATTTATCAATAAATATATTATATAGATAATAGATAATAAATATATAAAGAATATAGATAACCGGTTTTCTTTTTTAAAATTAAAATTCCATTATATTGTTGCGTTAGGAAACAAAAATAGTAATACGTTTTACTGGAGTATAAAAAGTCGTCGTTTTGTAAACATTCGACACTCGAACACAACCTGCAAATACGTAATTGGCTTTACGATTTGCGCAGCTATTTTCAATGAAATGTCTTGTATCCATTCAAAATAACTATGTGATGTTTATAGATCACGCGGACCACATAAGCCTTCAATTGTTAAGCTTCAGTATAAACTTACTACAAGTCGCGTGTCATAATGCTCTTAGAACGCATAACATATATCGTCTTGGCATTTTATTTTCGCGAAATTATTTTATTTCCCTCGAGAAAATAAATCGCACAGAATCATCAATCTTCGTGTTATGCTGCGATTAGATCACACGTTGATCTGATACTCTAACATATTTAATGTTAGACATTTGAAATTATTTGTTCTTTCGATAATCTTTCGTAATCCTTTTAAAACATCATAATCGTTACGCAATGTACCCTTCCAGTTACTCTCCTTAACATATTTTTATGGTATTATTTCACATTTTTTTGGTACGTATGTGTAATATTTAAATTAATAACTAGTAAAAATTTCAAGTGTTTCGTATAATTCATTTTTAAGGTTATAAAATATAAAAAAGTAAAATCTGGCTTTGTAAAAAAAGGCCGTGTTGAAAATTTTACCGGTTTTTGTAATTTTTGGGTTTTTTTTCAGAAAACCAAATAAGTAATCTACATCAAAAATAAGTATCAACTAAATACAATTTTTTTGTATTATATGTAAGAATCAGAGCACTTGGTGCTATACGAAAAAGTGTTCACAGGCAAAAAAAACATATCGTTGTAGAATCAAAACATTCTTGGCTTCGTTTAGAATCTAAAATGTAATTTGATGTTGTTGTTTATCTGGTTAAAAAGAAATCGATAAAATCAACGGTCTCGATACTAACTCTATTTACTAAAACCTCTTCCTCATACCTAAAATGAAGTTAAAATAGAATTTGACAAAAAAAAAAAAAAAATCAATCGTATGATGTTAAACTATAATTTTCGTGAACGATATTTTCATAACGATTTCATTTCGGCGGTCGCGCGTTGAAGTGGTTTGAATTAGCGCGTTTCCCGTACGTGTGTTCTGCAGTGTAATCATGCACGTGATTATTATCCGGCAGGGAAGTCGCTATATACACGTTGTTGTTTTTGTTATATACATTATATATGATCGCGCGCGCGTACGGTTTACGAAGTTCGATGTAAATCCGGCCGTCTGCGGCAGATGGATACGAAATATCTCATTTTCGACGATCGACTGTCGACGGATATAATGCGTACGTCATACAACGATATAACAGCCGCGTAAAACAGTAGAACGCTGTGGATAACGGTGGTACGTCGCCGTTTCGCAGGCGTGTGTGCGCGTTCAAACACGGGTTCAATGGGAACGCGATCAACTTTCTTGTGTAGACGGTGTTCGTGACAGCGCGGCAATCGCTTACGAGCCGTACACGAGCGGCGAGAGAAACGAAACAGTTCTCGCGGAATCGTTGGCCTGTCGTCGTCGCGATCGGCGATCCTCTGGGGCGGTGGAGAGACAAGAGGGTATTCAATTAACGTCGGAGGGCTGGGTAAACGTAAACGCCGAAAATCGCGCGTGCTTCATTCACAACGTTCGCGGTTTTTCTTCTCCTCTTCTCATTTCGACATCACGACTTTGCTGTTCTCTCCGGGGTTTCCGATGCGTGAAAACGGAAAACGTAGCTTTAAGGACTTTGTGTTTTTATTGAGTGTACGGATTCGTATGCGACTAGAGAGTAAAAACCGAATGTGATGAACACAAAGACATACTTGCACCGTACATACGTAATACACATCCGAAACACGTTCAGTACGGTTTTATTGATACGCGATCTGATTCGTACACAGCGTATCTGATAAATTTTGGAAACACTACAGCCGATAACGGTGAGAGTCTACGTCGCACTAATATGGCGATTTTACATTAATCTCTATAATATACTGTTGCTGTAATGGAACAAAGTGCAACGTATTGAATTTTGTTTTTAAATAGGACAAATGCAACATTTTCGTTTTTGACACAAGTTTTTGAACGGCGTGGAGGATTTCGCGGTGAGCTTAGATCAGGTGAAGATACAATTCATTCGTCCAGGCGTACTGCTGTACGCGAGTTTTCGGCTAAAAAAAACATATAGATAGATCGTCCGTCGTATTCATCCGATTTATCTCCGTATCACTATTTTTTCAAAACTAAATATTCTGTTGAAAGACACACGTTTTGAAAACATCATTACCATTACTACGAATCATAACGATAAAAGAGCTTTTGACGAGAAAAGTTCCGGGCGGATAGCCGACGAGGGCGGCACGGGCAGTTATCGATAATGACACTTGCTTATCTATGCGCCTAGCTGTGTTTACCAGCGATGACAATATCTGTTTGCAAAACGAACGCGACGAGTCGTCCGACTTCCGGTTTCCTCTCTTCGTCCCCTCGGATGACGTTATACGGGTTCGGAAATGTATAGGAAACCATGTTCGGAAGTTATAATAATAGTTACGCTGTGCGCGTTATACGTCATAATGTTCTCGGCGACTATAGGCACGAGCTTGTACAACAGTATCGCGTCCGCGTCCAAGTACTTATGTAGATATTACGATATATTGTCTTAACACGCATAATCCTCGGGATGACTTTACCGGTTGAAAACTAACAAGTATTATAATGTCATCCGAAATAATACTTCGACTGAGAAAAGCGATCAAGTCGATGGTTTTGTACTGTATGGTATAACGGGTGATATTCGATTACGCACAATGTCGAAGTAAACAATGCACCGAGGATCTGATTTAAGCCCTTAACTTTTTTCTGTAGTAACGGATGAAGTTACGAACATGTAAGTTACAAATCATGCTACCATTGTGCATGATGTTTGCCGATGATATAGTTTTGGTAGGATCGTGTCAAGTGGATGTTTAGGACACAGGTGGCCGACCCCAAACAGCTGAGATAGAGGCGAGGGAGAAGATGAAGAAGATAGTAACATGTTGATGTTCGACTGTTTGTGTAAAAGTATTTTACATTATTTTCAATATTTAAAACACCATTTAAATGCTTAACTCGCGATCACGAAATATACAAATTAAAATATATCGAGGAAATTATATTTTGTTTTATTATACTTTTCGACGTTTACCGTATCATACGTATATCATAGAATTCAGTTTATTAATTTTCAAACGTCCAGTAACATGAATTTTTAGATTTTTTTTTGTGATTGACATTACCTTCAGTCAACGTAAAAATCCGTCCGGGCGCAACGGTATCCCCAAGGTGAGTGGAAATCGTCGACTATTGTCGCGCCAGATCCGTGTACATCTATGGTCGGTCAAGTTTTGAAAAAAAAAATATATATATACATATACACGCGCGCGTTTCTTCCCAACCATATCGTAATAAATCGGTATAATAAGTCCGAAACCGTCATCAAAACGAGTCGGTGGACGTGTTGGTTCGCGAACACGCCGTAATCCGGAAACGAATTCCGCGGAAGCGTTTCCAAAAAATCGGTACGTGGGCACGGGATACCGGAGCAACGTTAACACGAACACGGCGGACAGTTCAAACACGTTTAGGATAATCCGTACGGCGGCGTCGGGCACACGCGCCGCTAATTTTTACAATAACGTTGTTTGGGGTTACGCGTTGTTGACGTCAACTCGGCGGCCGAATCCGCGGATCGGTCCGATTGCGATTTTTCCGGGACAACGGGTCGCTGTGCCCGCGTGCCGTGTACGACGTAGCGAAACGGACGCGACGACAATGAACGCAAACGAAATACCGTCGCGCGCGTGTTTCCGAATAATTATTATTGACGCCGTCCGGTCGCGATTAGCGGCGCGTAATTAATATCGCGCGTGTCGTTGTGTTCCGCCGCGTGTTCAGTGTATGTTTTCTACTTTTTTTTTTTTTCGTTTTGTTTTTTTTTAACGAAATATAAACGCTAGTAATCTTTTACGCGTGCGAAAAAAATAAAACGTATTCATTATAAATGTTTTACTAGAACCGGCCGGGTCAGACCGCCGTGCAATATCACCGGGATGACGTGTTTCGCAGTTGTATTGTTATTTCGAAATCGTAATCAACGTGTATGTTATAAATTGAATTATTTTTATTCGAACAAGATTACGTACGGTTTATCTTGCAAACGATTCAATCGATTCTCGTCAACCCCTACCCGGGTCCCGTAACCGCACCAAGTGTGTATTATTATATACCCGTTTGCAATCTCTCGACTTTGTACACAAAAACGGTTTCGTAGCAAAAAATACAAAAAGAATTCATCGTCTTCCCGACTTGTACGTCCGCTGATTCGAATTGGAACCTAATCACGATAATTGCGTGTTTCTAAATGGATTAAAACGGTCGCCAGTTACGATATATGTACAGGGTGTTTCACGGAGATATGATAAATGCAATAACTTTTGTTATATTAGATATTTTAAAGCGTTTTTTTTTCAAAAACGCTTCTGCAGCATTGTAAAGTTTTCGAGTGAAAGCATTTAAATACTTTCGTATGCATTAAATACTCTTTTTCGACCGTTTTAAGTGGTTAATTCAATTTTGTAACTGTTCAACATTTGTAAATCGTTCGATGACCACGCTCGTCCGGTCCCCAACGGATGGCGACATCAAATGTTTTTTATAATACTTTATTAAAAATAATTAGTATTGCGTTAAATGTTCTGGAGATTAATACTGTGTAACGCAATCGTCTGACGCGTTTATAAGAAAACATTCGGTCGACGACAATTTGCTTATTTTTTTCTACTATGCCATCGAATAATAGAATAATACGATCGTTATTACAGCCAATGCAAATTTAAAAAACGAATTACAAAAACGGTTATTATCACAAATTATGTGTAACATTACATAAAACGCTCATGATTAAATACTATAATAATAGAACAGAATATTATTGAGATTGAATTTATAAACACATTATAATTTTAACAACATCCAAAGTACGTACTCACAACTAAGCGTTTTTTATCTAGATAAGTCAGTATAGATATTGTACAATGTTGTCGTTATAAATGACCCTCTCGTTTTGACGATTTACTAAATAATATTTTATTTTAAATACGATTCGAATAATATTCCGTTCATACAATTCAAACAAATTGTATTCTAAAGCTGTACGTTTCAATGTGTAAAGAAATTATTAAGAATTTGTTAGATGTTGTGTAAGCTTTTATTCTCTTAGACGCGAAAAACTAATAAACAAAATAATATATTTGGGCGGAGGAAAGTGAGATTGTACTGCCGGAGAAAGAGGTCGTCGAATAATATAAATTGTTTTTAACCATTTGGTTCACGTGAATGTTCTAAAATTAATTAATTTTAATCTTATTAGTGATTTTCGAATAGATAATTTTGATAGATAAAAGCGTGTTTTGATATTTTATGTATTTTCGCATGATTTTCGTCTGTTCACACCATAAACAGTTGATTTTCGTTTTATTCGCATTGTTTCAAGGTTTTCGTTTTCTATATTTTCTATTAGCGCATTTATTCTGCTTGATATTTATTGATATTTTCATTTGACACAAAATAAATCTGTCTTATTGGTAAGAATAGAAATTATTTTTAGTACTTTTTGAAACGCCAATTTTTAATTGAACAGAGTTAACGAGAATAATTGAAAAGGTTTTTGTCGTGCGTGCGAAGTCCCAGGAAAAAAAAAACATATTAATAAATTACAGGAGAACAATCCGTGAAATTGTAATCGAATATTGATAACGATTGTAACGTAAATGTGGCTAGTTTTCTCTCGATATTTGCGAAAGAAATGAAAAAATAAATCAATATTCGCGTTTCTGAACGACAAAAATCTATTTATTTTTTAATTTCATCGTATATTTATACATATTATATTGGCAATACGACGTAATGAAATATATAAATAATAATGAGTTTTGAACGAATATTGTACTGTGTATTGAACGTCCGGTAAACGTCGAGCAGTGTAAGATTAGTTTGTAATAACAGTATACTTACATTTCGGTATTCGCTTTTTGTTCGAATACGTCAATAACTTATTGAAATAATATAAAAGCTAAGTATTTTAAATGGTATATGACGAATATTATTATTTAATATCATTTTACGGATTATTATTATTTTTTATTTATAAAAAGCGTTTTTTTTTTTTTTTTGAAAGGGGAGGAGGGGATACCTATTTGTATTATAATTGAATCGGTGGTAAAATCACGAAATCATTATTTACGCTCTGAAAAAATACGTAATCGACTTCGCGATATACTAAAGGTCGGAACGAATTGAATTGTACGACGTGATGTAGCCATCAACACAAGATTGCATACTGTTTTTAGGGTTTTCTAGCAGTGCTGTAAAAACCGATCGCTTGCACACGGGCCACGGACATGGATTTTATCACAGGATCTCAAGATCTCTTATCGAATGTATATGACAAAATATAGATCTAAAAAAAAAATATATATGTATATTTATAATAATTTGTTCTTAACCATTGAAATAGGTATCGTACAAATAATGATTGAACCTAGTGTAAAATCGTAAAACTCGGTATGAGGATTACATTTTTATGTGTCATACATGAGTACGATGTCTCGTGTTTAAAATAAATGTTTTAAAATAAATTTGTCATAAAATCGACAGGTTTTTAAAAATCGTTTCGAGTCCCAATATTTTCAATTATCATCTAGTACGTTTAATATTGACGTTTGTACAATGATCATATAATACAAATACGTGTTCCTGCAATTGATTTTCAAACGAAAATTACTTATAATTGTTTATTCCACGAACGAGAACTTTTTTAAAAAAAACCCATTCAAATCAACGATTTACCTAAAAAAGTAATAATAAATAGCCGCTGGAAGATAATAAATATTTCAGAAGTTTCATGATTGTCTCCATAATAGTAATTATTTTGTTGATACGAAAAAAAAAATAGCAATATAATATCCGACAAAAAAAATCTCTAAAAGTAAATATTTATTTTTTTACAATTTTATTTGTAAAATATAACACAACAGTATGTTTCATCATCACGATACGAATGAAATAATAATAATCATGAAGTTGTTTTTCCCTGTTCACCACTCGAAACGTTTTTAATTTATGACATTGGCCCGCGAGCTAGAAAAAAAACATTGCTGTCCATTGGGGATCGAAAATATCGTAGCAATTATGTGATATAATATGATATATTGTGTATTTTGTTACGATATGAAATATTAATTAAAAATTACACATATCGTCAAAAATGACGAAAAGATTGCGTTATTTTCGGTTGCAGACAATATCACTTCTGGTTTTTTTGATCACAGATTAAATATTTGTTTGAGAATTTTTCTCATCTATTCAATACTATTACATCGCGTTAATAAATTGCATGCTGTTTTAACATTTTTGTTGAAACGTTCTAGATCTATCGATTTTCGTACCTATATACGTATCAAGGTAGCCGTATTGTTTTTCTATACGAGGGAATTCATCATCTCATCATTACACCGTCAAAATGATAACTTAACAAATTAAGAACATACAATTATTAAATTTTCGAAAAAAATTAATTTATAACGGATAAAAAAATTGTGATTTTAATTTGTTTTTCTTTTTTAACGATAATATAAACTTAAAAACTATACTTTTGTGTAGAAACCTAGAACCGTTGGTAAAAAATAATGTTTTATTTTCAATCAAAACGACAAAAACCATGTACTGCGTGGATATCATATTAGAAATAAATGCAAATTTTACAAATAATTGCGAATCAATAATAAAAATAAATTAAAAATGAATAATAAAAATTTGTAGCAAGTCGTGGGTTCTATGGATGTCAGTTCAAATTACTTAGTGGTTTTAGAGTTGTACTATTATTTTGAACTTGCAAGCATTTGGTAAGTTTTTGTATTCGAAAAACGACTTTGAGAGACGCTTGTAGTTTGTTATAATTAATGAATATGATAATTTATACTGGCAACATATTATATATGTGTACGTTTTTATTACTTTTTGAGTTCTTAAAAAATATAAAAGTTGTACATGTCTAAAATATACGTCAATGTTACTGGTTTCATTGCAATTTATGGTTTTTTTTAAATACACCTAAGGAAACTACTAGGAAAATCGAAAACTGTGACAAATAAAGTACAAACTAGATACAATATCGTTTGGTTCAGAATCTAAACGTGTCTTAAAATCGATCGTATTGAAATCAACCATCTTTCTCAGGTTTATCGTAATCGCGTAAGCTGTGTATTTTGATTTGGAATGAAGTCTTTCGAAGTAAGTTTGAAAACAGGGAATTTAGACGTTAAAAAGAAGTACGGTTTTTTCAAATCAGTATTATACTCTAATCGGCGTGTCCTTTCAAACGATATCTTCAGATGAATATCGATCTAAACTGTATATGTTATCCCGCGATCACCAACGTGTCCCGTGTTTCATTTCTCGTTTTGTGTTTTCCGTTTTCCCTACGCGGATAACTCTTATAGTTAATACAATTAACGTTCCATTGAAAATTTACCGCGCGTGAAAAATCGACGCCGCACCACGTGCTCGTAATATTTCCGTACGCATATTATCGTTATTGTCGTGCGCGTACGCGGTTAAGCCACAACTCAAATACGCGAAACCTCCTACGCGCGTGTTACGTTAGGCACGTGAGTGTATTATCATCCACGCGTATAATTCGCGTATATTTTGCATTGCTGATAATATTATCGGGTCGTTATCGCCATCGGAGACTTTGCCGCGGCCAGAACAAACCCGAAACGCGCCAAATCGTTGTCGGGTGCCCGAACACTCGGAAACGGTCTCTCTCGTACGTGCGCGCAAAAACTTACGCGCACAAGCTTCACGGGAATACCGTGCCGGAGGTGATAACAATCGAGTTATCCGGCTCGTCTGAAAACCGTTTATGATATATAAGCAGTGGAATTGGGGTGGGTGGGAGATGCATGGGGACTGAGTACCCCTTACATTTTTTCAAATATTTGAGCGTACCTCTATTATTTTTTTTTTTAAAGAGGAACGCGGGGGACGGTATTCGCTTTTCCACAGCCGACGAAATATAAAATAATATTGTTATATTGACGAAATAATATATTTAATATTACCGCCAGTCACTATAATATGCCAGCAGACGAGGCCGTATTTGTGGTGGGGGGGGGAGGGGGGTAGGGAGTTCAGACTCCCCCGAATCTTTGTAATAGTTATAGTAAATTAAATTTATTAATCTAAATTTTTGTGGAGACGCATTATTTACACGCCATATGTTAACGTGCATTTAGACATAATTTTATCATACACAACATAATCTAGCATTTAAATCTAGTAGTTGAAAATACATGGTTTGGTTTTAAAACGTACTCAAAAACGTAGACCAAAACAGCGGGATATTGCCGCCGTAAATATTATATTACACGTACCAGCACGTGTCATAGCTTTTGCTAATTAGAAACTATAAATTACGCGTGCACCGCAAGAAATATAGAACGAGATAATGCGAATAGCATTATATAATAATGTATTATGCAAAATTCTTGAACACGTCCGGAGAGTATTATATACAACAGGTATTACGTTGTCACGTCCAAAGTCCGAATTTCGTATAAGTCGATTAAAAAAAAAAACGAATTTCGTACGAATAGTACTGTACGTACAATGTTTGTGCAGCAGACTTGTATACGAAGGAATATATTCTTTAAGATCGTTATTGATTCCGTTAAACAATTTTGTAACGTTTTCCATCAATAAACCGATTGCAGATATATGAGCTATATTTTATAATGAAAAAAAATTTTTTTTTGCTAATCGCATAAAGTAAAAATTTGAAACATGCAACAAACAATCGCGACGACGTTTTTTTTTTTTTGAAATAGCATACACAAGTACGTTGAGAACAATCGAATTTCTTTGAAAAACGATTTCTCGTTACACGTCGACACGCCCAAAATTGAAATACCCAAGACATTAAAAAAAATAAACATAAAATTGGCAACGAATTAAACAGTTTGAACGTACTCACATACGCATAAATACATGGTAATACAATATAATATATGAAAAAAGTCGACTAGTTTTTATTTGTTTTTCGAATCCACGTTCGTATAATAGGGGTGCTATACGTAACATAAATACACATAAATACATTTATATCATATATAAATAATCGCCGAAGAACACTTAAAACCTATACGTTTATGTATATATATATATATTGTTTTATGGCTTTAAATGCGATTATGGTAAATGGATAGAATTAAAAAGTATAAAAAACTAACGGTCCGTTTTTATTTTGGCAATTTAAAGTTTTAACGATACACAAATCAGAGATATTATATAACGCTTATTTGGCACCGACTCTCGAGGGTGTTTTTATTTTTATTTTCAGGCCGGTTCTTCGACGCGCATCGGACGTCTGCAAACACGTATATATGTGTGTGTGTGTGTATATATGTGTGTGTGTGTCTGTGTATGTGTGTGTGTGTGTGTGTATGTGTGCGTGAGATAAATATAAAATTGGGTTTTAATTTTTCACACCACATCGATGTGCGAAGTCTAAACGCCGTGCACCAATACATTTTAGTGCTGCTATTCTACGTTCGATCAGTGATCGGGAATATAAATATTACGGTAAATAGTGTGTGACGTCCGTCATTTTTCACTAACTAGTTATTTTTCCGTTATCCAACACTAAAAATTTACATAGTAAATTTTACACTAGCTATAAAATAAAATTCGACATTTTGTACAATGTCCGGGCAAAGTAACCGGCTTATAAAACGGGTTGAACTTAGTCCGAATTGGACAAGCGTTGTATAGTAACGTCCGAATACTTTGACTGTATCACATGTTTTATTATGCGTGCCATTAAATACTCGAAATCGGTTGGAAATTCGATTTTTGAGCAAAAACTAGGTTTCATACACGATCCCGCAGTAATAACTAGTTTTATTTTTGTTGTAATAATAATTATAAGATAATTTTTAAAGGACAAACGTATATTTCATTGTAGAAACATTTGAAAAACAATTTAATTTATAGAAATTATGACGTATTTAAAATTAAATTAAATCAGGTTGGTATATGTTTGTTAGGCAGCTCATAAAAAAACAGATAACAATTATTATAATTCACTATAGTACGTACATAGTAAATATTGTTACACGTTTTAAGTACTATTTAATGTTTACGACTATATCATAAAAAATTAGTGCATTTTAAGCGTTAGTGGCGTTTTTAATTACATAATAATTAATTGTTTTGGAAAAATATTTCCCAACCCTTATTGACATTAAATATTGTTTTGCAAATATCTTTAACTTATCTAATTGTTTTAAATTATTCATTTTATTATCTAACTTACTTTATTTTTTTAATACATTGTTGTAAATAATAATTAATAATTACAACATTTATTCATATAATAAAATACTTGTTTGTTCTTTAAACATTATCTAATATGATTAGTAGTAACATTATTAACGACGAAAATGTAAAACTAGTATTTAAAGAATTTACATATAAATAAAATAATTTGGACTTTTGCTACATCCATCAGCGAGAATTGGATGTATATGTTAAAAACACGAACTGAAAAACCGAATGGTATATAACTCCAACCCATTTGAATGGTAAAAACGGAAACGTCGAACGATGTTATAATAAATTCAAAATGATTCCGACGAACGATAGCGTGGTCATCGGACGGGAAATTTCTCCTATCCGGGCCCTAGGGAACGGGTCACGCATCATGTCACGCGGGAATAGAGTGATATTTATATGAATAGCGCTGATAAAACGACGATTTCATTTGATTTTTCAACAGATTTTTGTTGTCGACAAACTTAAAGTCAACGTCCGTACCGGATCAACGCCGCCCGAGTTGTCGGGGTCTTATACCCGCTGGAGATTATGCCGAATCCGTTGACGACGGCGCGGCTGAGAGCAGGGTTATGACTTTATGGCGTTATCGCGTGCACAATACTATAATGCTCATGATGATAATAGCAATAATAATTAAATATTCACGTGACTTGAACGTTAGGGGTCGAGTGGTTTACCGCATTAGCGTCGACACTGGAGAATCTCGTGATAAAACGGTTATCCGCGTCCGAAGTTCGGTGTACGGAATGTGCTCGCTGCGACGGAAACAGATCGCTATGTCGCCTGTTCGTCGCTATCGTGTCGCACCGATTAGATCAACAAAGTCTGGGTTTTCTTTTAGGCAGATTTTAAGTGAATATAAATAAATAATAATAGATAATTTACCGTTTAGAAATCAGTACGAAACATTAATAATTTTAAATTGTAAATAATCGACAACAAATGTTTATGTTGAAATCAAAATTATTAAAATAATTATTCACGACCACTGGTCAATTTTATTACTAGTTTAGAATATAACCGAGAAATGGCACCACACGTGTATAGTTTTTTTTGTTTCCGGGGTGGGAAATAGTTCAATCGTATAAACGTATAATACTGTAGTAGTGAAAACCGATTTAGTGATTTTGTAAAATCGATACGATATTTAGGAAGTTCACCTCGAAAAACCTAACATAACTTTGTTTGAGAGTTGAAAAACTTGGATACGGGGTGAAAAAGGAAGGGAGTTTAAGCATAAGCAGGATTTCGGTTCGGTGGTCAAAGCGTCTTCTTTATCAAGTTTAAAGCAGTTTACTCGAATGGTCTGAGAGTCTATAACGGAAAAAAATCTGATAGAAACTTTCATATAAATACAAGACAATTTTAGTCGTGACGGAGTGGTGTATAACTTGATTTGGGCCAAAAACATAATTTCATTTTCATTAATCGCACTATTGACGAGCACTGGATGAATATCTACCGCTAGGCCCTTTGCTGCAACTATAATATATATTTATATACATACACTATAAATAGATGTGACGCTTACAATGTTTATACGCCGTTGGTCAATTAGGTCAATTGGTTATACGAAACGCAGATAAATACATTATTATTTTTTACTTGTTCTATTTGTTCGGTAATCCGAACGATCGGATAAGGTCGAGAAGACTTTTCTGGGAGTTTCCTTTTCGTACTTGTTTCTATCGACGTGGCTTGTAATAAAACTGATCGATTCGTTAATGGAAGCAATAATAAATTATAACGAATTGAGCTGATTCACGATAATTCCACGCAAACGACACTAGTTTATATGTATGGATATGTGTACCCACAACAGTTTTACATAGTTTATGTTTGTACCGCTTTCAAAATCGAACGAGCGCGCTGAATATGGTCGTGGTTCTTGATACGGCTTTGCATGTATTGGTATTAAAATTTGATTCTCGAAACATAATCATACACTAACCACTATGCTACCAATGGCTCCAAATTACCTCTGGTGACGATTTGAAATTATGAAAAAAAAATCGTGGTTTGTCACGCCCTAGCTTTTGATTGGGTTTTGATCGGATATGAGTTTCGCTTAATAATATAAGATTATGATACGAACGTATAATTGTTGAGCAACTTTAAGTATTATGTTTCAAAATGTTATTACCTATCTACTTCTGAAAATCTAATGACCGAAGAAAGCATTTTATAGCTCTGGGGGTAATATTCGAGAAGTTTGCATAGTTAACACGATAAATTTTCATTATTTACTACACGGGTCAAAATTATAAATTAACAAAAAAATTATTAGTTTCATTATTTTTCAATTCAATAATTGTAATATCGATTAAATACAATATAATATAAAACTAAACGTAAATGCCATCAAACCATGTCTGCAATTATGCAATATATATATATTAAGTGCTCACGTTTGACTAGATCTCTGGACCCGGTGCGCAGCATTAACGGTTGTCCATTCTCACGTCTCCACGTGATTTTCGGCTCGGGGTTGCCGGTAGCGTGACACGACAGCGTCGCGTTGTCACTCTCCATTAGCGTCAGGTCGGGGCTCGACTCGTCGGTGATTATGTCCGGCGGCACTGAAAATGACAAAAAATAAACAAATAATAATTAAATGTTATCAATCAAAACATCACATACCTATTCGCATTCAAATGTATCCAAAATATTAACATTTACAAATATTATGTAATCGTTATACGATTTGGGTGCATGTTCTGGAATGTCGAATCATAGAAGAAGTTTAATAATAATAAAATTACGTAAGTCGAATTAAATATGTTTAATACTTAATGATTTGAAATTACAATGACAGAAAAGTACGGCTGTTTTCATTTTCAATGAAATAATGGGTAAATATTTAGAACAATAAAAATTTTTCACCATTGCCTATTATTTTGTTTCCGTTAATCTCATCATTTAGGAAACAAATGATGAATATCAATAAAACATATTTTTTTGGATTTATTATAATAAATATATATGGATATATATATAAAACATATTATCTTAGATAAAACATTGACACACAAAGGGCTTATAATGACGAATTAATCAAAATGAGGCGCTCTGAGCTCTTTATAGCTTTGTAATCTTCAGCTGTATTGAAGATATACACATTTTTAATTAACATTATAAGCATATTTTACATTTTTTAAAAAAAATATTATTTGTTAAAATATTTTATAAATTATCTCTTTTCATCGTGATATCGCCAATTACCATGCTAAACGAGTACAATAAAAATCATATTGAAATAAAAACAATCTATTATAATATGTTAAAGATATTTTTTCTGTATATACATTATACATTTATTATATTATCTCAATTTCTATTTTATACATCTATGACGTTTTACATAGATACAATGTCAATATCAATATAAAATTCTAAATATCTTCTGAATACAACAAAATTAAAATGTGTTTCATAACCACAAATCAAGTCTGCGATGGTAATAAACGTTTGAAATAGCATTGCATAAAGGTCAAACAATCGAACGAAAAAAAAAACCATTAAAATTATATTGTTAATTTGTTAAAAAAAAGAATATATTTACTATACATCCTCAAAGGAATTCGTGAATATTCAAATAGTTTTTGTTTAGTTATTTGCTGGCTTCCAATTAATTGCTATGTACTTTATTGTTTTGTTTCGTGTTTTATGAAATTGTAGTTCAAAAGTAGTTTACAATTAAAAAAAAGAGAAGTCGTTCATATTATATTACGAAACAATTTTAGTGAATATATCTACTCTCGTTTTATTTTACAAAAATATTAATATTCGAGTAGCTTACTATAATTTTTCAAAAATTCCGTCCGTTCGATAATATTTTTGACATTCCATTCAAAAGTCGTTTGAAAACACTCGATCGATTATTTTACACGGCCGAGCACACGATTTTCGATCAATTTATAAACCGTTTTTGGACGATCGACTGCCCGCTTATATAAGGTACACTGTAACGAGTGTCTTTTGTTTTATTGTGATGTGGTTTACCGTCAAAAAGTATTCAGTTCGTAAAAGAAGCCACAAGTTTAAAATTGTTTTCAAGTATAAAAAAAAAAAAGTCACGTTGATTTCATTGGGGGTTTCCCCGTCGTCAACGTTTCAACAGCGTGAAATAATATCACACGGTTACCTGTATACAACACAATAATATCATCGATGATATGAATTCCGTGCGCGTGCGTTCGGGTCAAATGAAACAAAGGCTTACTTTCAAAAAAAAAAAAAAACCCCCGAGCTAAAACAAAGTTTAATTGTGCCATGCCGCGCAGTTATATGTTGTGTCGTCGTCGGAGTTACGTAATGAGCTTACGCCATGGATTGCTCACGATCGTTTTTTCTCGCCGGACGAAAATAACTGCGGATTATCGGAACGCGCCGGGTCCACGGGACGATAGAATGTTTTCGTTCGTTTTTTCTCTCCAACAACAACATAGCTATTGTTTTGTTTTGTTTTTTTTCGCACGGTAAAGACTCGTGCCACAGTTAAAGACTTGCATACCGTCTACGCGCGTGTAATCCGTGTATTATTTTTGTGACGTCGGCCGGTGATATTATTTGCTCTCGGAAAATCCGGTAAGAACCTGCAGGAACGGAAATCGTGGAAATAAATGCGAGCGAAAAAAAAGGCGAGTTAAAAAACTCGACGTCCCTGTCCGACGCGCTCGATCAAATCCTGTGCTTGTGTTATGCGCCGTCGTCGGCGACGGGTGTTTAGGGAAAAGTCGTTGTAGTTGCATTTCCTGTCCACCGCCGCATCGTCGTTTCGGGCGAGAGGAAATGGTTCGTGTTATTCGTACGACGAAACGTGTCTAATCGGTTAGACGAGTATTTATTTATGTACATAGTGGTCATAGTGTAGGATGTTACGGCGGATGTCTTGGTTTTCCACATTCACCAAATTAGTGTCCCTCCATTCAACACAACAAAGACGCGCAAGGCTTACGATATATAGTCAACTGGATAAAGTTACGTTTGTAACAACAGTTTTTTTTTTTAAAATAGTTATTGTTTAACAGTCGATCGACACACGAGTTGATTATTTAATGGCGAAACTTAAAAACAAGTTATATTTCACGTAACTCAGTTGAATGAAATGTGCATTACCTTTTAATTTTAAAGTCGCAAGAGATTAGTTTATTTTGTCCAAAAGAGATAGGCAATAATTATAACACGATTTGAGAATTATAAGTATTTGAAATTTGTTTTTCTGTTGGAAGCAGTGTTATGTTCCGTTACCATATTGAATTGATTTTTTTATTTAATCGAACAAATCTTTGTATATATCAATTTATTGTAAAATTGTTCACTGACATCTTAAATACTCATAATTTAATACGTTAATAGTACACCAAATTATGTAGTTGAATTTATAAGTTGATATTAACTTCACTTTAGCTTAATAACTATTTGATGCTTATACTTGACAAATATGAACATAAAATATTTTTATATTTTTAATTTTAATTTTGAATGTATATAAAATAGAATAATTTAATTAAAAAAAAATGCTCAAACTATAAAAACGTTTATGTTTGAAAAATTCTGAAAAGTAATCTGAAAATACACTAAAAGTAAATAAATAAAACGAAAATGATGAGTACGTGACGATGCGATTGTTAAGATAAATCTATGAGTTGTTTTATTTTAAAACCAGATTACGTGATATCAGAGTAAAATATTGAACGAAAATATATATTTATATTTAAATTTAGGCCGATTTTCGTAGAAATAGAGAAAAATGTTTTTAAAAAAAATATGAGAAAATGATTTCCTCGACAATTTATACAGTAGCCGTGCATTCTACCGTTTAACAGGATATAGTTATAAAGGTTAGGTGTTTTTTTGTTTGTTATCGATGCATGTTTGTGTCATTTAACAAGTCTTATGTTATAAGCCCTTCTTCAATACACCTCCAATCCGTAACCTTCCTATTCGGTGTCCCTTGCACGCGGGCAGTTCGACTCGTCCTAGGAACAAAGTCGCTGCCGGTGCGAACAATGAATAATCGTGCAAAACGTTATCCACAGTCAATGCGTCACATTTTTTTTGCCACGGCTTAAGTGACGACACTTTCGTGCGTGAAATTCCCGATTTTTGAAAACGATATCGACGAATGTATCAAGTAGCGAAATATCTATACAAGTTTGGTCAGTACAGCAAAAAATTGTGGAGGGGGGAAGGCAGACTTTACACACGTGTCCACTCACAGATATTTTTTGATTATTGCACGTCGCAGGGCTGTTTGAAATTCCTCCACCCCTCTCCACCCTATACAAGTATACGGATGGTTGAAAATTGCAATATTTTGGTACTAGTTCGAACTTAATTGGATCACGCGTGAGAGGACGACGACTTCACGATTGTTTTGACAACACAGTGGAAAATCAAGATATACATATAATTATATTAATTCGTGTTAGAATACAGGCATGAATCGAAATGAAATTTTTTCGTTTATATTGAAAACCAACAATTACACTTAGAAAAAAATGTTTTTTCTACCACCACCTTATATATATATATATAGTTCCCCTTCTTAAGTACAACAATTTTACCGGATTTCCGTCTGTGGTAGTAGTGCTGTCGTCGTCGTCGCACGGTCTTATGGTAATTTCGGTTTTAAACTGATTACGTGTTTTAGCTTTAACGGTTTTGGAACACGCGAGGATTATTATACCCACACACACGCGCATGTATATGTATACCGTTTATATTGTTTACGTTTCGCACCGACCACGCGTAAATCCGGAAAGTAATCCTTGTTACTAATTTATCGGTTCGAGTATACTCGTTGAATTGTTTAATTAAATTTTAAACAATCAATTTGTCAGTCCGAACACAAATCATAAATTCCGTTGCAATCGTTTATTCGTTCTGACCCCGTTTGTACACTGGTATATTCGTAGTTTTCCGTTATTTTATTCTCACCGTCATTTCGCATCGCTTAGAAACCTAGCCTAACCTAACACGTGTGTGTGTGTGTGTGTGTGTGTGTGTGTGTGTGTGTGTGTGTATGTGTGTAAGGGGGAGGGATTTAAGAAATTAAACAACAAAACAAACCGGTAATTATCATATGCTTTCGGTCATATTAAAACGTGTTTTTAATATTGTCCGTGAGAAAAACAACCGTTCAATCGTTAGTTACGAAAATATATCACTAAACAACGACATCTGATATAAAAACGCGATGTTCGTTAACCATATTTTGTTGAGCGGAGCTCTTATCCAGTGACTATTTTGAAAGTGATTTATGTGCCTGCACCGAACTACTGGACTGATAATTACGAAACTTCACGCACAATCAAAGCCAATCAAGTTCAGGTTTTGAATTTTGACTCGTTACCTGAGATATTCGAGATAAAAAATCACATAACGTGAAGTTATGAAGTTAAACTATGGAAAACGCGTTCTTTTTTTCAATATATTTAATCATTTTTTCGGTAAATAATTATTTTTAAACGTGTTTAGATCATTTTGAGGGATAAAAGTTTCATGAAATCGATCAAAACATGGACGAAAATATTTAATGGCCAAGAAAATTATCGATACAAATTTACGGGCGGAGTCTCTGGGTAACTTTTTTGTATTGTTTTTTTGTCCCGCGCACTACTCATATAACTCAATTAGTTTATATTAATTAGTATGACTTATTTGACAAAAACATGATTTTAATCAACATAAACGTACTTCCCGCTGACTGGCTTACGATATGAGTGTCCACCGATCGAAACAACTCTAGATTTTTTGTTAGATTCTCTAACAATTTTAGAGAAAGCTGTAATGTTTGAAATATTGGACCGCCAGAATTCGTTCTTGGTATCAAATACAGTTCATCACGTGTCAAAAAACTTTCAGGCATTTTATTTGAACCATCGATCCCGGTAGAACGTTTGAAGAGAATGTAAAAAAAAAAATGGATTGGTGGCTAAAAGGCGGAACTCGGAAATTTTGCGACACTTGCTTGTATTTCAATCTTATCGATCGAATACAACGTGTTTTATTTGAGTTTATTATTATTATAAATATTTCACAGTCACGAATTGCATGACACACAGTTACGGTTTCGCCATGGAATGGCTCAAGTTATAATACTTGTACATCAATCCAGAATGATGAGTTGACAAGATACTAAACGTTTTCAATCAAAAAATATTGAAATTATTGCTACACAACATCTAAAATTGTATTCATTATTGTCCTTTTCTAATTGTTTTTAAAGCAATGTCGCGCACGTTCTTACTTGGTAACAAGATTAAAACGCGTATTGTTCAGGCATACATTTTCGGAAATTCAAAATTACTGACAATAAAAATGATATATATATATATATATGACCAACACGGACGAAATGTCGGCGAAATTTGTATGTTCAAATTATAACGATAACTCACAGAACCGAAACGGTGTAAATTGTCTAGACGATGTAATTAACACTGTGCAAAATAGAACTTGTTATATTGTAGTGTATTAATATTACGTTGGTATATAATTTGAACGTTATCGTATTGTCATGTGCATATCAATATATCAATATATATTATAATGTAGTAATTAGTAAATAACTGAGTAGCCCGAGTTTCGGCGATAAATTTAGTCGTGTAGAAATGTCATATTTTCGAAAAACATGCGTCGAAATTTATAATGTGCTTAAATATTACTTATTTTTAATTATTGTCGTTGTACGTATTCCGCTTGAAATATAATAACACGTTTTTTGACGTGTTCATATTCAAATTATAAAACAAAAATTATTTGAGTACATTTTCAATTATTTGAACATGTATTACGAATATTTATTTTACAATTAGAATACTTATGTGAACAAGTTTTTACCAATGTATCAGTTAGTGCTTGAATTGGGGGAAAAATGGAAGTTACGAGCAAAGTGTACCAAAATAATTGTCGTAATAAAATCACAAATAATCATTATTTTTTATTAAAAAAAAAAAGAAAAGAAAATTAATAATAAAAATAATATATCAAAATATGTCTATAAATTATTAAATGAATGATTACATTCTTTTTTATCTTGTTTTTGACGGTTTATTTTATCGCCATTTCTTTAATCCCTTTATATCCAAGTATTCAACTATAAACATATTTTTCTGACATACATGATTGAACAAAATATTCAGTACAACTAATAAATGTTTAGACGTTAAACCTCTTGGTATGTGATTATATATTTTGATAGATTTTCTTAATTGGTTATAAAACTTCCAAGAGTAACAAATGAGTCCAGTCATCAGCATTTCATTCAGACAATTTAAAAGATGACACTGAAATACTTTTGAAAAACAATAGATACTTCCCTCATCCAAATTCAAGCATCATACAGTATTATTTACAAGATTTGTGTAATACTGTCCATGCTCTTGTTCTCAGTTACCGTTCTGTCTGACTGTTAAACGTTTTATCCTTTTCTAATAGGAAAAAACAAATTTAATTTTCGTCTATGAGTTTTCGACTTGTCTTACACGTAATAATAGTGATAATATTATAAAATATTTTGTACACTGAAAATATTAATAATAATTTTATGTATACGTACGGCGTGTCACTGAATTATTATTACGAGTATAAATTGCAAATATACGGCATATAGTCGAGTGTTGTCAAGCCGGGCATAATAACTGTAAGCAATTGAAAAAAAATCACGCGTTTTTCTTATTACAGGGGAAACACTATATAATAAACGGCCATAAAAGTAGGTGGATATCGCATACGTTTTGCGACACCGTATTGCGTAAAGAGTCTCAATTATTTCGCGTTGCTTGTTTTTAGAATAAACAAAACGATTTTATTATATATAAAATGTTTTTTTTGTCCACTGCACAGTGCACGGTATGACGCAAGTAAACGTTTGCCAACACGACGCACGCCACTCGTTATTATAGTGTGTAGGTACTATATTTATATATTTACGTAATAAAACGATAATATATAATATGTATTACGTACGAATTTGTATATTCAAGTGTGCCGACGAGGTGAGCAAAAAAAAAAAAAGATTTTCCTTTAAAATTTTCTCCGACGCGCCTTTCATCCGAATTCCTTATGTTCTTGTTTTTTGCAATCTTACGATTTGTTCATTTATACATAAATGTAATAAATAACGGACTCGTTAACTGCCTGCAATTAAAATTTTCTATCGTTTTTCCCTAGTTTTACTCTAATTAGTATAATTATTGTTTTTTTAATTTTCATTGTTGATATAATTAAAACGTAGCCTTTTTAGTTATATATAAAGAGATGTATTGTTCTATTTTCGGTGTAACGACAATGGTTTTTAATAATGGTCGTCGTGTTTGCAGGTGTCCGTCGAAAATAAGAACAGCGTAAAAAATAGACGTACGTGTGTGTATACTCGTATACACAGGTTGAAAAAAAACACTGAAAATACTTCATAACCAACGTGAATATAACAAGATATAAAATGTATTCGTTTTTTAATGAACACGTGTTCGCATGTAAATCAGAAAAGATCGACAAAATCGATTATTGATTTCACGTTGAAAGTCGTATGATTCCTGCAGTGTTGTATAGAATTTGAACACAAGTATTTAAATACTTTTGGTAGCATCGGTAATACTATTATTCCCAAGTATCGAATTAGGTATTTTTGATGTACGTAGTTCAGAACTTCAATAATTGAGCAAGTATCAAATACTTTATCTTAATCAAATACTGCTATTTTTTAAATACGTAAGCTGACTGTTAGTCGGTAAAAAAGAAATACGACTTTTCAAAATAGTCTAAAATATTATTTTATTATTATTTTATTCTAATTACATAGATTACAATTAAATTGGTCGTATTTACTCAATATAATAGATGATTGGAAACCATTTCTTTGCAGTTTACAAATTGTTAGAATTTGAAATACTTAATATAGTTTTTTTCTGAATCGGATTTCATTAAATAAATACAAATTTGTAATCAACGGTTAAAAAAGCCGTTCTACAAATAATGAACATTTCTATTATTTGCAGCAATATTTATAATAAAATGTATTGTTTTTTGGCAAATGTCATGTTTGTATACGGCTGTGGGTGACCGGTGGGGAGGGGGGGGGGGGGGTGAGTATCTGTCGTGAACAAAAAATAAACGACTCTGTTGTGAATCGCGAGAATATTATATTTGAAACAGACGAAACGAGTGAAAGAAAACAAAAAAGAAAAAGTTATGCAATGGCCGGACGTTTCAGAAAGAAAACGACAACGACGACGACAACATTGCGCTTTGGTGTTAAGAAAGTTTCTCGACCAAGTTCGTGTTTTAGAAATCACTTTGACTGTCAATGCGATTTCCAGCCAATATAAAAGCGAACGGATGAAATCGGTTTGTGTTTGAACATTCCTCTGAAAACAATTTCGAATTCCCGATAAAAAATACGACCCTCTCTTTACCAGTCCCGACGCCACTGTCCTCTTCACTACTTATATATTATATTTTACACTCAACACACGCATGGGAATTTTATTTTTAAGGTGATTTGGAAACTGTCCTTGTACGGTGTTCAGTTCAGATACTAAAAATCAAGAATGATGAGATTAGATGTATTTAATGAAAATACATCTAGTTAATATCAACGTAAAATATGACGTCTACATCTGGATAAAGTTATAGACAATATATTTTTGTCTATAGATACTTGGGCAATTTGATAAATATTTTTATCTACATGAAATGATTATTGATTTTTTTTGTATACTAAAACAAATGCTTAAAGATGTAAAAATAACATTGTTTTTGAAATTAGTTTGAAATAAAATATCCGAAATCGATTTCTAAAATAGTCTAGAAAACCAGCAAGTTCAAATCGTTTTTCAGAAATAAATTACATTCACTTAATTGCTTAATGAGTCGAATTTTCTAGCTTTTAGATATACAAGTAAAATGGTACAAGAAGTACACAGTTTCTGATACTTTTAAAAGAGATTTTTTTATGAAATTCCAAAGTTGTAACTTTAAACGATTTGCTGGTTAATTGTATGCTTCTCTATAGTTTCCAATACCAATTAATATGTTTTTCTATCTATATCTAAACTACCTATATCTAGTCTTAAATAAAAATTTAAAAATAATAAATATTTTGCTTTAAATCTGCTCAAAATAATTAATTTGGTAAATTATTATTAGTTCCTCTACTAAAAAGAAATTATTAAACACCGAAAGAAAATTAATAGAATCGTTCTCACACAATAAATATGAAACATAGGTTTTGTATTATTTATAAGTAATTAAAATTTAGAATTATAAAAATATTGAATAAAATGAAACCATAGATCGTAACAACATGCAAATAACGTTGGCAACACGACCATTTCAATATTGAACGTATATAAAATTAAAAATCGAATGGAATGCATTTCGCATTTCAACGATAATGTTCGTTTCCAGTATGCTAACTGAATCGGACGATTACGATATGAAATATTAAGGGTTTAGTTAATACAATTCAAATTTAAGCTAAATAATGATAAAAATTAATTTAATAGTTGATTTGAAAAGTTTAAAAAAAATGTAGCTAGTTTACGGCTTTTTTTGATTATAGAATTTGAATTTTAATGAATTGCCTGGGGAAATAGTAAATTTTTATCGAGACTGTATTTTATAAAATTATTTCCCTATAGGAATTTCGATAAAACGCATAATTTTATCGTAGACGTGTCTACGGCATATGATATATGTGTAGAATTACCATAATGATAAATGGTTTTCATCTATTTTAGTATTTCGTTCAAAAAATTATCATCATTATTATTATTATTGTAATAAACGAAAATGCAAATGATTAACATGGTGAACTACAATAATACTCATGAAACGTAAAATAAATAATATCGCTGCCGGTATATTTAGCGAATTGATTACTATAAGTTTATATACGTGGTTTATATCCGATCATTCATTTTGGGGATTCATTATGGTTGGGTTCATAAAAGTATCGTCTAATTTCAGGTACTCTGGCAGCACACTAAATATAACCGTATCGTTTGTATTACGATATTACGTCAAGGTGAACTAAAACGATGTACCTATAATTAAATAAATTATACAATGCGGTCCCGAAAGATATTTTTGCGATCGAACGTATTGAATTACGAATATATATATATATTCGTCCTCGCCAAAGTTAATTATATTAAATTTGAATTATTTCGTTTTATCGATTCCACCAGAAATAATAATTATCTTCAACGTCGTTTAGCCAAATAACGTGTTACCCAGAAGTCATTACGAATATGAGAAGGTTATCATTAACGTTCTAAAATTTTATTTTTTAAAATTAATTACATACACGATATAATAATGATGGAGTATAACTGTAATGCATATGTATACATATGATGTCTCGTGGATATCTGACAAATACAATCACTGATGTTATATTCAATATTTTGTACTTTTTTTTAATATAATAATTACTAGACCACTGCGTCAACAATGTTATTTAAACTGAATATCGGTTAATTCTAACGATTTTTGTATATGCAAATCCGTCCTGTTTGGATAGTTATTATTTGAAATGTTTTATTTCAAAGTAGAAATAGAAAGTAGATTTTTCGAGTTTAACGTTATTTCGTTCGATCGATAACACGAGAAAACATAAGAGACTCGCCGTTCATTTTCACGACAATAACATAATAATTATATAGCCGATCAATGCATACGTAACGGACTAATAACGCTATTTTCTTTTATGTCAAACGTTCAATACGTAAAGGCACAGCGAGGTCAGTGGAAACCCACGACGAGACTTTAAAATTAATAAAGGAAGAAAAATAAATAATCGAAAAACGCGTAACTTATGATAATTTAATGTTCGTGGTAAGAGATGGCTGATACAAAGTGCCGTGTATATATATCGTGTACAATAGCTGTGCCACTAAATTGCATACCCGGAGAGCCGTGTTAAAAAAAAATGTACGACCCGCGTAGTGGGTATCGTACGAATGACGTATAAAACACATTTTAAGTTCAGTCATATCGTAAATAAGTCACCCAACGGTTTTGTTATTAATTTGAATTCGAAAGCAACGGTTAATCATTGTAATGAATATATTGATAATTTTTACTAAGTCTTTTTTTTGTAATTCTCGGGTGGTTTTTTGTTAAACTTAATAAATTTATTGAGAAAATCGAAAAACGTACCAAATAAAGTACCAACTGCATACAGTTTGCTACTGGAATGTAATGCATGTCAAGTTTATTCGAGTATTCTTTCTATATGAAAAAGTATTTACAGATAACAAAAAACCACATCATTACATAACCAATACGTTCGTCGCTTCACTCAGAATCTAATAAGTAAATAATAAAGAGTACTTTTAATAAATAATATTTTATTGAAGAAACAACAGAAAAATAGTTTTAACGTACGAGAAAATTCATTTGAGAGTATACCCAGTTGTTATCATAAAAATATAATACAAGTATAATTGTGATAGTATTAAATACAAATCAAATTATACATTTTCAGGAGACCACGTTTTGGGCCGTATATTATTATAATTTTCTTTTTTTTTGTAATTCTACAATAAATATTCCACAGAAAACGTTTTAAACAAGGTTTTCGTGATTTTTATGTAGTGTCCATATCTGCTCTAAAAAATAAAAGGAACCGGTCATGAAAACGGTGTATTTTTAAAAACTATACGTTTATTTTGCGATACGGGTTTATTGCGTTACGCATTTATCATAAATAATAGCATTCATATAGTAAAGTTATATATAATATATAATCCAGTAAAACTGAAATGCCAAAAATGTATAATTTTTGAGTTATGACTCTTAGCCACAGATCGACTAACAATTGATCGGAAAAACGATAAAAATCCGAATCGTTTATATTATGTAATTGTGTCACAACGTGTTGTTATCTATTGGACATTATCGTGCTACAAACGCTGTTTTATTTATTAAAATACGTTTATATTTCAATATTTTTTTTATATTTGTTGCAACAGTATCAAAAAACCTAATACGAGCGAGAAAAGTTAGCACATTTAAATCGAATGTTATTACTAAACACTATTACAGAAATATCCAAGAAAATTTTTACATTTTTAAAAATTCAATTAGACGAATGTTATACGTTTTTATTTTGAAAGCACTATTTATGTTGCCAATGATGCCACTAGATGACATTTTCTCTAGGAACGTATTGCATGTCAAAATCGTCCGAGCACTATTTCCATACGAAAAAGTGTTTACAGACAAAATTTGAAAACATAGCAACTGATTTCAAGAATATCGAATATTTTTATGTGGCGTGGAAGTCTAACGATTATTTGACTCAGTCACTGTGCACATGCGATTTGTTTTACGAACGGAATATGATTATACGCAAGTCACAAAGCAGTGAGCGGAATAATATACGGCGGGCGCTGTGATATTAGATTACAACGACACAATAAGTAATAAAGTATTCCGTCGTGAAGTATAAACGGCCGTCGGTCGCACGCGGTCGGTCGGCCGGAGACGCGGAGGATAAGAAAAGATAATATTGTTACGACGGGTAAGATGGTACACATATATATATATATATATATCGGCCAGGTCGGGTAAATGACGGCGTGCGATTCTCGATCGTCCGGTCACGTTTCCCCCGTTAAATCCAAGTTTACGGCACGCTATACCTACCTTCTTCTTAGTGCGCGCGTGTTTCGCGGGGTTAAGACTATCCACGTATGGCTTAGGTCGAAATTTTATCGAACGTGTTAGGGAAATTTTTTACGAGTACCTACGTGCCTTAGGCGTACTACAATAGCCTCACTGACTGTTTTCGCGAAATGTGTTTGAAAAAGAAAAGAACATTAAAATATTATACAATAATAAACCGAATCGTCCTATTTAACGGATACCTGAAAAATATGTATTTTCATAACGAAAAATTCACTTAAAATATGCCAAAAAAACTTAACTTTTTTAATAAATTTTTTTTAATACTTTTATGATAGACTCATATTATTCCTTATACGATGTAATTGTATATATATTAAATACGAAACAAATTAACGTGCAACTTATGTGTATGATATATAAATCAATGAAAAAATACATGATTAATTATAATATTAAAAAATAATAATTGTTTGCTTCTATATAGCAATCAAAATGAATTGAATTGCTTATAAAATGTTTAAAAAAATATGCATTAAAACAACATTTTAGGTATTTCGGTATTTTAATTTAGAACATCTCGAAACTTTATTGATAACCATTATCATATGGTGAATTGTTAGTTTTCGAATTTTATTTAAAAATAACGAGTAATTTATATCCGGCCATCTTATGGAAAACGTATACCAACTGCTAGGGTATAAAAAATATTGTGAAATGTTGTGGACAGGCGTGTGTGTGCGTTTAACGTTCGACCGACCTGGTATAAGCTATCACCGCGTGTCGTTCGTAGAAGACTGCACATATTCCTCGTAAAAGGTCCGTCGAAATCACCGCCGCAGCTGATACATCCTCGTAGGTTTACCCAACACCAACAGGTCTTCACCTCTTTGCCAACAAGTCTAACACATCTACCCCCACTCTTTGCGACCCTCGGCGCAGACGGTACTCTTCAATCGATACCGACATCGTGTCGTCCATAGACGTATATACTCGTAGACCGCGCACGGGTAATAATATATCGGAGCCGACAAATATTATTTGCGGATATGATGCATCCTAAGGTTACTTTTTCAAAGCGCGTTTAAACATTTTTATTGTACTCTTTAATAATCAATTTCACAGTAAAAATTGCCTTGAGTTGGTGAGTTGGTAATTTCACTATCATGTTATCATTATACCGGTAAATGTTACAATGATAACAGTGATTTATGTTTGTTAGTGGCATTGTGTAAACTTTTAATAATAGAAGTAATTAGAAACTATAGTGGAAATTCTGCAAAATCAAAAAAAAAAACAACGAATGAAACATCAGAGCGCAGAATCATTTTTGATCAATTTAAATTTCATCGTTAGCACCGGTCTTGTAACCAACTTAAAAACAATAGTCTAACCAACATGTGAAATATGACTGTTTAATTATTTTAATTATTATTTTTTTTTTAATGAAAGTTGCTTTTGTGTTCATTTTTTATGTGATGTTTAAAAGTTCACTCCGTCTGGGATAACAAAAATAATTTGTATAACGAGTCGTATTGTTTTAAAATAGATGTTAAAAAATATCACATTTTTATATTACAATTTTCAATTAAGTTCGTCTCGCACTTGAAATTTTTTTTTATGTTCTTTTACAACATATCTAAAGTTTTTTTTTAAAGTTGGGATTTACTCTTATAGAAATAAAATCCATCCGCTTACACGTATTTTTTATTTTTATGAATTAATAAACAAATAATTTATTGGCATATTTTTTTCCTAAGATTTAAAATTCTATCGGAACGTTTTTCAAGCCTACTGTTAAATGATATTTAAAGGAAAAATTCTTAAAAAAATATAACAGTTCAGTTACATAACTACGCGTAGTTTGTAAAATGAGTTGAATTCAGTTTGTACTTATATCTATACCTATGTACGTTTCAAATATAGTTTAATTTTCCTTAAGTTATTATAATATAATACGGTTTAGATCAATCCAAGACTTTTGCTAAATTAATAGTTTAAGACTTCTATCTACAATATATATATATACACACGCATACACACTTACATAATATCTTACAGAAACTATTTAAGCTACGGTCGTGACTTACGATTCAAAGTTAATAACGCTCGGGAACTCTTATGAGATCAGTGGAAATAATTTCAATAAATTCGAGTAAGAGTTGATGTATGTATTACGTAGAATGGAGTATTCAGTTTATTATTATTTAAATCGGCTACACGAGGCAGTTAATGGGATAAGAGTTATCACACAGACAAGCCGAGGCGGCTGTGGTCACTCGTCATATATTATGAGTGAAATACCCTCAAGTTTTAAATAAATTAACTACCGGTCCGGGGAAAAACAATTATTATTTTACATCGTAAAAGATAAAAAGCCGTTTTCACGGTGTCTGACGTTTTTAATAATGTTTTCCGCGTGCGCGCCCATAAAGTATAATTATACGGAATGCATATAGAACATTGAGCGATTACGATATTTTATTTATATTTTGAATAATATTAATGCGAACGAAGTATCGAGGTCATTTTAACACGGCGGATTAAGCGTGTAACGAATGCATGTGTAACGTATACAATATAATATTATAATTGAATTCAGTAATATTATGCAGTCTCGTGATGTCAGTGACGATCGTATTACGGTTGATTATTATTATTATTATTAATACGATGCCGTTTGTCGTCAAGAGAATTTTATTCAAAAAATATCGGTCAGATTTTTTATGTGCCCGTTTGAATGACTATTAACTCGTTACCGTTTGTGATACGATACAGTCGAAGGATTGTTAGATATTTGAACGTTTTTTTTTTTTTTTATATAAAGTCGAATATTAAAAACGTTATGTTTTACACAATAATAAATAGCTACATAATATTAAAAGTCAAAATTAATTTTAAGAGGTTGCAAATGATCTAAATCTTCTTTTTCTCAGTATTTTTTTTTCAATAAATAATGGGGAAAAAATGTATTGATATATGCGAATTTGCTTTATAACTACATTTGTTTTTACAGTATAATTAATCATTAATATTTTATTACAAGAAGATGATAAATACATATATATATATATATATTAAAATTACGTTACAATATTATAAAATACACGGTTTACCGTACGGAGGGACAATGAATGTATTTATCCGTCTTTAAAATGCGACTACTTTTTGGTAATTTTTTCCTAGGAAATTTATTAAATTGTATTTTGACAATCGCGCTTTAGTTATCCGTAAATATCCATGAAATAAATAGTTGACTAATATATATATATTTTAAATTTATAATGTTGTAAAATAAATTTTTTTTAAATATTTGTTTTATAAAACACGATTTTCTAAAACGTTCACTCGATTCCATTTAAGGTACTTGTTTCCGCGAGTAGCAATTCTTTCATTTCTGTAAAAAATCATAGCGTTATTTTCTCAGAACACACTCACATATATACCACAAACATATTTATATATGTACCTATTCAACTTCGTCACTCCTTATGCTTATAAGAAACGCGAATTCGTTGTGTTTGCGTATAAACATTTTTAGTGAGAAATTACAGTAGATTTTCATCTTTGCATGAGATTTTGATACTTCTGTCCCGTGTAATTTTCGATAAAAACGTTTTGTGTTGCGGTCGAGACGGAAGAACGGGAAGAGCAAACAATATAATTTTATGCAAGATTGTGCAATTTAAATGTCGAGAAGATAAAAAGAATATAATGCATTTTCATTCGCGTCTCTCGTTTGAAATGTGTTTATATATAAATTTCTAAAAACAAAACTATCAAAATTCCACTGATTTTCATTATATAATTATATTTTGTTAAAGTGTTTGTAAATGAGTATTGTCGACACGATATAATTTGATAAAAGATAAGTACGCGTGTTTCATTTTTATACGTCAAGAAGAAATTAAATATGTATAAATATATATATATATATTAAGTCCATTACGTATCGATGCGTGCGAATATAACATTGAATATTTGTTATCTTCTTGTATTTAGAAACGATTACTTGAAAAAGATTATATTTTATATATAAAGATTATATATAGAAACGGACCAGCTTTGTTAGGTGGTAGAAAATAATTTCGTTCAAACGGTGTTAATGAAATAAAGAGGTCGGTCTGCGGATGGAAATTGTAAACGAGTTAACAATTGTATACGATTAAAAGTTATTGAAGAGAAGAAATTACTTCGGCATTAACCTAACCTTAACGTATTACGTTTTATTATACGTTGGAAATGTTTAGAGACAGTGGCATCGAACCTATACTTAAAGAGGGTCAGCCGCCCACCCTATTTTAAGGTGGGTGTTGGTCGGCTGTTCGTTGTTACTAATTTAGAGATATATTTTAATTTCGGGTGATATAATTTTTGTTGATAAGTTTTTATAAATTAATTATAATTTATAATCTATAGGTATGATCAATTCACGAACACTATCAGTTTAGCAGTTATAACGTATTATAAGTTGAAATAATAAATATTTAGGTAGGTATAACATGAGACGGCAGGCAGGTCGGTATTTAAGGAGTTATAATGAGATAAACAAGATAATATACAAGGAAATTTTAATTATAAATTGTTTTATTAAGTTAAATTTTTTTAAATTTCAATTAAATGTTATTATCCAAATAATATAAAATAGTAATCAATATTAATAAAGTAATTAAAATTTAATTAAATGTGTTTTTAATGTACTTCTTTGTATTATATAAGTATGCATAATAATATAATATAATATTTATTTTATTTAACAATTTATATATATATATATAAATATTACATATTAATGTCTATGGTGGAGTGGTGGGTGATGGGTGATGGGTACTCCAAAGTTAATTTTGCCCCTCCAATTTAAATTTAGTTTGGCGCCACTGTTTAGAGAAATATTTTTAAAAACTTTTAAATTTACTATACGGTTTATACAAATGTAGTATGCTAATGAAAACGTCAAACGCTGAATATTTAGTAAATAGTATTATTCAAAATTAAGAAAAAAAGTTGTTTTTTATGATGTACTCGCAATGTTTGTCTTTCAGAATAAAAAATATATATTTTTAATACACGCGTATTCTTTGTTGTCTTTTATTTATAAAGAGTATGATATATAATTTGTAGTCATGACCTGTCTTACATATTTCCCTACGGTAGTGTGTGGCAGTTTTACTTTTCGTGTAAAGTATGAACATTACCGCAAAGTATTCGAATACGTAATCGTGTTATTTTTTGACTGCGGTATTATATTATTTTGCTTTACGAGTACATGCAGCGGGAACGGTGCGTTGTAATTTTGAGAGATTGCGTGATCAATTGTAAAGATATCAATTGTTCTTAATTTTTTCTCTCGCAATTCGCTTTTTTCGCCGACAATAACAATGTGTCGAAATATACGTTATATTATCTATAACCTAATAGGCTTGTAGGATCTACAGTAATTCGTCTATTTTTAGAACACAAGTACTCTTCGAAAAAACAATAAATTGATTGAAATTATTTTGGTACATTTGAATTGAGCCATTCTCCTCGTTCTAAAAATGTACACGCTATTGAAATAATCCGCATTGATTTTCGAGTTCAATATTTTTTATCAGATTCACATTGTACTAAACGTATAGATGTATATTATTTTGCAAAATTATAATCGTATGGCTTAAACTAATATAATATTCACTTAAACCCTATGAAATGTGTATTGTGCACCAATAAATGATCAATATGCCGTTAAACTGTCAGGAAAAATGTTATACTTCTTATACATTTTTTCAAAAATGTTTTGGTTTGAATACTTTCATAGACAATGATTATATTTTTTTTTATTAAAGTAACTATTAATATAAATGTACTTTGGATTTAAAAATGTATAAATTCACTATTACTATAATATTTGAAAAATATTTCTTCTTTTTTTCTTAATTGAAATGTTGTCTATTTACTCGATAATGAACTATTTGTAGAGTTTTAATTCTATTTTATTTTTATTTAATTTTTATTTTATTTATTTTATTTTATTTTCAAAACTCGTCAATATCATTAAAATTATTTAATTATGCGTCAAAATATGATTGAAACGTGACCTTAAAATTTTAAAATGTGCTTTAAAAACTAAAAGATACAAAAATACGCTTTACAATTAGGTATTTATATTTTAATTTAGCATATGATGAATGTTGAAAAGTATTTCGTACTTACCTAACGAACCACAAATACGTACGAACAACTAGGAAAAATATTCGTATGCATACGATTTCGAACCCTAATTCGTAAGAATATTATAATGCTTAGAATCGAATTCACAATTAATTAATTGAAATAATAATTAGCGTTTCAAGTTATACTCGCATTAAAAATAAAAGTGTTTTAAATAGTCCTATGTCTATGCTCTTTGTTATATTTTCGTTAAAATATAAACGGTCAGGAACGTATTGATTTATCACATATAACATTTTTTAATATCTAGTACAAATGTTATTAATCATGTGTTTTCCTCGGGAATTCCTGTTTATTATATAGTGCACAGTATTTTCGAAATCTGTTTGAACGTTTCATTCGGAGAAATCACCAGGAGCCGTGAACATATTATAATATGTTGATCTGCATACTCGCGTATTCTGCGATTTACAATATTTAGGTTACCCGAGAACATCGAATCAATAACCGTGGTACACGTCAGCTAATCGTATATTTCCGGAAGTACATAACGTCCCGTATGATGTCGCATTATCGGCTCGAGAGTTGTTTGCGAGAAATTGTGTTGAAATTCGATTGAATGCACGATTAATTATTAATTATACTCTGAAACCTATATACAAATAGTATTGTTTATGCTGCACGTTCTTGTGCCGTGTGTGTGCGCGAAATCATTTAAGTAATTTTACTACAGGTTTTATAAATAATCATCATACCAAACACATACTCTATAGCAGTGGCTATAGTATAGAGTACATGTTTTGGTGTGATAATTACTTATTGCGTTGCAGGTTTGAGTTATCCGCGAAGTTGGACAAAAAAAGAAAAGTTTTCACATTTGTTGAATCGATTAGACTCATTAGCTATTATTATATGATCGTGCTTGTTCTCCGCATTGTCTGTCTGTATAATACAACTATGGGCGTATTATATTGTGTGTACACTGTGCGTAACGTTAACGCCAAACGCGTTTTCTGGCAAACGTTTAACACGGTCGAAAATACGTTTCAATACGTATTTCAACAATAATACCCGTATGTGGAAATGATTTAAAAAACAACGCGATTATATGATTTCGTATGTTTTAGCATTCGTAATGTTTATCGTCAACAATTCCTACGATTGAAACGGCTTTGTCGTCTCTAAAAACAACGGTTTCAAGACAACGACTTGCCTCGACGAAAATCGCAAGAATCGATTTGTTTATGCGGCGTCTGCGAATCGTTGTCCCGTATCAACTTTCCAAGTCCCGAGTTATAATTATGTTTTTGGTGGTCACGAATATTATTTGTTATATAAAAAAAAAAAAAAAAAAAATTGAACTATGTCGGTAGTGGAGAGCAGAGAACTTACGTAATCAGATGGGTTTTACAGTTTGGAAATAGATTTATCGATGATACGTCAAGATACGATATGCATGCGTATATTACGTCTGTCGATGTTAGCGAACTATTACTTCATTTGAAAACGTATTATCAGACAAACGTTCTATTATTCGAAAACATATAACATATTCTTCTAATGTACAATGCAATACGGGATAAGAATACAAAAAATTGTATTTATAATAAATTGTTTTTCAGAAAATTAATGACAAAAATAATTTTTCTGTTTAATTATCTGATAAATACTATTTTTGAAACACACAATTTTATCAGTTTTTAATGTTATAGGTGTATTTTTTATGGGCAATTTTTTAGGATTTTTAGTGCATCAAAATCTTATTTCTAGACGTCTGGATCTCTGTAAATTTGCACGGAAATCATTGTATACTGACGAATTTCAACATTAAAATTTTTTCGGCAGTTGGTGAAAAGGCGAAGGGTCCTAGTATCTCCAGCCTCACCGTTTAATGGCGCCTATGCGAGTTCCTTATCCTATTCTCTTTCTAACGCATTACCGGTTGGAAACGACTGTTTTTCTTTTTCCGAAAATTGTTTCTACACACGCGTCGTCCGAATATTATATTCACATCCGTCGGAGGGGATCGTGCGCAGAGGTCGGATCCCGCGAGAGAAATGGTCGTCGATATAGCGGGGAAATGTACGCGCGCGCGGCTGTGGTGTGCGCAATATGTTTTTTCGCCCGTCGAACGACGTCCGCGTAATCGTGCGTCGTTCTTATTGCCGGCAAAAAAAAAAAAAAATTCAATTCCAAGTGCGTACGAAATATAGGACGAGACTATACCGCACTTTATTATATTTTAACATATACACGCATATACGGTATAATGGTATACGCGTGGCGAAAGGGATCACGTGACCCAAAATCACGGTTTGTTCGAAGAAGAAAACAACATGAGACACATTTTAAATTACGTCACGGATTCAAAACACAAACCATTCCTTCTTTATAGTATTTATTATTTTTTTTTTACCCTCGTCGGTTTAATGCATAGTCAAAAGTAAATTGGAAACGTTACCCTTTTAGCCTATATATATAGTGTTTTATATGACGACACAGCTATGCATGTTTCGCGAATTAAGTTTTATTATATTTATTGATTAAATAATCGATTGCAGTTGATCGCAGGGATCTTATTTGTTTTAATTCCTTGGAATTGTGTAAATGAATGCGGTCAAAGATACGATTTGAAAATTTCGAATATTATTTCGTTCACAAAATATATATACAAATCTATTTGAAAGATTAAATCATATTTATGTAGATCATACATAAATACAGTTTATATATAATCGATGATATTATGATGATATTTATACGATTTTTTCGTATAAAATGCTCGACATTGTCGCTCGTAAATGATGTTGAATTATATTGTTTATGTTGATTAACGACCCAAGATAGTAATAATATATTTCAATAATTTCGTGTATTTTTCAAACCCGATGTCTACACTTTTCGATCTACGACTGTTGTATTGTATATTTTTATCTCTTTTTCCCTTTCTCGCTCCCTCTCTTTCTCTCCCTCTCTCTCTCTTTACCTGTCTAGTGTTAAACGCTTTAAAGTCGCTTGAATATTGTGCAGCAGCGTTAGTAAATAAAACTCGAATGGTTCTGGTAATTTTCTCGAACAATACACGGCAAGCTTATGAAATCATTGACTCGGTGTTGGCAAACCGAGGCGACCCGTACACTTATGTACACTCGGCTCATCGACGGTCGAGGTGAACTTCCAGAGTTTGGCGAACGGCCAAAGACTTTTTAGGGTAGAGTAGCGTGAGGCGATAAAAGACGACAACGACATTACACAACGGACGCGGAGTTTAAAACATTATTTATCGCACGCGACGACTATAATACGTTTTTTTTCGAAAGTCCGCTGTTCTATATTGTGTACAAGAAAAAAAATTATTTCGTCTTTGGTCACGCGGTAGGAGTGAAACTTCGTGACGCGGTCGTATGGACTGTGGTAAGATCGCCCACCGGTTTCATTTTCGATTGTCGTGATGCGTTATTTAGTTACGGTAGTGCACATACTACAATAATAGTGAAAATCGCGTGTAGTGTATTATCGTTTGCAATTGATGTCAAAAACACGGTTCGATAAAAACGAGTCTACGAGTACGTAAAGAATTCACGTAGAAAACTTCTTATTTCACATATTTCGACACATTTATAGTCTATACAATTTTCAAGGACGTGTTTCAAAGGCCTGTAAATTTCGTTTAGAAAATGTTCGCCATAGTTCTGAAATCGTGACCTGAGAATAAAAAAGTTCTGTGCGTCGTAATTGAAATTGTTCGAAAAATGCATTTTAAAATTAACATTTTTTTATAATTTCAATAGTTTGATCTATCCGAGTATCAGTTTAAATTATAAATAAAATTATAAACGTTTATTTTATTGAGTTTCATACAATTTTATTAAAAAATAAATGAACTAGAATCACCCAAGAAAAGAAAAGGTAAGTAAAATAATTTTTACTTTGAATTGTTTTACACATGGAACATTTTTAAAGTGAATTTTTTCAGATCAAAATATTTTCAATGTTGACATTTAAATTTTTCAAAGGAATCTCATATATTTAATACAAGCATTACGAACAATTCAATAAAATCAGTTGTGAACGTTCAATTATCGTTCTGGTAAATTTAAATATTATGAAATTTCTTTATGTTCAGAAAATCAATTACTAAATATGTCTAGTATTAATAATATTAATACTTTTACTGTGATTCTATTGTTATTATAGGTTTGTCCGAATTCCAAAAATATAAACGTCGACGACGTCCGAAATCGGCAAATCTAATATTAATACTAAAATACTATACGTTATTATGTATACATATTATATAGGTAATGGGCGACTTCAAAAGAAACGGAATAAACAACGAAAAAGCAAAGGTATACTTACAGAAACAAAAAAACAAACAAATTACACAAGTCTTTATCAGTTGTTTTTCACCGGAAACGTCGCCGATCGAATATACGGTCTAGATCCCACGATAATATATATTTATATTAAATTGAACTATATACGCTTGTTCTGCATGTGCGAATTAATAATATATTATCCACGCGTGCGCGTCGTCAGACGTATCTATTTTCATAGTGTTGCATGCGTGACCCGGAAACAACGCGTACAACGATATAATATATATATATATATAAGAGCGTCCTTAGGCGGGAAGAGGAGGGCAGTATGGAAAGTTGCTTCCCCTCACTCAGTAGTTTATTTTTGAATTCCAAACCAAGACCCGAACGTATCGGTTTTACAATAGCGTGTGCGTGTGTTTTTTCCTTAATTTTTGTCTACTATTTCGACGCTATTTCGTCTAGAAGAAATGCCTCAATTCATAAAGCCATTATGTTGCGTGTCCGGTTTTCGAAAACCACTGAACGTATGTTAAAGGAGAAATTTTGTCGATTTTTTAGCGGGTTTCCTATGCAATTTATGAAAAACGAATTTGAATTTGTAACCAAATGTGGTTTAATATGGGTTTTTATATAATATTATTAAAGTGCCGGAAAGGACTGCAATTTTTACGAAAATCACTTGTTTTTCATGTTTTTAGTTTAGAATAAATTTCTATTTTAAAAATTTTCATATCGTTTCACTATATATTATACATATCAATAAAACCTAACAATTTAATACAAAAATAAAAATTCATATTTTACTCAGTGGAGATCAGATCCGCTGAGTATATCAGTAAATTAAGGCGACGGTCGAGTAATTTAAGAACAGAACAAATAAGTACTTTTGATTTATAATAAAAAATTATTTATTCTTATTTTATCAATTATTTTATACATACAGTTTATTTTATCGTTTATGGTAATTCGTGAAAAATTAAAAGTAATAACTTGGTCATTTTGACCGTAAACTGAGTGTTTTAGGATTAAAACCTTTATTTTTTCACGTTCATTTAAACACCCTACGTTTATTTATTTTGTTTTTTTTTTTTGTGGAAAACGAAGCCTCGAAAGAAAACAGCTATGATTATAATCATTATTACTAATAATTATTGCCCATGCGAACATATCTTTTTTTTCAGTAATACGTACACAAGGCCTACAATCCGTCAAAAACAAAAAAAACGAAAACGAAAAACTTTTCGACTCACGGCTTCATTAATTGTGTACGGTATAACATTCATAAACAAACGCACACGCGTATGGCGGGATATTTTGACAAAGGCGCGACTGTGGCGTTCGTATTTACTGTTTATACACGCACATCTGATTAATCTCGTTTGTGTTCCGTCTCTCCTCTTGAACATTTCATCACCTAGTTTGCGCGTCGATATAGAGGTGGTTTCGTTATCGTTGACGTTTAATTCAACACATCAATTAATATATATATATATAGACATTTTCGTGCCGTCCGTTGACGACCGAATTTCTTATTCTAGAACTTTGCGAACGCGCGGGTATGTATTCGTATAGGTTAGGTCATGCTATACTCGCCCTAAATGTCATAGGTGATTTGTTGATTAATACCGAATTTTCGTAGAATTGATTGCGTTATACACTACGGAGTTGGCACAGTAATATTAACGATTGTATACAGTATCGTAAATATATATTACACATATTTTCTTAAATTATTTCAATTTGAAAATGGACAGAGATAATTAGTAAAAATCTTATAAAGAAAAAACCCAATAGATGAATACATTTACGGAGTTATGTTTTACGATTTTGTGGACGTATTACGGCTTGGTTAATGAATACAATTTTAGATTCGTTAATAATACATTTAGACATATGCAACAAAACTAGAAATCCATATAGATCGAGACGTATATCTATATCGTTTCCGGATTCGAGAAAGCGATTTTCCTGTGCCTCGGTATTTGGAAAATCGACATCAACAACACGCAAATAGTTACTGTTCAGTTCCGTTAGCATCTCAGTTTTATTTCAGTTTATCTTAGATACCATGCAATTCTTTTAATTAGTTTTATGTTGATTATTTTCAAATACTTTGCTAAAAAAAATGTTTATGTTTAAATCAACGCATTTACTTCAACTATACTTTACTCTAATATTAAATTTAGTAATAATGCGTAACTTTAGTTCATGATGCCCATGATATATGTAATTTGTATTAATTTAAAATTTAAACGTGAACAATTTTTTAGTGAAATTAATGGATTTATAGACTACTCATGAACATTGTAAGAAAATTCATTATTTTCGTATTAAATGATTAAAAATAATAATTGTCTAAATATAAAATTGAAAAAGGTAGAATTAATAACGAGTCGATTTACGTCTTGTTAAATTAGTCTGATCTGAATATTATTCACGCGCCATTATTTAAATCACTTTTTGGGGAGAACGTAGTGTAAAATTATATATGGTAATCGACAATAAAAAACAATATTGTGGTAGATGAGAATATAAAGATTTTGAAGTATTAATCAAATATTAACCCAAAAATTACGTTAATACACGTGTACTTTGAAACAACTAAAAATGCGAATAAATATTATATTTAAACAATTATGCCGTGATATATTACTATGGTTATCAGTATCGATTGAGTGTAATCCAGTAATTAAATTAGGTGTTGATAAGAGATAAAAAATATAATACGTGACCTTTATCATACAACGATCATCGTTATCTTGAAATACGAAGAAGTTCGAAAATTAATAAAATAAATATTACCGACACGAAGAGTTTTGGGCCCAAAGAAACGGTAAACCGGACGTTCAATAACACCGTTCACGCGTATTAGGGTTGGTTAGATGTATGAGAACACACTAACGAGAAGTCGGCTCTTTCGATTGGGACCAGCCTTTGTCAGCAAAATTATATTCAATATATATGATCTCGGAAATTACAAGCAAAAAGAAACCCCGACGTGCCGAGTGTGTCGACACGGGCAGGGTTATTTTTTATACGAATTTCATGTCGCGTACACACCGTTTACGCTGGCCGTATTATATAACTTAGGCGGTCCGTTGCCGGGACGATATTGTCGGCGTCATATGTAAAATGTTATGTAATTATTCTTTGGGGGACGTCAATGGTCTCGGCGCAGGGTAAGATGATGGATATGGCACTCGGTACTGGCGAGGCGTATTCGCTGGCCCGTGAGATAAATATTTACCACAAATCCGACGACGTAAAGTATCAGTCTTTGGCGACGACGAGAATTATTTACATTATATATATTTCCGGCTGACTCTATCTGCATGAAGTTCGATTACTAACGTTTAATATGTTGCGAGTCTTAATTTGCTTTGAGAAAATTAGGTGAAAAAACCACTTCCGGGCATTTATATTTCTGGCATTTATATTTACAGAAACATATGGATTAGAGTTCAAAAAGGTGGTCTGAAAGCGCTATACTTGAAATTTAAGCGATTTATCTTTGAGGATACATAGCATGTCCAACATCATGTAATATGTTAGAAATTCCTTTATTTTTACTTTTTTATATTTTAAAAACATTAAAATAATGTCGTTTTGAATATACATTAAGTTCGATCATTTTATCGATCCAGTCTTTAAATGTTTTTTATAGAAAATAAATGTCAGTAAAAAATGACACTATTTGACTTATGTTTAAAACGTGTTATAATTATTTAGTCTTTGAATAGTGTACTTTCAGAAATAACAAAGTGGACGAGTCCTGTTTACGTGTGTTTTCGAATATGGAAAACTCGCCGACGTTCTTGTCTAGTTGACCTGGCGCCATTCCAAAATAGACGTCGGAAAAATGGTCCGAAAATACGAAATAATTAATACACGCGTACGGTGTGTTAACTGAAATCCTGAAACCGTTAATCTTACGGAAACTGGGAATAGTAATAGTAATAATAATTATCGATAGTGGATTTGGCCGCGACGTAAGCTCTTCTTCCGAATGGACTAAGCCTTATTTGTTTAATATACCATGGCCGTGTGTTTTCTATATCGTTGGAAGTTGGCTTCATTACCGATTAAATTCGGCACGAGCGTTTCCGACCGTCGTCGATTACGTGACGACGACCAGACAATTGCCCCGGCAGACGGCGGAGCGTGCGTCAGAACGTGTAACAATCAATTGAGTATTATATGGTCATCGAACGTTTGTAGTAGACCTGTTATTAGAATAGGATACGATTGAATGATTGAAGACTTAACAAATATGACTGATGTTTTTGTGAGCAAGTTCAGTCGATGACCAAGTGTGAACGAGTCGAGTAGACTAGAAATCTATTATACAGGTAATGGTTCAAAAAACACGGTTCCGTACGGTTTTCAAAAATATCCAAAAGAAAGGACGTGTCCTTTTCTCTCCTACAACGAGTGCCCTCGTTCCACGCGAGGTTCTTTTTTCTAGTTGTACACGTTTCGATAATGTGCTTTCTCCGAGACGAAGAACGCAAAATTTCAATCGATCTAGTTTATGTGATCCTATTATCGTTCTGGTCCTTTGAATCTAGCGGGTACGGACGTATGCGGTGGCGGTGATAAATCGAGTCCGCAATCGGACCCGTCTGGCGTGGTGGCTAAACGGAGAGGCGTGTATCCATCAAGTACGATAAATATAATTACAATATTATTATTATGGTAACCGACCCGAAGTGAAATCACCGCCACCCGGCCGACGACATACGAGGTAGCCGACTATGGCACGAAGACGTGCTTGTCAAACTTTCGCGCGCGTTTAGACCGTGAAAGTTTTGCGAGGTGTTGTCGAGAGACGAGCAGGGTTAGGTTATATATAAAGTTGCTTCACTCAAATCGTCTGCCACGTACGAAGAAGTGAGCGAGTGAGAGAGAGAGAGCCGAAGATAATGGACCAGAACTAAGCCACCTAAACGACGGTTTCCATTAACAAATTAACCTCTACTTTGTTTGCCAACTATAGCCACCGTCGACCTTGCGTTCAATATATATATATATAATTATTTATATACACGTATACACCGTGTCGACCACGTAATATTACTATTATTATTATTATTAGAGTACATAACGTCGTAATCGTTGTTTGACACGGAGGCAACGTCTGCGAGACGCGAATGGTCGGGAAATGAGTGTGAGTGCCGGGGACTTATGCAGACGACTAATATTGTGCGAAGACTGTATACAATGTATAGGATGTGTGTAGTAGATACTTTTGAGGCAAAGACGTGCTGGCAAAGTGTTAACGCTGCGCCGGAGTACGTCAGCTACGGAGAGTAAAACAATATTATGGCCACCGCACATATAGCATAATAATGGCGTATAAAAGTTATAGTCCTGTACACGATCATTATACAAGTAGTTAGTCACAGTTTCAGCGTTGGTTATGGTCATTCGCCGCGTGCATGTGTCTATATGTGTTTAGGAAAGTCGAGTTCTAGAAAACGAAGTTTTTAGAACGTAAACAATTTATAATACTGTAATATATTATAGTACAAGTCGATTCGCAATAAATGTACACATTTCCCTTGCCATTTGTATAAACACTCGAAATTCGAAATGATAATGTCGTACGTTAGCCATAGAAGATAACTGACGAATTCGATTAAAAATGCACATTATACAATAATGTGGGTATTAAATGGAAAGTCCTCAATCGTAGAAGTCAAATTCGGTTATTCAAAATAAACTTCTAATAGTTCTTGGCAGGCATCATGTATTGAACTTATTCATAAATAGTGAATACTTTACGAATTAGTAGTAAGCAACCATATGAATGTACTATCGAACAAAATTATACGTTGGTTTGATGTTTGTTTCGAGCCATTCAACAATTTATGTGAGTTATCAATGTTAGAAAAATCTTTTGCAGAGATATTAGACAAGGAATTTCTATAACTAGATGGTCAAAAATAACTAACCGGTATAACTGATCAAGTAAAAAAAAATTTTTGTAAGCAATAATTTATATTTAAATAATATAAGAAGCAGCAATAAATTTATCGGACACACGTTCACGATTTGCGAACGAAATAATTTTTAATCTTCAAAAACGCAAACGCTGTATTTATTAAACGCTGTCTATTTCATACATGACTTTTTATAATCATGCACGATTAACTGCCATAAATGTACATATATTATTATGTCTAAAACCAGAAAGGAAACGACGGCTGTAATATGATACGGACATAAATATGATACTGGGGCTAAAAAATTATTGTTATAACGATTTATCGTGTCTGTTAAAAATAATTATCACTGTCTATCCACGTTGGACAATCATAATCCTGTTATTTTGTCACGTTTTCGTCGAGCATAGTGTAATTTAAACACGTTTTGGCGATAAATCATCTTAAGCATATTAAAGTATATATTATTAACAGACGAATACCTCGAAAACAGCACAGCGGTAATTGTAAAAGGTGATTTACATAAACGGAGTATCATATTCCCAAACAATATCGTAATATTATTAATCGATAATGATTTTCAAAACACTTGTTAACATTACGTACGGTTTGTAGTTATATTGCAATTTTAATTTGTACAAAATTAATAACGCCACTTTTAATAATTAATATTGAAGATAAATATCGATCACATAAATGAATACATTGAACGTGAGATAAGATTTTGTTAAAAATTGTTTGTGAAATTAAAACGCCACTCGCCATCGTTTGATTGGTAGCGATTTTGAAGTTTTATAACCACTTTTATTTAAAGTGAAGTAAAATAATGTTTTTTTCGCTGTGCGGATTTAAAGAAAATTTAGTTTGAGCTGTTTATTTCTTTTCGTTTAATAGAATGTAAAATAATATTTATACAACGTAATTTAATTACAAACCAACTTTTTTATTTCAAACGTATTTTATTTGTGTAAAATAGTATAGTAATATATTAGTATAATATAATATATATATATATATATATATATATATATATATATTATATATTTATTTATTTATTTATTTATATTTAATCGTGTTTTGTTAAAAATTTCAAAAATGGCGTTTGTATTTCGATTAATACTTGTAAACAATGTAATTTAGGACTTTGTAGGGCACTTTTTATATAGATAATGTTTTCAAGTAGGAAAAATTAATTTGTTCTTGTTAAAACCAATCAAAGAGAAAAAACAAAATAAAGAAAAACACACGGGCTTACGGATTACGTCTATACGATACGTTTTAATGTGTATTCATTGCGATAAATTTGAATTCGTACGGTTATTTCGCGTGACTTCTTGCACATACCATCGGGAAAACAGACGATATGTATGTATGTGAATTAATTATTACTATTATATATATATATATATATATATAATAATAATGTGTACTTGTACGAGACGATATAATTTTCCTTTCGAGAAGTTTCGCTGTCGTTATATTGCCGGAGAGTCGGAGAGCCGGAGACCCCTCTGCGTGGTTGCGGCAACGGTGGTAGGAAGTTTCTGGGCTGTTGCAGAAAAGACGCTTTTTCCTCGTGTACAAATTGAATCGGAAAACCGACCTTTTGTTGGGATAAAGATAACAAAACTTATGACTTCGGAAGAAGGTTTGTAAACTGTTATATCATTGGTTTGTATAAATACGCGTCATCATCGTTGACTGGGTAAATATACGAACAACTTTGATATACGCGACGTTTCCCCGAGGCCAGCTGACATGACGTTATATGTCTTGTACCAACTACCACCACATTGAGTCCATTGCTATTACAATGAACATACACAACTAGATTTTACGACGAGGCGTAGCTCATATTTATCGATGGAGGTCACGGCGTACTGCAGTCATTTTCATTATGATCATGATTACGTTTTATACACAAAATCGATATTAAAAACCAAAACGGGAATAAGAGTAGGGATAAGGTAACGAACTGTTGCGAATGTTGTGGATTATTCAGTGGATCATTCGATCGAGCTGTTTGTTTAGAATCGTATTATTAATTGAGTATAGAAATCAACAATAAATCATTGCATTTGGAAAACGATTATGAATGTAACTCTGATTATTATTGTTATTTGTAGTTTTTCGAAATTTAATTTTCACACACTAAATAAAAATTAAGATCAACGATTTCTTAAATACTGTTAAAGTGTTATAGGTCTAAGTTTGTTATAAATTTGCAGACTTAAAATACAAAAAACAGAATATTTAAAAACTAATATATTGACAATTTTACGGATATTTAGGTTTTTCAATATTTGAAAAACGTTTCAAACAAAGTATCAACTATATACGAGATGCTACGCGAAGGTGGTTCTAAGTATAAAAAACGGAGCTTTTATTTTTCACGAAAAAAGTGTTCACAGACAAAAAAATGTTTCGCGAGTTGCAAGTGATGTGGATATTAGTTCAAGTGTATGATGACATAGAAAGGGATTTTACTATTATATAGTGTTAGATAGAATATGATTATTATTTTGAATTTAAAATTATTAATAAATCATTGTATTCGAAAAATGATTCTGAGTTACGTTAATAAATATTTATAATTAATGAGTATGGTAAATTGTAAAATTACTGTTCAGCTATTTTACGTGTACAAGCTTGAATTACATTTTAAGCTCTTTAAAATTACGGAAATTGTTCATCTCATGCTCATTGACCCAAATAAACCCGAAATAACTGTCAACCCGCATTTCGATAATTCGCATTTCTTCGTTTTATTTTGAAAAACATAGATATATATCACATTGTATGTAAAGTAAATATATTTTTGGAGGAAACACTCACGAGCATCACAGATTACGCACTGAGTTTAGGCGTGTGTTAAAAACGAGAATTTGAATTGTGTGACCATGCATATTAAAATTAAACGTTGTTTGCAAAACGTATGGGTGATGTTCAACGGAAAGAAATCTCCGTGGGACAACTGACGAATAATCGTTACAGTTCCAGTAAATTTGAGTCATTATTTGGTTATTTGTTTTTATAATTTTTCATACACGAAAAATTATGGCCGAATATGTTGTTTCGTGCATTAATTGTCGAATATAAAACGTCAACGTAGTTCAACCAGTCAAAATAATATTTTTATTAATTTTTTACATTTTTAATTGATGGTCGTACGTGGCGAAACGTCATAAAAAAAGAAATGATCAAAATTATTTTTTGAAAATATTTTCATATAAATACATATTTTAGAATCGCTAGATTTAAATATTAATTTAAAAGAAAAACGTTTTATACGAATATTATGTAAATCGTAAATTACCGATGGTAATTCAAATAAATTGTTTTATAAATAAACTGTATTCTAACGTTTGGATGAGGGAGAAGGGGGGAAGTTTTATAAGCACTTTTAGACGTCGTATAATTTTTCGTTTTTTTTCTACTTTAAAAACTCATTTGTCAGTTTAATTTTACTATTTTCTGTAACAACAATGTTCTCGGTGTTTTTATGTATAAAAGTTTTCATCGTTAAGAAGACGATTACCATATTAGTTAATTTAATTTTTGCAATCAGATTCGTGAGAATTGTTCGTTTCCTTTTATTTTCTCTGTGGTACCATACCATGAATATGAATAAACGAAATAATAATTTAAAATATTGTGTCTTAAAACGTGTTTTCAAGTACCGAGTATCACGTTTGTCGACACAAGATTTTACAGATTGTCAGATAAATACATCATTTGACTAATGCCGTCGGTACAAAATAACAAACAGGAAATGCAAAAAAGTCGGCTGAAAAACTTTTGTATAAGAATACAGATGATTTGTAAATGGTAACTCAAAAATTATGCAGTCCATCTAAACACGATTAACGGCCTTTAACTAAAAACTTATCCCACGCACGCGCGATCGTTCGCTTTCTTTTGCACTATTATGTAAAATGTTTATTTTTCACCGAGACGTAGGTGCATATTTTATTTATTAAATTATGTATTTTTTTTCGTATACCATAGAATACATATGCATTATAAGTGAGTTTTCTAAATTAAAAAATGTATAAAATATGGTTTAAAAAATAAATAATTAAACAATTTTGTTTTTTTTCATTTAGTGGACGGACAATATACGACTTGTCAAATATTTATACGAATAATTACGGGGTTTTTACGAAATTCGTTAACAAATATTTGCCAAAATATTATGAAAATTTGAGAATAATAATACTATTTATCAAAAAATCGAAGTATGACCTTAATAACATGAAATTTAAACAAAAATTTAAATAAAAGAATATAAAATAATTAAGCTTTACAATTGTTAGCATATTAATTCAAAACAACGTGAAACGTATTTTATGCTTTTTTAATATTAGTTTGTGTAAGTAATGACTGATAATATTACATCTGAATAAAGTTTAAAAAGTATATATTTAATAGTTTTCGTGTTCCATATTTTACTATAAAAAAGTAAAAAAAAAAAAGATTCAATACTAAAAAACACTATTCATGCTAACTTTCATCGTGTATTTAATAACATGTACATGATAAATGCAATTTTATTATATTTGTCGATCACTCAAACGTGTTCAGTGGGATGTTTGTTACACTCCCGAAAAAATAAATAAACCATAACATAGTATATGTGTATTCTTATATATTATATTAAGATACTATATTATTATGAAAAAAATAGTCACAGATTTCAATTACGCGTTCGGAGATTGTCGTTTTCAACAAATATTGCCGTTCTTTATTATTAAACCCGTTAAATCGTTTTTTTTTTTGTTTATTATAATATATGCATATGTATTACTTTTAAGTGCTAAGCTAAAATGTGTAAAACAAAGCTTAATAAAAATTAAAATTAAAAAAAATAGTTTTTGGTTTTTATTTTTTTCGACATGGATTTAAAATATTTAATTGCGTTGTTACCTAGACATTATCAATGGAACTCGAACACGGAGTATTCACCGTATAGTATGTGTACATATTACATACGTGAGTTAGAAAATACATAATGATATAACATTACTATTCCATATTCCTCGTCGTCTAGTGCCACTCGCTATCGATTCGTCGGGAACAGAAATTAATAAACGTCTTCCGCTATTAATACGTTCCGCTGAATATTTCTTTAAAACAAATATATTGTATAGTGTATACGTGGCGTTTTTTTTATTATTAAAATTCTTCGAATAATACGAATCGCAAAACCGATTATATTCACGTCCGTTGACGTAGTTGGTTCAACGAGCTATTTCGAATATATAATAATAATAATAATAATAATAATAATAACGATTCATTAGGTTTGGATTATAATATATTGTGTTAGTATAAAAAGCTCACGTACACAATAATGTTTCAACGTTAACGACTATACCACGGCATACACTTTGCTTTAAAAAAGACCCCCATCAATTCTCAAACTAGGACATGTTTTTATCATTTTCCTGGAGTTTCTATTAATAAATATTTATAGAATATTTATGAACATTTTATAAACGCGTAAGACGGAACGCGTTTATGAAGGACGATTTTTGTTTTGAACGGGTAGATCCATATATGATTTTAAATCTTAGGCTTCACCGTTCACTCACGTGTGTGAACACATAGTCGAAAATGGTGTATTTTTTCACCACTAGATATAACAACGTGGTTCACAGTCGATTTCAACAAATTTCGTTCTGATATATGACATGAAAACTGTATTACATAAGCGTATTAAATATGAAATTATCGAGCGTTAAAAAATGAACGTTGTATACCCGGATGTGCACAGAGCGCAGCCGATTGATGACTTTTACAAAATTGGAGCAAATAGTGTCATTATAGCACAATATTTTGGTCGTATCGAATTTTTACCACGCTGAGCTAATTAATTACGTATCAATTATGTTTCAGACGGAAAGAATTTCATTACGAAAAATACATTAATATTTGACAAGTGAAGGGTTCACATGACGTTCGTGTACAAAGGAACACAATAAATATTTGTAAAAAATTTCGTTGTACAATTTGCGATATTATAATGTTCATTAGATTGTACATTCAAAAAAAAACTTTGTTAATCTTACTCATTCATGAAATGCAGTAATATAATTATTCTTTATACCGAGTCGATTTACATATTTGTTAACAACTATTTACCAATGTATAAAAAGCTGACACAATTATACTGAGTTCGAAAAATTAACATTGTACAGTAGATTTTTTATTCTACTTGGTGCTAATAGTTTAACTTCATGAAATGTACAATTTCTGAAAATATTATACACACGTTGTATCTGTTATATGTTTATTATCCATAGATAACAATATGCACGTTAACCAAATTAAATTATATTAAAGGCGGTGTTTTATATTGTGCAGTGTGTTTACGTGAAACGCAAATGATATTGTGAATATACTGTAACGATGTTAGAACATATTCGCACCCGCACAAACATGTCAGGAAATATTGTTTCCAACTTCAATCAATCAACTAATCGATCTAGTAATTCTGGAAACACACTTTAATTCTTCGCGAATTCTACTTTAGATCGACTTCATCAATTTGTTTTTTATGATAGTTAAACATTTTTAAAATTTTGAGTATTCACAATATTTTAGTTTTACATTTTTGAGCGATTTATGCGAAGAAATTTTGAAATGTGGGAAAGTGGACGTTAAATTTACTTAAGTATGTTTTTAGATTTCTTATCATACCACTAGAACGATCGATACGTGGGAAGTAAAAAATGTCCAAATTACTGTTTCATGTGGGTTATAGACAATGACAGACAATACTCACTTCTAATACCCTATAAATTATTTAAAGTTTTACTTGAATATTTTCCAATATTTCCAATAATTGAATTACAATGATAGAAATTGGTGTTTATCATAAAAATGTTTATATTTTTTTCAATCGACCATTGACTGCGGCTGTAATTTTTTCATTGTCTATTAATTATATTTTGTATTCAGAAAAAAAACAATTGTTCGCGAAAAATATTTATTTTTAAGGTAACATAAATTGGTAATGTTTCTTATTATGTTAAAAAAAATAAAATGAAAAAATGGTCTTGTTTTGTTAAATGTAATAAACAAAAATTGAATTTCAAATACTTTATCAGAAATAGTAAAATATCGAAAATGCTTTCCGAGGATAGATATCTGACAAATACATGTTGTATATACGCTGGTGTACAGTTTAGACAAACGATTTAAACGCTGCGACTTTGTAACAAATAATCTCTGACTGACTTTACAAACGCTGTACACGCGGGCACGTGTTTATACGCACGTAATACAAATACTTTAAAACGTGATTTTCCGGGTCAAATGGGTTGTTATAGGTTTATACACGTGTCCATAAATCTAATATAGATACGAACCGTAAGTTCTGGGTAGGTAATTTAATGCGCGCAAGTGTATAATGTTGTATAGAACAGCAAGTATAAGCGTTCAACATTATATGAAAACGGGAAACGCGTGTGTTGAGGGTAAGTTCAAAAACGTTTACGCGATAACTATTCGATAAACCGATATCGAAGTAAAATATAAACAGTCTTGACTTATTCATATTTTTCTTAAGCACATTTTTTGAATGACTTGACGCAGTGCATGTATGTGCATGATCGTTTAAGTGTTGTTATTATTTTGATTGTATGTTTAAACGAGAAATAAAACGCGAATAATTGAAAAATGTAAAAACACATTTACATGTTCGTGAAGTTAGCCCTCTCACATTCTTCGAACGATTTCAAACAAATGCCAATATTTAGAAATTTAATTGCAAATAATTGCAAATTGGCGTTAATTGAAGAGTTAACTTCACGAGCATCACATTTAAAATAGTAATTAATTAATCGTAATGTTATAACGACTCGTCGGTAGTCACAGCTGTGGTATATAGTAGTGCGTGCAATGTACACATCATGTGCCATTACGTATATTGCTTAGATACGTATAGATTATTACATTATAATATCAGATATCATCTAATAATAATACACTAAAAAACACCGAGCGACTTTTGTGTATATGACAATGTCATATGTTTCGGTTTGTTGGAAGATTTTATCTCGAAAACCTACTCGATGTATTATTGCGATTAATGCACATTTCAATCTTAAATGTGCTATGTAGGGTTTACGATCGAAATATAACGATTAATCCGTTAAAAACACAAAATCATAACATTTTCCGAAAACAGTTTATATATAATAAACACACACATGATGCGATATTAAAATTTCTTTTAAATGATATAAAAATTCATAATTTTAAAATATCGGATATAACAAATGGTATTGCTGATGTTCGGACAGAAAAAGAAACTAACAAAATTAGATTATTATTTTTGTAAAAACAAATATTAATTTATCTTGCACAAGGTGAAGTTACAACAGCATGAATAGTTTTTTTGAACAACCATCATTATTTTTTTTTGTATTTTTAATAATTTTCAAAATAAAATCGATGAATAATTTTATACAAAATTCTTTTTTTTTTATAGCATTGCAATTTTAATAAATGTTTACAAAACATAATTATTATTAGATTTTTTTTTATTGAAACTTTTACGCGTTGAAAATAATGAAATATTTGATACAATAAATAATTTATACTGAGTATTAAATTGTCAACACGTTATATCATCAAGTTATTCATTGCGAAACCTAAAAAAAAAATTCCATAGATAGAGGCTACATTAGTCTGTATCTGTCATGTTTGATACACATTTAGTGTAGCTACGACCTTGGGCTGTACGATGTTAAGTATGACCGTAACGCAGTATTGTGATGTAAACGAAAAAATACCATTTAACATTTTTTAAATATTATTTTACCAGTTGATAAGAATTTTTTTCTTTTACAATTTCATTGAATTTTGAAATTAAATGTTTGTAACGTTTTCGCCACGATATGAGAGTTTTTTCTTTAAAAGTAAGTTTTGCGAACTAGGTATTATATTTTACTATAAGCGTAGACGTTATATTTATACGAAAATCTCCCCTATCACTGGCGGTAAATATGCATAATATAAATAATGTTGGGGCGTCCGTCCGGCGAAGGGCAACCCCATACGCGGTTACAGGTCGTTGCCGATGATTCGTTGGGATAAACAGGACGTGACTACTGTCGCAGCGATATAAGGCGAACAGCAGCCGTCGTCATATTCGCGACCGACGGGAAGGCAATTGTATATAAAGTTTTGAATTTTAAACGTATCTCACGATGTAGTTTCGGATATACTCAGATATCGTGACGTTTAATCGACGGCGGTACCATTCCAAATACTTCGAGTTCTTGTATATAAATATTATATATATATATATATATATATGTGTCTACGTCTGGGGTGTAACTGACGGGGCTTAAAGTTTAACACCACAATGTTCCTAGGCGGATTCTCAATTGGCGGACGTTTTCTTCGACGCAATCGAATTGGGGAAATAACGATTTATTCTCTTCTTCTCCTCCGCGAAAACCACATTGCATTCACACGTGTACATAATATAACATATGATGCTGATTTAAAAACTCGTCGGAAAATGCATATGCCGTACGCGTAAAGTTTTTGTCTTGTAATGCATACTTTTCCGAAATCATATTATTTGTAATTTGCTTTTTTGTGATTTGCTTTTTTTTTGTTTGTCGTGTTACACAATTTTGTTTGAATGTGTTTTGATCTGGTAAACATTATATGCTGAACTCGAAAACATATTGACTACTGATATATACACTTCAAGTGATCTGTTTATTTGCAGTACGAGATGCATTGACCATCACTAGGGTAGAGAGTTGTTTTTTGGATTTGCTTTTTGATTTCTTCTGTGCCTCTAATTGTTAGCTCACCAAAAGGCAATTTTTTTCATAATCTCACTGTTTCTTGTACATTTTACACATTTTAAAAATATTTTATCATTTAAAATAACCGCGCCTGTAGCTTTTGTTTTTTATCGTGCAAAAGTTAACAGTAATGTTTTTTTATAAATTCATGAACAAATTTGACGAAGTTTCATTTCTTGCCGATGTTACCGCATGCTTTATTGCAAGATTAATAATTTCACCATAACGCGAAATCAACAAAACCAACCAAAATGTATGATTTAATCAACAAATCAGTTATTTTGTAGAAAATAAACAAAATTATTAATATCGTTCCCGTCAAGTAAAAATATAATTTTTCTTGCAATTTTGTAAAACATTATATAAATTTGCATAAAAAAATATAATAATAATGTAATTCGAATATTTTCATCGTTTTTATCTTTTGAAAATTTTATTGATAAGTTTCTATAAATCCTATGCTTTAACGCATCATTCTTTGTATAACATTACGATACACGAAACATTCCGGTGTCCGTCCAAGTTGCAAAATTACGTTGTAATCGTATTTTAAGCCTTTTACGATTTAGATACCTTCAAGCGATTCTCAAATAACACACGTTAAAATACTATTTATTTACGTTATAGTTACTTGAGAGTATTATAACTTTACAAGTTGTGTTGTTAATTGTTGTATAACCGCCTAATGTATATTAGTAATTTCTGACAGAAAATCGAATTCGTACATTATTAAATTTGAATGGATTCAACGAACATATATATTATTTAGCAAATAGTTAATTATTATTAGTAATCGGTTTACAAGTAAACGTATTAATTTTTTTGGTAATATTTAATAATTATAAGAATAAATAATAATACTATTTTGTCCTAATGTACCAAATGTAATCCATCAAGAGTTTTCAAATTTCTCAGACATTTTGGTAAATTTTAAATATTTCTTGAAATTTTCTTGATTCATATGAACAAAATGATAGTAAAAATATTCATAATTCTATAGGAAACGTTTTTAAAACATTCTAAGAATATCATTTATCGTGATGGCATAAACGAAATTCACTTCGGTCTAACACCTTTACCTACTTGTAAAATTAAAATATGGCTTTTCAGATAACTTTATAAATCACTTATATAATTTAATATTATAAATAATAAATTTAGCCCATTTCATTGTTATAAGTTTTTATATTTTGAAGAAAACTACAAGACTGGTAGAGAATTAACTTTAATTAAATTTAGTCTGAGCAAATATTATTCATAAACTTTGAACATATTTACATTCTCGCTATAAGTATAATATTTATTGTCTATTAATCCTAACATCCAACCGGTGCGATTTAATAGTAGCACGAAAAAGTCAACGTTGGTAAATGTTTGTCATATTAGACAAATTTAAATAAAATTTACAACTCTCAATATAAAATGGAAAAAATGCCCAGATAATATTCCGTTGCTATGTTTATATTAATTTGGCTATTAATAAAGTTTGTAGTGCGTTATTATTTTCCATAGAAACCACATTTTTATATCTAATAAACAGCAATAGACATTCAGTAATATTCCAAATCTCGAACGAACACATCACGTTAGAACTTTAACGTCAAGAAATTCAACACATATCGACCGGAACACGTAAAAATATGCCAAAAGTCAACAATAATAACACGACCAACGACCACAACGAACGGTCTTGCGGTTCTTATTCGACACCGCAGTCTAAATGCCAAAGAATGGTTCCAGCGTCCCAGTCGGTGAAGATGAACAGGTTGCCGTCGTTGAGCCGTGCTCATCAGGAACGCATCTCCAGCAACGTTCGCCATTCAGAGTCTGCCGGCAGATCATTCCAGTCTTATCAAGAATCAATCAGGTCGTCGGAGTGGACTGACTGCAGACGTAATCGACGTGACGTCACATACGATCCTCCGGAGTCAACCGTCAGCAGATGTAGCATGTACAACGACACGTACGATCCGTTGGAGCTAACCGTCAGCAAATGTAGTCTGTGTGAAGACACTGATGACTCACAGGAGCTGACCGTCAGCAGATGTCACCGGCATGAAGACACGTACGACTCACAAGAGCAGACCGTCAGCAGATGTAGCCTGTGTGACGACACGTTTGACTTACAAGAGCCAACCGTCAGTAGATGTAGCTTGTGTGAAGACACGGAATACTCACAGGAGCAGACTGTCAGCAGAAGTAGCTTGTGTGACGATACGGATGACTCACAGGAGCCGATCGTTAACAGATGTCACCGGCATGAAGACACGTACAACTCACAAGAGCAGACCGTCAGCAAAAGTAGCCGGCATGAAGACACGTACGACTCACAAGAGCAGAACGTCAGCAGATGTAGCTTATGTGAAGACACGTACGACTCACAAGAGCAGAACGTCAGCAGATGTAGCTTATGTGAAAACACGGATGACTCACAGGAGCCGATCGTTAACAGATGTCACCGGCATGAAGACACGTACGACTCACAAGAGCAGGTAACGTCAGCAGATGTAGCTTATGTGAAAACACGGATGACTCACAGGAGCCGATCGTTAACAGATGTCACCGGCATGAAGACACGTACGACTCACAAGAGCAGACCGTCAGCAAAAGTAGCCGGCATGAAGACACGTACGACTCACAAGAGCAGAACGTCAGCAGATGTAGCTTATGTGAAGACACGTACGACTCACAAGAGCAGAACGTCAGCAGATGTAGCTTATGTGAAAACACGGATGACTCACAGGAGCCGATCGTTAACAGATGTCACCGGCATGAAGACACGTACGACTCACAAGAGCAGAACGTCAGCAGATGTAGCTTATGTGAAAACACGGATGACTCACAGGAGCCGATCGTTAACAGATGTCACCGGCATGAAGACACGTACGACTCACAAGAGCAGACCGTCAGCAAAAGTAGCCGGCATGAAGACACGTACGACTCACAAGAGCAGAACGTCAGCAGATGTAGCTTATGTGAAGACACGTACGACTCACAAGAGCAGAACGTCAGCAGATGTAGCTTATGTGAAAACACGGACGACTCACAGGAGCCGATCGTTAACAGATGTCACCGGCATGAAGACACGTACGACTCACAAGAGCAGACCGTCAGCAAAAGTAGCCGGCATGAAGACACGTACGACTCACAAGAGCAGAACGTCAGCAGATGTAGCTTATGTGAAGACACGTACGACTCACAAGAGCAGAACGTTAACAGATGTCACCGGCATGAAGACACGTACGACTCACAAGAGCAGAACGTCAGCAGATGTAGCTTATGTGAAAACACGGATGACTCACAGGAGCCGATCGTTAACAGATGTCACCGGCATGAAGACACGTACGACTCACAAGAGCAGACCGTCAGCAAAAGTAGCCGGCATGAAGACACGTACGACTCACAAGAGCAGAACGTCAGCAGATGTAGCTTATGTGAAGACACGTACGACTCACAAGAGCAGAACGTCAGCAGATGTAGCTTATGTGAAAACACGGACGACTCACAGGAGCCGATCGTTAACAGATGTCACCGGCATGAAGACACGTACGACTCACAAGAGCAGACCGTCAGCAAAAGTAGCCGGCAACGTACGACTCACAAGAGCAGAACGTCAGCAGATGTAGCTTATGTGAAGACACGGACGACTCACAGGAGCCGACCGTCTGCGAGCGGACGGCCAAGGGTGACGGCCCCGGAGGCTACATTTACACGATGACGGTGACCTTCAATGTGTTGCCGACTCGTATCGGCAGCGAGCACCCGCGACAATCAGGACAATCACGACGGCGGTCCTCGGGCCATGACGATCGACGATTTTCTGAACGACCTGACGAACACCGAGGCGGTTGTGTCTCACGCGATGGCCGTACCCGGCTGCTCGCACACAGACATCGATGAGGCTGCGGCCATGCCCATACCCGAACATTGGCGCCAAATGTTAACCGAACGCAGCTCGCTTGGTTTGCCGCAATCGCGTTCACTTGACTTGAATGCCTGGGAGTCGCGAGACGTGCCGGTCGGACATGGCTTGACCGACGACAACGATTCGTCACACTCCGTTAGCATGGACGAAAGGCGTGTCTCGTCATCCATGTCCACGCTCCATCCGAGGGCCGCGTCCTTCAACCACGACCGTCACTCACCGACCTGCCAATGCGACTCTTTCGAGTGAAATACTCGGCGGTGAACTTGCGCTGAAATCTATACGGCCGATCATCTGTATCAGATGACAGGGAGTTTACGAGTCGAACATCAATGTTTATTACGAACGGTGTTTTAAAGGTTTTATTAGTTTTACAGGGAACCTAATGTCGCCCGTTGAGAACCATTCAGACATTCGGCCGCCAGCTAGAATCGGTCGTTCCACCCGTCCCAAGAGTCCCTGGTTACCGAAGTCTGAGGGGCGGTATGACACCGGGTCGGAGCGCGCCGTCCGGCACGAGCCAACCGCGGAGAACGGATGGTCCGGAAGACGACGTGTACACGGTTATGGGAACCATGATGGTATGAGGAAACCTCGGAATCGGTGGTGCGTCCGTGACGATCAACGATTGTTTGAACGTCGACGAGGACATGGACGTGCGCACGCCCGAGCACCGTTACCGTTACCGTTCCTGTAACCATATACACGTCGTCCTCCGACACCGTCGTTCTCCGCGATTCGCGCGACATGCTGGCCGGACGTGACGGGGTCGACGATAGCGAATCGCCGTGGTCGGTCGCGGGTCGGACGATGTTCTCTCGTCAGAAACGTTATGCAGATGAACGATACGTACGACACTCCGGATCCGTGCATGCCGTCCGGCACGACGACACGTATCTCGACGTGTCGACAGCCGGCGGTGAGCCAACCTCGGAGAACGATTACTCCGGAGGACGACGTGTGCACGGTGACAGGAACCATGATGGTGCCAGGGAGGTAAGGAAGGGAAGAAATAAGAGGAAGGAAGAAGAAGGAAGGAAGAGGAAGAAGGAAGGAAAGGAAGGAAGGATGTAGGAAGGAAGGAAAGGAAGGGAAGGAAGGAACTTCTACATGAACACCAAGTTAACCACACTTTCTATTTCAAGTCATAGACCACGACCCAAAACTTGTGCTAACGGATGGAACAATAAATTCCATCCATTCAATCAGCAATGAAAAAAAACCAAAAAAACAAAAACGTAAAGTCATCCGAAAGGAAGAACACAGTTTATATGAACACCAAATTAACTACACCTTTTACATGAACACCAAGTCAACCACACCAACACCAAGTCAACCACATCTTTTATTCTAAGTCACAGATCACAGCCCGAAACTTGCGCTATCCTCTCCTAAAACTACCCTCTTCGTAGACGACACCTTGATTTACGCAAAGAATCCAACGAACAAGCATGGAATTAATATATTACCTTCATAGTAGTCACATAAACAGCCAATCTATCAATAACCAGCTAGAATACCGTGGAGAATGTTTAGTCAACAACCCTGAGAACACTATCAGTAGTACAACCTTCATAAACAATCAAGCAAAAAATAAATTCAACTAAAATTACAACAATAAATGATCACATCGAATCCGACACAAAGAAAATAATCAACAAACTCAAACACTTTCCACACGAACACCATGCAGGAATACCATTACAAATAGACCCTCACCAAAAGAACTTTATAAACGCGCAGACCACTTCAGAACTAACAACCTAATCAGCTTAAAAAAATCAAAAAACACAACCATCAACAATCTGCTGAAAAAAACACATACTCCATGGTAGAAGTAAGGCTTGAAACACAAGTAACCATTAAACAAAAGAAAAGACTTAGAAAAAACGCATATAGAGAATCATTCGAATGTTCGACTGTCAGTTTGAACCGGCAAAAAACCGTGGAGGACGATGGTTCCCGAGCTGACGTGTACGCGATGACGGTTAATGACATAAAACCATTAAGGAGTTTTAAATAAGATTTCTTTACTTTATTAATCTTTGTTACCTGGTTAGTTTCCGTCGAAATCAAATTTGTTTTTGTATAAAATTTTTTTTTTCGAAAACTTTAAAATTGTATGTATTAATAAATAAATAAATAAATAAATCTTAAATAAACAAAATATTCGAAAACTATTTATCACATGCATATATTTAATACTAAAATAAAAAATTCATGAGATTATTATTTTTACCGAAATACAAAAAATAATAACGATAGTTGAAAAAACAGTTATACTGTAAATTGTTCAAGTATTTTGAAATTTTACTTTTCTTAAATACCATCTTAATTTCTGGTATTGGTTACGGTCGAATGAAAATATCCTTATATTATAAGTTTACCTATTTGGATATAAAATATTTATACGGTTAGGATTTTTTTATAAATAATAAATTAATATTATTATTAATTTTATTATTATTGATAATGAAGTAATATTTTCCTTTTGATCACTCACCTAGTACGTCCAAACAGCCGATCTGTTTTTGCATTTCGATCGTGTTCACTTGACACATGTAACAACCTTTGTCGGTTTCTTCTACGTCTCTGATGTGTAAATACCAAGTCCTGTAATTCTCGTGACTCACGCTGAACCGTCCGCTGGAGGCCACGACGCGTTCATGAAACGTTAATATTGTTTGATCTTCTGCTTTCATCCAACCGATCTAAAACCAAACGTAAACGGCTTTAATATGATTTGGATCGATCGGCGAATAGTTTGTTTTTTCTTGGATATTTTTAGTGAAACTAATACTGTATAATTATTTTGTAAAATACGTGGTTGTATTTAAATAGATTAAACAAACGTTAATCGAACCAAATTTTATTGGTTCAGTCAACTTCTATTTATATATCGTATTTATTCGTTGAAAATTTTCCAGTCGTATACGAGAATAGTTTTTACGGATTGTATTTTATACTAACGCGTGTTTCGTTGAATCGCGGACTCGGATGACGTTTCCGAAATTATAACAAAAGAAAACGAAATTTACCGTAAACGAACATTATTAGTGTCATAATCGATACTAATGAATGAATAGCCATTCAGAAGAAATTTTAAACGGTGAATAAAACGTATTTGCTATAAGACAACAGCTGGTACAGATACGGACATTTGCTGTAAAGCCGTGAAAAATCGCGAATTCGATGAAAATTAAGGGGTAGTCAAATACGAAGAAAAGAAAAATATGCGATCACTGACTTATGAAAATATTTTCTATGCGTGGATGTTTTCGAAAAAAGCGTAAATAATTTATGCCGAAATATCCATAAAACAGTGTTTGGTAGGTCTTATATAAGCCATATAGGTATGACATATAAGTCCTTATAAAATGCCGATTAAAGAAAAGATCAACTTAAAAATTATGCTCGGGGCTTTTTGTCGAAATATTGAAATATTAATTGACTGTTATGAGCTTATACAAATATAATATATATATATAGTTATTGCAATAATTTATAGGTAACGTAATGAAACGAAACTATTGATTATTTTCGTGTTGGTGTTTGATGATACGGATATTTAATGAGATTCCAGAAATCGGTCGCGTTATTATTCTACCGGTCGACAGTTTCGACAACAAGGGTCGTCGTAGTCCTCGGTGGTAGAACCGGCATGGGAAGGGGCGTGAATATAAATAATAAGATAAAAAGCAATCTCGATCGTATCTGTGTGTAACAAAAAATAAAAATAATTATTAAATAAATGTATACAAATCTCTTCTATGCATAAAATAGTGTAGGATAATGTTCGACTTGTGTGCGATAGGTGTTATACACGAATTCGCATACAAACACATGTATTATTTTCGTATATGTACGTATATGAAAGTTGGCTAGTAAAGGCGTTCCTATTGTGATTCGCGCGGATAAGTTCTAGTGAGAGCCAGGGGAAAAAGATTATTTAAAAATATATGTGCATATGAACTTTGTCGAATTAATATTTATTTCCAATTTCTCGGTGAAAAATTTTACATTCCAATTAATGTTACCATTTTAGAGTTCGTAAATGTTTTTCAACCTAACACGATATCATAAGGTGTTGAGAAGAATGGGAAACTAAATCTTAAATGAAAAAATTATTATCGTTTAGTTGAGACATTTGTTGACAATTTGCGCAAAAAAATATACTCATAAATGTTATTGTAGAACTACAATTTCCCAATTTCAATATATTTCGATTCCATGACGTTTTAGGGATCATTGTTTTGATAATGTATGTTTAATGTACATTTGACTGAATTTGCGAAATATATCGTGTGTTTGACATTTGAAAATCGTACGTGATCGGTTCGGAGGGGTGGTAAAATCACGTGGGTAATGTTGCAATTAAACGCGAACAATATTCGACTGGTTGGCATTTGGTAAACGAATGTTTTAATGAAGAAAACCAAAAAATTAAAAATTAAAACTAAAATAAACCGCTCGCGAAAAAAAAAATATAATAAAGAAACATCAGACGTTTTGTATGGTGCGCGAGTAGTTTTCTTGCTGTATGATGGCGTGTCTTCGATTATACGGCTTTGCCCGACGGTCGTATGGTTTGGTTGTTGTTGTTTACACGAATAACTGTGACAGACGGGTTTAGTCGGTGTCTCCTCGAGTGTCGTCCAAAAAGTCGTTAGAAATAACGCGCAGATGGTCTTGATTTCTAATAAATCTGCACGCGACGCGTTAAAGTCACGGAGATGTATTATTTTTCTTTTTGTCTAGGACTTTTTTAGTTATTTACGTCGTTGTTTTTCACGTGTGCCTCGTGTGTGTATGTGTGTGTGTTATGTTGTTCCGTCATGATGTTACTTACGCCCGCGGCAATTATATGCCTGCCGAGGACGAGGAAGAATTCCCCGTGTTTGCCGTACATGCGACAATACAATAGTGGCGTCTCGACAATACGTACGTGTTCTATAATTCGGTTATGAGAAAAGTAAACGAGCCAGCTTGGTGGGATAGCGCCCCGCTGAGAAGTTTTTACGTCGTCATCATTTTCCCCTATGTTAAGTCAATTACGATCAATTAGTCGCGTTTAACTTTTGATCTAATCCGATTGTGTAACGTTTTCGACCGCCGGACTGCAACTCGCGACTAAAAATATTATATATATACGAGTATATGCATGTGCTCACCGTTGAAGTTAGTATTGTAATCACATTAAATGTTCCGACAATAATATATTTCAATTTGCACATTTAGCGGTAAAAGTCGCACCGCAATCTCGCCCACCGAAAACGTCGTATGGAAAAAAACTTTTGTTTTCATTAATTGTAACGCAAGTGGGTGGGCACGCCCAGTACGAAAACCGTTGACTTTTTGTGTGTTTATAATACAATATCTCACTGGAGTTTTACAGAACCGTAAAATCAAATGATAAAAATATAGAAATCCGCGGATGCTGTGGACGTATGTTCAGATGGGTCACTTAGACAGTGCTCGGTATCGAATTCCAATACGAATGTTTTCAATTTAAAAGCAATAAAATATCGTCGTATTCCGAGACACGCTATACTGTAGGTTATTAGAAATGATGGCTACGGTGATAATTGACGAGAAAACATTACATTAGGTCAAGGTTGGAGTATATGGGCTTATCTTGTTTCAATTCGAATGTAAAGAAATTTTATTTTATATGTATATAAAAACACATGAAATTAGGGTTTCTGTTGTAAATGAAATTTCAAACGCCTATAATAAATATTGGCTTAGACGATTTTAATAAACTTTGAAATATAGTAAAGTTTTGCATGGTCCGTACTTTCGTAGACCGCACTGAACCAATAAAGTTTGAATTAAAATTCCACAGAAATTTGATTCTGATTTGGAAATCGATTGATCAAAATTTTAGTTGAAAACACTTCCCTTTAAATTAGTTGATACAAATGAAAAAAAAATGTCTGGACCACACCACCGCGTATTTTTTAGTCGCGAGAAACAAGTCCCTTTTAATGATACGGTATTGGTTCTGTAATATAATTGTGCTTTAACGGAAGAACATATTCCAACTGTAGTTAGTACTCACTGGTCGTTGAAATTTCAAAAACAGAATAATTTTGTTTTGATACTTATTTTTATATGCTTTCGTCATAATATAATAATAATATAAATGTTTCAAAATTACATTTTAAGAGCTTCGAGTAAATATGTTTAAAAATAGCATAACCATATTGTGAATATCATTAGGTCCTAAAGCGTTTTCTATCGTGTTAACTTCAAAGGACTTTTTATATACGGCGATATTGGTTTTGACGTCAGTCATTGTGTTATACGAGAAAAACGTACGTTAGAAATTATATTACGGTCGACTACGGTTTCTTCCGCTCGTACGATAATTTATTACCGTATATTGAAATAATAGCACAACTTAATTAAAAGAGCTAAGTATGAATATTATTATTATTATTTTTATTATTTTTAAAAGCGGTTCACGTTTTAAAAGTATGAAAATATGTTGATAATAAGATGCAATGAAAGTATAAAAGTTTGCAGCAATATTTATAGTTTCCAATTTTTTTTCTTTAAAAGAAAAGAAGAGAACTGTTAAAAACTGCGAAGACTTCAGAAGGTTTTATCAAAAGCTTAATGTTATGGTTTAAATTAATTTTTTTGCACATTATATTGTTATCTGGTAGATAGCGGGGGAAATGATTAGTGTTGCTGTTATTGGTTGTTTTTGTTTTATTCTTTTTTACAATAAACCAGTCATAACTATTTCAATACTTTGTAAAGTTTCATATAGTTTACATATTATTTACGACAAAAATATTTTACGCGAAAAACCCATCCAACGTTTTCATCTCGGACGGTAATTTGTCATGTTAATCCATTCTCAAAGGACTCAGATCATGCGAATTGCGTATTTTTACGATAATATATTGTTCAAGCATTTTTTTTTTAAGTTTAGATAAGTTATACATTTATAAAGGCTAATAGATATTCACGCATCATAACTCACGCGTTTCGTATTAAAAAAAAAAACTGTCTGAAATTCGTAATTCGTTCTAAAGAGAATTCGTGAAATGTGTAAATACCTATTACGCTCTAATTCGATATTTTATATATTAATATTAATATTATAAAAGCGTAAATAAAAAAAGGACTTATTAATATGCTTGTAAAATAAATAACAGCCTCCAGTGAGCATTTTCCAACTGTGATTTATGAATAATCATGGATATCAAATATATAAAATATTAAAATATAATTCATATTAAAAATATACCGTTTAAGATATTTAAATAACCAAACAAAAACTCTCCACTCTTCGTAGTATTGTGTTATTGATATTATAATTTGGATTTGATAAAACGTATTTTGATTAACTATATATATATTTAACTTTAATATTGTTTATTATTCATTTTGAATTGCGTTTTTAAATAGGTAAATAGGTAATCTCTTCCTCGTCCAATTTCAAGTAGTATCTACAGTTATTATTAATCTTCTTCAAAATGGGTACTTTGAGAATTCTCACGTTTAGTTTGAATTTTTTTGATAAAATATCTTTTAATGCCCTTCATTTGAAACAACATCAAGACAGCTGTCGCATATCTTCATTGTTCGGAAATAGCAGAATTTCCATGGTTTATTATATCCGAATAACTAATCTGTAAATTTTACACGACGCTATGTTATTATGGCAAGTCTTCCATTTTATCGACGATTTCGGGGTTAAACATTTTCGTTAAATAATATATGTCAGAGAAGTTAAAGAACTTGTAGGCAATATACCTCGTGTAGTATAAAAGAAACGTTTGATTTTGTTTTAATTGCAAATAAACTATAATCATTAATTAATATTATAAATTAATAATACTCTACCAACAAAAAAAGTGCTATTCTTTTACGTGTTCTGTTACTATATTATTGTTGTATGCAATTTATCTAGGAATAATAACAAAAGTAACATTGTCGGGATATTTTCGGATAAAATAAAAATATATGTTTTTGAACAAACCGTTCTAGGAAATAAAAATAATTAATAAACATTATTACATGAAAGTAAACTAATAAAAAAGAAATTATGTAAATCCTATAAGCTGTTTTGGATGAATAAAAAATTCGAAAACCATTTAGTGGAATAATTGTTTTTCTTCCGATATACTATTATTTATTTCGGTTAATGAGTGTACGAAAAATATATATTCAATAATGATAATTAAATATGTTATAGACATATTGTGTATAATGAATCAAAGTTAACATTAAATAAAATATAAATTAAAAAGTACATTTTTTTAGTGACACAATGAATAATTTTTGGATCATAATAATTATATTTTTGGAACAACTGTTAGTACGATCTACTTTTGGAAAATCGAACACGAGTTACTAGAACATTGAGTAATAATTCAATTATATGATGTGGTTTGTATTCATATTTATATATGATAAAATTGAGAAATATCATTTTCAAACCAATAGTCGAATACGTTTTAAATCTTTAAACAAAAAATCTAAAACCGCGTTTCATACGGCTGTTTTTTTATATTTCCCAAACGGGTCCACGTGGCCTATAAAACTAGTTAAGAATCCACCGCGTGTAAGATGCGTCACGTTCGAAATATATACGCGTATTCTGCGGAACGTGTCGATTACACATTCGTCGGACGTATTTGGTTCGACAGGAAATGGACGTGTTCGCATCCGAAAAATCAAAAATAGATTTCGATTATTATTTTCATACATTTCTGCGGGCGAACGATAAATCTCTTACGGATCGGACGCCATCACGTTTCTGGTTGTGTTATAACTAAAACGTAACTTTAGACAAACTAACGATTTCTGGAATATTTGCATAACATTATTACCGTTAGTGACTTCAGACGATTTTAACGCAAGAAAAAAATGTTTTTTTTTTTTAAACTTTCACTTACATCCCATAACTACCACAACGTTTATTTAGGGAAGGCCGAGCTTGGCACGTTATTCAAGCACGCGGTCGATTACCTGTACGAGTACCTGCTATTTATAGCAACGTTTTTTGTCTTTCAGCGCATTGACGTGCAATAATATTGACCACCATGATCGGCGTAGTCAAAAATAAATCAAATAGTTATAGTATATAGTATGTTATACTGAAGGTGAACATTATGACGTTGAAATGTCAAGAAAAATATGAACTACAAGATATACGCAAAAATATTTATCAGCTTACAAACGAATATTAGCAACAAAAAATATATGTGAATAAATAGCTTTAAATTCCGGTGTGAATCCAAAATCAGAAACGACTGGACCGTAATGAAAAAATATTATATAAATAAAGATATTTATAACAGACGAAAATTGATAAAAACGCCATCGAGTTTCATTTAAATCGTAGCTGGGAACAAATGCAAAATTAAATACATTTATATGTTATTCAATTGCATCAACAACAATAACAACGATGATGACGACGATGACGGCGATGAAGTCGTCACAATGCACGTGCAAATTCCGAATGTTTTTTACATGAAAATTCTAAAACACCATTTATCGGAGAAAAAAATCACCACCACTACCAACACAAACGTAATAGCGTTTGTGAGTAGATATGAACGAAAAAAATTTCCGCCCCAGAATTCTACGTGATTTATCGGGAGCCGAGACGTTGCCGATTATTCGTGTTTCGTTTTGAACGGACTCACATAAACACGCAAAACACACATGACGACGACGTCGTTGACACACGATATTTGTTGTCACTCTCTTTTTCTCGTTTTTTGGCAAAACTCATATATGTTCTGTATATATATATATTATAATGTTATGACGTGCATCATTACACTCACGATAATATGGTGGCGGGTGTTCGACATAATATAAAAGATAATAATATTATTTCGAAAATATTATATTGGGAGAAAGAATTTGTACCTATGTAGAAATAGTACACACATATATATATAAACATACAATATATGTGTTATATGTTAGCAAAACCGTATATATATATATATATATATATTAATCGTGTGATGCGGTGACCGCGTATAAAAAACAATTTACACCGGGTATTATATGCTTTTATTCGGGTGCGAGTAGAAACGCGATACGTTCTCGAAAACACCTCAAGTATAGGTGCGTACGCAAATACACGTGTATATCCGAAATAAACGTCACGTATACCGCCAAATAAACGTGCAGTCCTGTACACAACTCTCACGTGGACGAAACGTGCACTTCTAAATTAAAAAGAGTTTCAAGTACAAATTTGCATGGTACGATGGGTGAGCACGACAGCGAAAAACCGATCGGAGGATCGTAGTGACGACGTTCTTATAGCTCCACAATGAAAAAAGGTGAAGGTTCTATTACGCATGGACAATATGAAATATTATTGAGGATTCCATAATTTTGCCTAAAAAATTATCCGAAACATCACGGCAATATCGAGTCAATAGAACAAACCATGTTTTCAAAAATCAAAAATCGTTGATTTTCAAACTTAGTACTGAATAATTTATTTGAAGTGCATTTTTGTTCGAATTTTTCATAATTTAAGTCCATTCAAATGTTGTAATAAATATAATAACGTATTTTTCGAGTCATTCGTTCCCGAGTTAAGTATACGATTTTACGTTCATTATGTCATTCATTGTCTATTCTTTAAGTATGATCTTGTAAAATATACTGGTATTTTTTAATATATTCTGTAATTATATTTATTATTTACATTTCTATTCTTTATTATTAAATCAGAAAATTCCAAAAGTGTCTTTTTTGTGACAACATAATCTTCTTAAGACTGCGAAAAAGCTATAATGTATAAATTTATATATATATATATAACAATACAAAGAGACACTCATTTTTTTTTTATATAATGTATACATATTTTTCGGTCCGGATAAAATTTTCTAAAAGAACAAATAACCTATGGAACGAATACATGTATTATTAGCTCCAGAGTTTTCACATCGAGAAAATAAAATAAAAATCATCTGTTCCGGAGTTATGTTACCGATTTCTTGGTTTTAAGTACAACTTGTATGTTAAATGTCCAATTCTATAGGTAACTTGTATAATTATTTTTAACGTGGTAATGGTTAGAAAAATGTATTTAACGAAACAAAAAAATACCTAAACGTTGCATATAAATCCAAAATAATTTCAAGATAACACTGTACATCGATTGCGATTTTAGTGACAGAGAATCGGAATGCGGTAAAAATTATTGTTTATACGTCCCACGCCATACCAACATTATTTTTAGATATTTCCTGCGTTCGCATTTCGGTGCTCCATCACCGAGACGATTATAAATATGACTATGTAATATGCAAAATCGTCGTGTGTGCTTAAATAAAATGCGAACTTTAAGGCAACAATATAGCGTTCACACAAAGTGTTTCTAGTGATAATCGTAAAAACTCGCTAAAAAACGTTCTGTTATAATATATATTTAGTATTATTATAACAACACGTATATGCGAAATACTTCCGCGTGTATGTTTTTAACCACAGTCTAGATACTGCGATATCATAGAATATATAATCAAGTATAATTGTTATGAAAGAATGTTCGTAGAAAATTTAATTTAATTAGAAATCTAACAATATAGCAATGTAAAAAAACTCAAAAAATAAAAATAAATATGTCGTATAACAGATGTTGTTTTTGATGAATGATATAGTAAAATGACAATATTGGTTAGTCGGATTAGAGTTTCTAAGATACTTCAATGTTCAGTATCGATTTTACGATATAATTTTATTATTCAACTGGAAATATATGATAATGATTGTTAATTGTCAGAAATCTGTTTCGATATTTTACGTGTGTGAAAGCACAAAAAATTTCTCTACTGTCTCGTTTGCGCTGTGCCATCTGTTGTACGACAGCGAGGTGAAACCTACAGCTGTCGGATCGAAAGTAAGTCCGACTGGACTAATTACACCATAACATACTTGTAACGTTAAAAAGGAAATATTTTTGAATATTTTTATTTATTTTTGCTGCATTTATACTCGTGAGTTTAATAATATGTAAGGTAGCCACAAAGATCTGACAAGTGTAATTACTATAACCCTATACTACATTTATTGTACTTTAGTTTTTTTTTTATTTTCCTGAACTAAAAATAAAAAAATAATTTTTTTTTGTTGAATTTAAAATTGCTAATGTATATATATATATCTGTTTTTACAAATAAATTGTGTTGTTATTTATTTTTATTGAAGATAAGTTGTCCATTTCCTACAAATGTTTTAAGTTTATGGAAATGTGAATTTTCTCAGCAAATCTAATCACCAGCAAAAATTTCTGTTTGGTGATAAATTACAAAAAAATTTTCAATTTCTTAACTTTAAGTACATAATGTTTATGTACAATTTCGTAATAGTTAATAATATAAATATTTACTATATTATAAATAATAATATTCACATTATAATAGCGTTAATGTTCAGTACACATCATCTAATTAAATATATTTATTTAATGATTGGCCGCGAATAATCAACGTTGTGGTATTTCGCGGTCTTCATTAATTTTGCGTACAATAATTACGATCATTCCGCCAAAAATTACCGCCATGTGACGTCTAAAAGTGCAACGCTCTGTTGTTAATGGCAATACATTTTTTGTGTCTATCCTTCGTAAAAAAGTTTCACTTCAACAAACCATGTAAGAAAATTCGATTTTCATTTATGAAACTTGTACCTCTATATTGGTGCATATGTTTCGAGTACAATCATTTTGATTGTCCTGTCGTCGCCGAGATTACGACGCGACACTCGAATCGTTCTAAACACGAAGTCGCACTAACAATAATTCGCGTCTGAATGGTTAGACCTAAATGACGTCCACGTAAAGTTCTCTGTCCCTTTAACGAACGCGGTAGGATTGTATTATCGTCTCCGTCATTACATTATAATTTAAAGCACACCTGAACCGATCTCGTTAAGGCGGCGTTCAGGATTGTGTACAATACATAAATGTCGTTCGGTTTTTCCCCATAAATATTATTGAACTATATTTTTAAACCCTCTACCAATAATATCGTGCAGTCATTTTAAATTTATACGGGAACTTATGTGGATCTTGGAAAAATAAAAAATGAAATATAAAAATATGTATGAAAACCGTTTCGTGGAAGAAACTATCACTAAAAAATCATCGAAAAGAAAAAAACCAATCGCTTAAATACGTGCGTATTAGGTGGTAAGGATATAGTCTTTCCCTAACCTAGGCTCATAGCCAATTTCCACCGAGTCTTGTTGTTTACAATTATTATCTAGTTTTCTTTGAACAGAATTGTTGAATGAAATAATGAATGTTTTTCATAATATTATATAATATCAATGAATTTAATAATAAACTATTTTATTACTTATTTAATTTTCTGTTTTCCGATGATTTAATTAATAACAAACCAACTTACTGTGAAACACGACATACAAATGTATATATTTCAAGTAAATCAACTATGCACATACATGGATGATGTTTGTTACATTCAACTCCACTTAAATAATCATTTACAATAAATATTATTAAAAAAAATTATATTACGCAATAATTTTACATTATAAGTAAACACGAATTATATATGGAATACCACGAATTTTTGGTCAGCTTTTGGTTTATCAATACAATTGTTGTATATTCAATATTGTAAATTTAATATAAAAATATATATAAGTACCACAATATTCTCCCCGAATAATAACAATAATTATAATAATAATAATAATAATAATAATAATAATAATTATAATTATAATAATAATAATAACAATATTAAAAATGAAGTTTGGAAAGTCCACTGTGCAAGCATTCTAAATTCGTGGTTTCTAGTTGTATTTAATTTGCAAATTAACCTTCGACCAGTAAAATAAAATAAAATTTTAAATGTATGTAGTTTACCATATAATATGTGTTTCATACTATAGAGTAAAGGCATAGATCTCTGAACGCCATAATATAAATAAACCTCATAATTTTGTTTACGCTCAAGTATCTAATCGTAAAATTCATATAATGATAAAAATTATCGTATGAAACATATTGAGTATCGGTTTATGAACAAATTGGAGGTCGATTTTATGCTTTGGTATTGTTCAGTAACTATGATGCCGGAAACGTTCACTTTTCAATCCGTATATATTTGTTCCAATCAACAAGTTTTTGACAATGTCCATTGGGAAATTACGAAACCACCATCGTCGTCGTCTTATTCACGATTTAATTTACATAACATACGCTCATTCGTCGTGGATTCTATTAATTTAATTCAAAATCCGTATTTAACATATTATGACCGAACATATAATACCACGTGTCGTTTTGTTTTTATTTTCTGCTCACAACCTAATTTTGAACAAAAATACTGTACTTACGGATTAAATAATTTATTAATACGTGTACGCCGAGTTGTATTTCGACGACATATGGCATGAGGCAAAATTGTACTATCTAGAATATGTCGGTAAATGTCAAGCTTGATTCTAGTGTCAAATGCCATTTCAATTCCATAAAAAAGCTTGGAAAGTCCTTACAATTACTACGCAAATTATTAGAAAAAACTTTGAACAAAATTAATTTGTAAGCCCGCGCTAAAATATCGATCATGAATGTGTTCTTGCATCAATTTATTGGGTAATATAAATCATGCGTCTCTTCTTATTATAGTCATATGTATATAAATAAATTATTTTAAAACGCGCATTTTGTGGCTTGAAAGCCGAAATCGCATTTTCGTCCACAAATTCTTCCAATCGATAACTTGTCATGCACCGACTCTGAGATGTCGAAAATCCAATTTCCGTTTATTTAGAAAAAAATCTCGTATTTTGACAGAACAACAGAGATAGTAGTATCAAGCCATCGTGAGACTCCGCGCTGGATGGTATCTGTTCGATCATACATTTTAGGCTACATAATGTGAGTATTTTCGTCAGACGAATTTGCAAAATACACGACCGCAGATTGTATAGTTTTTGGTAAAAAGTTTTTGTTTTTATAAAACGCATGCGATCTTTAACAATCTCGTTATAATAATTCAAATCCGTTATTGAAATCCCATGTCGGTATACGGAAGATTTGCGAGCGAACGTATGTATTGAAGTAAAACTTCTTGTGTTGCGACAATGTGGATTGACAAACGTAATGTAAGAAACTTTAAAGGAGCCGTTTTTGGATTTATTAGTAGTTTTCCTAAGAGCCTAAAAGAAAACTACCGAGAAATCCAGTCGAATTTTCCACATATCGTTCAAAATCAAATAGGGTTTTCTATATTACATTTAAAAAAAGAAAAATTCCAAAGAGTTTAAACCTGATCGGTCAAATAATGGCACCCGTCATGGTTGAAATCTGACACTTTTGTTTGTTACCGATAACGCACCGAACATATATATATAATATGTTAATATTTAGAGTCGGATTCGTACGAATCAAATAAAAGAATACTGTTTGACGATCGTTTAATATGATAAACCGCATATAAATCCCACTGTTTATTTTTGTTTTCCACGTAATTATTCGTAGCTCTCAAATAATAATATTGTCGGTACTGCGTGTATAGTAATCTTTCAGTAGGTCTCGAAAACGTATGATTATGGGTTGATGGTGGAACAGAGGAAAGAAACATCGTTTTTTAAAAAAAGGGAGTGGCAAAAAAAAATGCTAACACGAGGCAATTTGTCGTACGAAATCTCTCTTTCGTATTTCAGCTACCAACGCTATTGCACATGTATAGTCGTATATATATATATATACTCGGGTGCAAAACACAACGTTTTTCCCGCGTTAAATTATCGTCATTTATTGTTGGGGCCTCGTTAGCCTTTTCTCTACGCTACCGTCTCTACCGCCACAACCCTCACGACGAACCGCACGACGCCAAACCAAAGCTCCGAGTATTTATTTTCCCGGCTGGGCCACTTGCTTACACGTTTTTCTTTCTCTCTCTTTCTCTCTCTCTCTCTCTCTCTCTCTCTCTCACTCTCTCTCTGTCTATCTTGCCCACCGAGGAAAAAGAACATTTTACACGGCCCGAGGCGTAATCGCCAAACGTGGCATTGTACGCGTGCGCACCGTATATAAACCGCGATCGAGAAAAAAAGTTTGCGTGACTCGACTTTTTTCGTTTTACGCGCGCCCGAGAGTTTTATCGTTTTTGAAACGTGTGATTTGATCATTATCCGAATAGGCACGTAACAAATACAGTTTTTGCCAATGACTTTAGATAGAAATAAACACCGTTTGCCGAATATAAAACGTAAATCTTTGGTTATTTGATAAGAAGCCATCAATGAAGTAATAGAAAAATTAACTCGATTACGAATAAAAATATATGGCCACAGAATAGATTGGATAACAGAAAATAAATATAACCTACAAAATGAGGGTAAAAAACTACAATTATTGTCTGTGGTAACAATGGGGTACAGAATGCAATTTTTATATAAGATGATATGTACACACTAGAATAATTTAGTGAATATAAATATGTAAGAAGTAAAATAGCTAATGGCAGTCGTTGTGTCAAAGAAATAACAAGCCAAATATAGTAATACAAATGTGGAAAAAAAATGTAACGAAAAATATTTAAATATAAAATAAAGGTGATAATGAATCAAATGGAGATCTATTTTTAGAATTTTGCTATACACGAGAAAGTCGCGGGAAATAAGAAAACCCGAAAAGAAAAAAATGATTTGCACGAGATAAACAGATTCACTATATACCGCAGCCAAAATCTATGTACTATACTTTTGTAGTAAAGTGGTGTTATGGTCCGATGTGAAATTTGATTTTTCATCTACCCACCCATAAAACGAGTTTAACCGTAATTTTTCGCACGCATCGAAACGTCCGTCGATTTTTCTCTCGTTCCATCTGACGGATATATGGATACTCAACTGGTCCCTCTGGTCGATATTCGTTCATTTTTTTTTTTTTATATTTATGTACATATATAAATACTCTTGTTTATACGTATCGTTCACGGCCTCCTATCGCAAACGTTATTTTTTATGGTCGGCGGATAACCCGACGCACATACTGTGGACGAGGGACCACCTCCGGTCGACGAAACTCGCGCGTTATGGACATGGTGTACGACGCGTTAGTATTATTATGATTTTTATTATTTTCCCCATTATTGTGTGCAAACCCGGTAGACTGTGAATAATGAGACGGTGGCTGTCGGACGAGAGAAAAAAAACCATTATCGTCACGGGATGTATAACCGAGATCGTCTTAATTTAAAAGGATCATCGAAGTTGTATTTTCATCCCTGACCGACCGGCCGTCAGCCAGTTGACAGGTAGCTTTGTTTTTTTTTATATAATATTTTGGTCTATACATAAATGACACTAATTTCATGCCTCGTTTTTGTACGCGCATATATAAACAAGAGAAATAAAATAAAACACGCGAATATCACCGTCAAAAGTTATTCGGACGTGTCCTCCAAGACTGGAGGACGAAAATCCCTAAGATTAAATAATATAACACATTTTGGCAAAACAAAATGTTTAATCATTTTTTTTCCCCCGTCGATGATACTCTTTCCGCTGTTATCACTGCAGCAACTTTCGCACACACGACGTTAAATTGTCGTGCAAATGTTTTCTTTGGTGTTTTGAAACTCATTAATAGTTTGCGATTTAAAATTACGAGCTAAAACGAGTTGTTATTGTTAAACGCGTATTACGAAAAAAATAAGTGTCCAAAAATAAACCAACAAAATATGATCTATTCGAAAAAATTATTGTTAATTATTTTCCTAAATGTGGGTTTTTCATGAATGAAATTGTTATGTAGAATGTCTGTTATCGCTTTGCAATAAACATAGTTTAAATTCTATTTAGGTAGTTATCATTATATTATACATAATATTAAACGTCGAGTGGGCAATATGATTAGCAATTAAATATAAATAATAATACCAATTAAAAACTATTAAATTAAGGTTTCATTAGCTATGGAAAGTTAATCTATATTAAAGCTATGAAAAATAAACGGGTTTTGGTAATTTAATTTGTTGATAATTTGGCATTACAAAAGTTTTATAATGCTGCTAACATTATATACTATAATATACTATATATTTATGTCGAATTCAGTGCTGTGATCAAGAAAATACATTTAAGTCATTGGACAGTAGGATTACGGACCGTATTGTCATCAGTTTTTGAATGCATGACCTAATTGCCTTAAAGTAAATTATTTGTTCCATTAGGACATTACACGATCATATGAGAGAAAATAGCTCGGAATTTATAGGTAAGACATTTGTAAATTATTGTTTTGTTTAAAATCTCCTTTTCAAAATCGTTCGCCGTGATAATCATGAGTAAAAAAATACGTCTTAGACAAAAATAGACTATATACGTAATACGTATTATGTTTCAGATACATAGAGGGATTATTTTCAAATAATAATTTTGTCTTTGGACTCAAAAAAACAATTACTATTACTTGGAAATAAAATAATATCCCGTGTATTGCAGATATTATATTATATATTGTTTGATAGAAAACGAATAATTATTATTGGTAACAATTTGAAAAATCGATTGTTTTATTGTTGAAAATCTGTCAAAACAACTGGACAAAAACCGGAAAAAATCTATCTTTGTGAAAGATTTCAAATTAACTATAATTTAATAAATTTAATATACTATAATGAAATACTGTAATTTAATATAATTTATAAATGTATTATCTAATTTATATTTTAACTGACCTTCGCTTTAAAATACATCCGTATGAACTTGAACGTGGTTCTTGAAACTAAATAATTATTTATAGTTTTCCGTTAAATAAAATATATTTTCTGTAGTCTTTTTTATGAATTGATTAAAAATGATTTCAGACACGGGTTAATCATTTTAAATCAAATATTATCAGTTTCAGGCCCTGAAAGAAGAGACAGATACTTGTCCTGCGGAATTTAAATCGTATTAAATGTTCCTCTATTATTTGTATAAAAAAATGTCCGTCGAAAATTTCCGATTCGTTGTTTGCATGCATATTTTATCATTGCTATTATTATTTACGAGGATGACGGCCGCGACGGTGCGCAAGAATACGTCGTTATCTTAAACATAATAATATAATGTTATATTATTATCACTATCATTATAACGACTTCGTTTCGAATAATATAATTTCTCGAAATTTTCGATACAATAATAATAATAATAATAATAATAATAATAATAATAATAATAATAGAATGTAATATATATTTAAACGCGTTCGATTATTATCGCGGCGAAACGATGCGGCCGAGCATTCGTATAGCATTACACACGCGAACGCGTATAATATTATATGTGTGTATGCATGATACAATCGTCGTCGTTCTCGTACCATCTAACTGTGCAATACGTACACATATACATTGAATTGCGTATATAGGAAGTGATTTTTTTTTTATTACTACAAATTAGTCAAAAAATATGAATAATTTTTGCTATATTTTTTCTAAATGCTTTTTGCACATTCCGTTCGATGTTTGCTATAACTTTGTCAAATCATTATTTTTAATCGACAACTAATGATTTTAATTATAAATTATTCTTGAGAAATATATTTTAATGGAATTCCGACACGGTGACTATTAAAATACGATAAATATTTCCCGGAATTATAAACATTTATGTCACGACAATGAAGCGTAGAAGTAGTGTAGTAGATATTAAAAATGTACCGTCTTGGTTATGCGCTATCATAATTTGTTCAGCTCTGTTCCTTCTAATCAAGGTAAATATATCACTTATTAAATATTTATAAAAACCATAAATTTCACCGAACTATAAAAGCGACTGTTATGACAATATTTCCAAGTAATAATAAACGGAATATTGAAAAAAAATACATTTTAATTTGTTTGTTGTAGTTATTTGAGATAACGTAGAAAAAAATATAAGTAGTTGTTATTCGGTTAAAGTATTAGCGGGGATATAGTTTTTGAAACTGTCTATAAATAATCCTGAAACGATTTAATATGATGAGTAAAAAACATCGCATAATCATATATAATAATACACGCACGAACGACATATATATATATATATATGTATATGTATTATTATTGTTATTGTATTCGAAAAGTGCGGGAGAACAAGTCGTAATGGTAAAGTGCCTGAATTATATAACCGACGAAAATAAAGGGCGATAAATATCAAATTCTGAGTGAAAAAAAGAAAAGAAATAAAAAACGAAAATAAATGCCGGCTTCCCCGTCAGCTCGCGGGGTTGGATCACTTGGTTCGCCCATACACGATGCACCTATCGCGCGAGCCGTCGTCCCCGTCAGACACTATAGGTAACGCGCCCGCGTTTTTTACCATTTAAATATAGTAAAAGTTTTCGTTTATTTTTCTCCTTTTTTTTCGCGCGCTGATGAAATATCCTTTTCTGCCACGCTCTGAGAACTACAAAAATAAATCTGGCTTAAACTCTCTCCGCCACCGTTGTCGTAGCTGCCGTCTCGCCGGCCCGTTGATTTATGTCCACACGCACTTCTGCTGTTCGCGCGCGACTATCCGTTTTGTTTCGCTCTTCCTTTTCCTATCCTCCTTTTCTTCTTCGAAGACGCGCGATTTATTCGCGCGTACGAGTTTTTAAGCAGCAACCACGAAGCGCGGCCACTTGCGGAAATATCTAATTAACTTTAATTTAATTTTTAATTTGCATTCATTGTTTTTTTCATTTCATTCATTCATTTTTTTTTTTTTTAGAAATGATATATTAATTTTTCCCGAAATTGATGAAATCATTTCAAAAATTAAGATTGTTATTTATAATTAGTAAAATTTTCGAAGGTCATTGTTATTTTACGAATTATGATGAAATTTGATTTTGGGAATATCGAATGTGCCAATAGTAATGCTCGTATTATCCGTAGGTTCTTGGCGTTTTTCGTTTCATCGAAGAAAAATACTGGAAAAGTCGAAAAATATCCCAAATATACCAAAAATAGGCTTATAAACAAAAAAAAAAGGAAAGCCAATAAAATATGTAAAAATTGAAAAGCATTCTATCGATATTCTGAATACAGCTATCGATAAAGAATCATGAATGAATTTTACCTACGACATTAACGAAAATAACTTTATATTAAAAAAAATACCGCTTACAACAATTTTCAATCAACCTACTTCATATAATATATATAAATTATACATTATTCACGTGTATACATTGCTGCAATAGAATTGCCTATGCAGAGCGCCGTGTGATGTGGTGTTTTGTCATAGAGAATATAATAAATTTACCTATTATTTTTATTTACATTATCACAAAAATTGTAAATAAATAAGTATTACACACATTTTGCTGCAATGTGTATCATTTCAATATTTTAATTTCAATATATCATTTCAATATTGTTAATGAATGTTAATTAAATTTAATTAAAAAAAAAATTAAAAAAATTAAATAAAAATTAATGTTCCAAGGCAACCTTGTTAACTTTGTTACTTCATTGATAGTCCCTCGAAAATCTGGGTTGATTTGTGAATTTTCTTGACATTTTTATCTCCTCGGCTCGTGAAATGTTGTACTAGACGATGTTGACTTTTGAGCGAAAATTCGTTATTTTTAAAACGATAAAACTCCTAGTAAACGTTTACTCGTAGCATATTCCTTATACGCTTCTAAGAGTATCACAATTGCATCCACCGGAGTTTTCTTTAGTAAAAGTTTGATCATCACGTCGCACTATGTTTTTTCGTTATCATACAATCCACGATCACCGCGATACAGGCTCAAGAAAAGTTTGATTGTTCAAAATCTACAACACTTACGGCTATTTTATTCCGTACACTAATTAACGAAAATATCTACTACATTTTGTATAATAAATATTCTGGCACTATGCGTTACAAACCATTTAGAAAAAAACATTCCCATTCTTTTTGGGGGCCATGTTTTGAAAACATTTGGATTATCTATAAGATATGGTACTGACCGAAATGTAATGATATGACATAAATATAAACACTACATCCATATTAAAATTAATAAACCCGTACATTGTTATTATTCGTACAGACTGTAGAAGGTTAATTTAAAATCGTTTCGTTAAATGATGTTTTTTTTTTTTACATTTTTTACATGTCGGTTATATTATATTGTCATCATCCTCGTCATTGTTGTTGTGCCACGACAGCGTTGATAACAACAAAAAAATAAAATATAGTTTTCCGCCTTTTACAGCAATCCGTGATCACGATGACGTGTTTTTGTCGGTCTATTATTGTTATAATACATTGGAATGACATGTTTTAATCTCATTGAAGCTGATGCAAAGCCACCATACCATTTTTGCATGGTTCAATGACGACGATGCGCATTCAGAAATATAGACATTCATGATAATCATATGTACGTTTTTCAAAAAAACAATATGTTCGTCGAAATTTACATTATGATATTGCTTTGTGCTACGTTGTATATTGAATAATATACAACTCATAAAAACGAACGTAATGACAGTTTTCCCCTCAGAAAAAAAAATGAATTACATATTTAGATCATCTCTTTGGACACGTTTGGACCGTAAATAATATTTCCAAATGATTTAATGCTGTCGAGTATTTCGTGTGGTCTATATCTCTCGCTTCGTTTCGGAAATAAAAAATTAACTTAGATCTGTCGTGAAAATCTACCACGGATCGGAATTACGGAAATAAAATTTACATTATAAAATGCAGTCGTTGAAAAGAACTGTGCTGTTCTTGAATATGACATTTATCGACTGGCCCAAACGTCTTTTTCGTCTGTTTAAAAAACGATTACTATAATGAATTGCAGGCAAATAATAGTACAGAATATAGACTATGATGTTATTGAAATAATCGTATAGCTGATATCGTAGTTAAAAATTACATATTTGTACTATTAATATATATATATATATATATATGACATATAACATCCTATATAAAAACACTGCGTTATATGCTGTAAAGTGTAAATATAGGAGAATGTATTCTAGTTAAGTTATGTTTAAAATACATATAATATATATTCTTGAATATGATAAATATGATAAGGACTTTGGACTTCTCTTCTGTACTTTAATATTGTTGAAAAATTACAGTAGTTTATTCGACAGAGTTTAACACTAAATACTATAACATTCCTATGAATGTAATAGTATGTTTGATTTTCGATTTTATAAATGGTACGACGATCGATTATATTATTTTTGAATCTTGTTTACTTTGTCTTATTGATTCTTAGTGGAGATTTATAATTCGGCTTGCATATACAAATTAACATCGTTTATTATTTTTACTCGTCTCTTAAAGAGAAATGATATTGGATTAAAGCATTTTATACAGTTTTTTGGTTAGGAGTTTGTCACATTTTAAATTCAAGTTATAAAACGTGTTATTTTAATCTTGAGTATATTCCTATTGTTCTATCGTAATGTAATGATAGACGGTCTTGATTTTTTTTCTACGTTGGTATATTAATCTGATTAATCGTATAATTTTTATTCGTAGACGTAATAAAATTAACGTCAATGCGCAATAATTAAACAAATAACAATGAAAAAGTGCAAAATTATCAGACGTAATGACAGAAAGATTGCACCGAAGATACCGTGGTTGTGTATTTGTTTTCTTTAAATGTAACAAGAAGTTGTTCGACATTAATTAAGAGCAAATATTTACAAAATTAAAAACAAGAGAATATTATTATTAATTTTTTTTGTTTAATTAGCATTTTTTACTCGTACTATTTTTAAGTAAAGTATCTGAATTGCTTGTAACTACAATAAGATTTCCTAACGAGATTTCTTCTTTTCAGATATAATAATGATAATAATAATAATAATAATAATAATAATAATTTTCTATAAAAAAATACAATAGAAAGAAAAATAAAAATATGAATTTTAAAATTTAATATTTTCGAGTACGAGAAAAAATTTAAACTATGAATCGAAATCGGGAATATTTTTTAATGTGTATAAATTCAATTAAGGTTATAAGTATGAATGACAATCGTAAAATGTTTGAACGTCATGTTATCGTTTGAAGTTTAGTTTTATATTATTAATATACGAGTATTATTATTATATATATTAATGCATCGTGAATTAGTCGTTTGATGTATACTATGACGATATTTTCCGGCCATTGTCGTCAATTCCCCGTCGTCCCAGAACGCCAGAACGACGTGTGTTCACGATAACCACGTGTAGCCGCAAAGAGGTAAAAACGGTGCAACGACTACACGACACAGTGTTATAATTTGTATTTAACACAATTCGTGTGCGGGTATAATATGATACCTATACTATGAGAGTGTTGTCCATAGAGTGTGTGTGCACTCAAAGGTACCGAAACACGCACGCTTGTTAATGACTATTACTTGAATATATTTGTTTGCGAATGAAATATGTACGTATTTATGTATTGAAAATAAATGAAATTGGCGTTATGCTATATATTATTATTTTATTTTTAAATATTGTCGTAATATAATAATTGATGAGACAGACGACGAATAACAATACGCGTTACGTTCGTCGAAAAGTCAAACGATGGACAAATCAATATATTCGTAATACACGCAGTTGTAAACTTAATGGAATTATCATGAATAACATTTGAACACACGCGGTTGAACGGCTAAACACAGAACAAATCGCTGTGTGTCATATATTACAAATTAATTGAATTACAAGTAAGTTTACGAGTTTTTGGAGAGGTGGAATTTACCGAGTTATTTCTCCACGGGTAAAATTAAATAAATTGACTACATCACCGAACGAAACGGACTTACGTTTACACATAGTAATATGCACATAGTGAATTTCGTTTCGTTTTGTTTCCCCTTTTTATATTTTAATACGAACCCATCTGTGGATGCACTCGCACCAGGACTTAGAACGCGGGTCATCGAACGGGTAAACGCGATTGTGTACAACATCGACACATCTGTTTTGAATTTTTAACGATGACCGCACGTTGGACGGCTGGTGAGTGGTACCTGACACGCGCGCGACGATTTGCATAATTTGGAAGAACAGCGGCTTGTCCGTGGGGCGTCGCGGGAAGGAGATTCCTCCGCCGGTGGCAACGAATATATATATATATATATACGCACAACTATAATATACGTGAGTTGAAAGCAAATTTGAAGATTTAATAAACCGTCGGCAAAGGCGATTCATCTAAATTAAGACTCGCGCATTCGTCGTGTCTATAAAGTCTATAATAATATATTCGCGTATCTATTGTATAGGATACATGGGAGATAGATCACACATATATGTATTCTGCGACTCACAAAGTCGCACGGGGACGAGTGATTGTTTTACTCAAAAACCGATAATCGAATTAAAACGCGCGAGGGAGAGACGCAAATCCGATTGAATCCGTGTCGGTTCGTAAGGTTAATTGCACCGATCAGCACGCTGGGTCTGTCTGAAAAAAAGGAATCGGCTACCAGAATAAGACATGACGAGAATATTCGTGTTGGAACATAGTTGCGCATACACCGGTAATTCCAAATTGCTGTTTCGCTAACGTATCTGTAGACATGCATGCAGATTAGCCTCCGAGTGATTTATTTATTACAATTATTTTTTTTCTTTTCAATACCTGTGTTTTTCCGATACTTGTAAAGAAATATCGGCCACAATATTTAATTTTTCATCCAAATACAATAAAATAATTATCTTTTTTGTGAGTGTGTGTAATTTATTACATACTCGACTACAACTCGTCGATTTTTTAATTAAATATTTGCTATAAATTAGGATGTAATAAACGAAACGCTCGACTGGGTGACACGAAATATGAAAACAAATGTTGGGTGGTCATTTATTTTACGTGGTTGGCTCCGTCGCTTTCCGTGGCTCAAATTTCCATTAAATATTTGCTGGACCGTTCAATTGTACGGTCATTTAAGGTTAGCTAAATGGCGAAAAAGTTTGAAATGTCTTACATACATTACTTATATTAAGGAAACGCTGACCGATTAGATAGCCAAATTTTAGACGTTAGATAACCCATTCGGATGTAGTGTGTGTGAACGATAAGTGCGATAAACAATTATGATTTGTGTGTATTTTATAGGATAGTGGAACGATTTAACGTCGGCAGATCGGGGTTTTCTGTCATTTTCATTGTTTGACAACAGGGAGAGGAGGGAAAGAGAAAAAACGGTATACGGTATTATATTTAAAATACGCTATTAAAACGGAGGGAATAAAGGAAAAAAAAGAAACACGATACAACAATACGCATCGTCGCCGACGCCACCGTCGTTCGTTTAAACGCGAAATAGTCCTTCGCCCCGAATGTAATTTACATATTATAAACGTACGCGCGTGTCGTAGATAAGAGGATTTTCGAAAACAAACAAAGAAAAAAAAACGGTTTACTGCAGTTATATCACGAGGGGAAATGTGCCGACGTCGCCACGGAATAATAAAGATTTAAGTAACACGCGCGTTCCGACAGAACATCGGTTATGTGACCATCACACGCGGGGCGCGAGTAATTGAGTGCACTAACACGTCGGATGGCCCGAAATCTCGTCTCGACACAACACAATCCAATAAAATAAACATCACCAGTGACACGTCGACGTCATACTGAGTTCGTACGATATTGTTCATATAGCGGATAAATCGACACGGACTCGCGGGTAATGCGATTCCCCGAACGTATCATATCCATTTAATATGATCGAAGACGGTTTAATAACAGAATGGGATTGTAGAAAGACCATCCATCACGGCAGCGACAACGACCGTTTATCGATAACGGCTTACACTTTGTAATAGTATTATATTATAGAGGTTAACATATATACAAACGCGTTTCTCGTAGATCACGTACCGATATATACAAGGTCTGTGATGAAAGAATTTAAAGTTAGATAAAGTTAATTTTAATTGAGGATCATTTAACGCGTTACTTTTTTTTAAACTTAACGGGTTTAATTCAAATTAACTTTAAAAGTACTTTTAAAGGTATATAAATAAAGTTGAATTAGAAATGGTATAGATGAAATCACAGTGTTGTTTACATTTTATAGACTTACGTTACATTAACATAATTTGCATATATCTATATATTATATTTCATGCTATTTTTACCGTCAAAAACAAATTACAATATTTCATTAAATTAAGTTACTTTTTTAAAGTGACAACTTTATATTTTAAAGATACCTTCGTTTTTTCATATTAATTCACCGAGTTATGTAAATGAATCAACTCGCCCAGTCTTCTATATATATTATATGTGTTGGGTCAGAGTGTATATAATTCTGTACAATCCTTGTCAATATTTGGTAAAACTTAATATGTTTTGAAAATCAGTTATAATTAATATAGTTATTCTGCATGATGCCCAATATTTTGTCGTCTCTATTCAAAGCGTCATAATATAATCCACTTCGAGTAAAACGCACTTATTTTATTACATAGCTAAAAATTTACAATCTTTATTCGATTAGCATGACCACTTTATCAGATGGTTTACCGTAGAAAATTGGTGTCGGCCGAGTTGAGTAGTTATAGTGATATAGTTTTAGGTATGAAACTTAACAGAAACGATTCAAATAATCTAAAATCTATAGACCAGGATCAGTTAAAATTTACAGAGCCGTTTGACCGGTACCAAACACATTTCCGATATATGGCTGAAAAATGATCAAATATTGGCAATTTAATTGTAATACAAAACTCGATATACACTTTGACTGTAACATATATACGTTCGTCAAAAATTCATAAAAAACAACGGTTTCGTACATTTATCATTAACACAAAACGAGCATATAATTATTAATATAAATATCTATCCTAAGTAAATGATATATAACTTATGAATATAAATCGACTTAATGTACAAGTCAAGTTCGAAATACGATATTAACGAACAGGGATGCGACTGTCGCATTTTACATAACACGCCAAAATTGTTTTATAGTATTTTCTTTTCGATAAATATAAGTGTTACAATTATAAATACTCGTTTTTTGAATCAATAATTATGACGAAAAATGACGTTTATAATTATCGTTACAAATGTATTTTTTAAAAAATAAACAAAATAAATCCAATTTAAAAAAAAAATTGTTTGAAAATATTTTTCTAAAATTTAAAATTAAATGTATTACGCGCAACACGAAAGTGATATTATTATTTACGCTGGGCAATATAAGCCTGCGTGAATGAATAATATGTATAGTTCTATTAACAACAGCGATATATTTTATTGCACGTCGTAGAATTTGTTTTTCCTGCCTCGAAAAATCGAAATAGTCGGCGAAAAAACGTCGCTTTTGTCCGAGAATACCGATTGTTGTAATTGTTGTTTATAATGCTCGCCTGACCGACACGCTAAATGAGAAACGTGACAACGCGCATTCCTCGTCGTCGTTATATTATTTAATACAATGAAAAAATGAAACCGCGGATAAACGGACAAAACAATACATACATATACATATGTATAAACATATAATATGCGTAATTGTATATTTTACTTTTTGTTCCGTGGACGTTTTTAATCTGTAGTGCTCAGAATATTGTTACGGGGATCGTGTAAAGTTTTCATACAATGGATTAACGGAAGAGATGTTTGCAAGATGTAATATTTTCAACAAGACCTTATTTATTTTTTTGACCAGGGGACGATTATATAATATATTATGTACATGAAAAAAAAGTTACCAAATATGTGTTCGAAAATAGACATTGTTACGCCCATAATTGTTTGCAAATTGATTAAGACCAAGGTAAATTTTTGAGAAATCTAATAGGTTAATTATAAAAAAAACTTTGATATTCTAGTAATTTTTTTGAACGTGAAATAAACATATTGAAAAAATTTGAAAAAAAATTGTTTTAAAAATTTAAAATGTTGGTTAATTATAAAATTTAATATAATATAAACACAATTAAAATTTAAAAATATTTAAATCAGTTTTGAACTAGGTATGTTTTGTTTTGAGTTTGATTAAATTTACAATTTAAGAATTCAATTAGAAGCTTTATGAATTATCATCTTAGCGGTATTAAAAAATAGATATATTTTTTAAATATTTAATGTCTGCATATTTTTTTTAAATGGATTATAAGTAATCACAACTTATATTTTGTAAACAAGTATGAAGTTTAAAATTTTAATATTTAAAACATAAAAAAATATATGAATTATTCATATTTAGTATTTTTATTGTTTGTATCATTTTTGAGTGATTTCAGGGGTTCTATCTATATACGAGTATATTAATGTATTACGAATACTTAACTGATCATGCATCAGTTAGTAGCAGTTTACGAGTTCACCGCTGAAAAATTAGTCTAAGGACGCCCCTGAAAACACGTTTAGGATATACGTTCAAATACATATCCGATTACGAGTAGTTACTCGTATAGTATCGTATGTTTTTATGTACACATAGTGTTTTGATTCTGAGCAAAGCAAAATATGTATTGGTTTTATAATGATAAACTTTAGTAAAGCAACCTAATAATTGTAGGAAATCAGCGAATTTATTGATATATTCGTTTTAGATCTGGTCAATTTTTATATATATTTTAAATGTAATAACAGCTTAAACCTGTATAATATTAAAGAAAATTGATTGATTGTAATATCATACTAGTGTCATTAAGAATTATTTTTCGCGTACAGTGATTTGCCATTGTTTTTAAATTCACTAACTCACTTGAGCCAATATCCACAGATCTCAACATTTTTACACTCATTTTCAAATAAAACACGAACGATTTACGTTCACCGTGGTTTTGATTCATAACCAAACATAATAGTTTCATTAACATTAGTATAGCACGTAGACGGGTACTCACCTTGTGCGCTCCCAAGTTTTCGATGGTGCACGATAACGTCGCTCTTCGACCCACCGTAGCCGTGACGTTTTGCAGCGTGCCGTTGAATTTGGGATCCATTTTCGTCGTGGTGGTCGTGTCCGTCTTCGACGACATCTGCGAGTTCGAACCTGCGCGAGAAGAACATAAAAACGAGAGCAATTATTTGCCGATTCGGAGTTTAGTAGTCGCGCGGACGCGTTTATTAAAAACACGCGCGGATTAAGCGTATGCGTACGACAGAGCGATTTTACGACGGCGGCCACAACGCTGCAATGGCAATACGGCAACAACCGTGCGATTTACGCCATTTCTCGGCGGGGACCGAATAAGTCCCTTTTCGGCACGACAAGGCGTCGGAGCCAGTTCAATTAATACAATTGAATTTCCATACAAACGACGAACGGCCGCACCGTCGGCTTTTGGAGGATTTTTTTCGTATCGTTTTTCCCGTCACTTCCACCTACACCCACTCACCCACCCCCACCAACCACGGGACGCTTTTAATGAAACTACCGGTTTATTATTCCTACGTAGTCGTCGACTCGTCCGCTCGCCGATCTTTCTGCCACCAACAAACTTCTTGTATTCGCCACGCGGCTGCTCGTGTTAATTAAACAATTACCAGTTCTAAAAGGCGTTTTTCGTGTTTCTATTTTTATTCGTTATCATTATTGCTTTTCACGCCGTAGCTCGTAATTCCAGCTCGCGAATTCTCGCACGTCCGGAAGATTAAAAAGAATTGAGACGCGAGCACGGAACATAATTTTTCGGAGAGCTGCGCGCAGTGGAATTCTTCTTAATGACGATTTTCCGAGACCAGTATTAAAAAAATTCTAAATCGTATAGATTATGTGTTATCTATGTGACAAGGACGCGTTATTATCTGACATTTAAATCGGCCGTACAATTGCCACGAAGCTATCAACAGATGTGATGATAATATGACGGCCTGTATAGCGGTCCGGAAACTTCGGTGGACTAAATTTTAAACGGAGTAGTCGAAAATAAATAATGAATACAACACGACGTATATGTTGTTGTACACGCGATAATATATTATTTAATTAATTGTCGAGTTTGAGCGTGTGATGAATAATGGTGGAGGGATTGTCGCCCCCGGAAAACTGATGTAAAATTAACGAGCGCAATCGTGAATTATATATATATATATATTTATTTATTTATAATACCGAATCTGTTTGCCGCCACGAGTGAAAAAGTTGAGTTTTTAATTATATTTTTCGCAGTGACGGATCGGCTTTAACGATGAATTACTACTGCGCATGTGCAGAGCAGGACGTTTGCGATCGTAGTGGTACAAAAGCAAATTTTAGCAGATTTTCTTTTGGATATATTCATACGTGATGTCGAAAAACCGATTACTGGGGGTGTCTAACTAAAATTTTTCGGTCGTTTACAAAAAAAAAAAAAAATGTGACATATTGGTTTTACGATGAAAATTTTCGGTGATATCCATGTTTGTTTTTGTAAGCATGCGGTTCAAACACGTTTTAATGTCAATTTTCAGATATTCTTGTTTTATATGTCTTCTGTTGAGTAGTGTTGTTCACCTTCTGGTGTAAAAAGTTTAAAACATTGTAAAATTTGTCACTGTCCTTCCCCCCCTCCTCACAAAGATCGGCAGTTTCCATATTTGATTACGTTAATAAATTAAAATTCAAAACGTGTATTTATTTTAATATAAACTCTTCGTCTATTAGTTTATAATTGTCTGAAATATCTTCATTATTAAATTAATAGTTAACATCTCTTTCAATATATAATTCCGATAATTATAGACATTTACTACAGACTCGCAGCATAATTTTCAACTTTTGAAACGTCTCATTAAAGAAAAAGGTCATTAAAAAATCACGCCTCGTATAACTAAATATCATTAAACGGTCTAAAAACAGTGAGCGGAGTAACAATAATAATAAAAATAATAAGAATAGGAAAAAAATTAATCGATTTTGTCTTTTATTTGATACTTATTATTTTCGTCTCATAAAATATAACATACGTCAGCGAAAAAAAATACCGATACAATGTCGATATTCGGAACGCGTAGGAATATGTTTTTCTCGAAAACTTTTTTTTTTAATGAAAAAATATTTGTCTACAAACTGCTAATACGTGTCGAGCGTTCCAAGCGAATTAATTATTGATTCTATGTAGAATAAATAATATCGTAATCCGTATCGTCTGGTCGTCGACGTCGTCGTCGTCGTCGTCATCGTTGATTACAAATGCCTATAATTATAATCAACGGTCGAATTTTTCTTCTTTCGCGTGCCGTAATTTTAACCGACGTATATATATATATATATATATAAATAGACAGATATACAAGCGGTGTAAGATTAGAAAAACTTCCGATCCACGTGATTTGTAGTCGCGAACACGCGCACCCGCCCGCGTTATATTTGGTCCGTCTCTCGTTTACGAAAATTACTAATTCACTACCAGGCGAGGCGGTGTTTTTAGTTTTAATTCAATTCTCGTGGGCCCGTTCTCCGCATCGCGTACCGTACAACCCTATACCGCAAATATAAATATACCGTCTAGTAAAGCATTCGAATACTTTTATTTAAATTAAAGTATGTATTAAAATCAATTTTTTTTTTATTCAGTTATATATCATGCACACTTTCTTTTTTGTAGTTTTGGTTATTGTCACAGAATATTTTACGTAAAATAGAAAACAAAAATCCCGAAAAATAGTCATTTGTTCGAAATATAAATCAAGAACTGGTTAAAAATCTAAAAATGAGTATAATGGTAGACGATATAGATATTAGTAAACTAGGTATAAGGGACTGGTTTGTTTTAAAATTATTTTAATTTCTTTACTATGGGTATATTTTTTTTTTTAAGAATACTTTACCACTCCCATATATTTGAAAGTCAATAATCAAAAAGCGTCAATATAAACAAAAATGATTGAAAATGGAAATGAAAATGAAAAATTTTTTGATATTATTTGACAAAAAATAGAAAATAATTCGAATGTTTTTAGAATAATTTTTCCGTTATGAGAATAAATAATTTATATTCATTTTTGGAAAATGATTCAAATATGTATTTAAAATACATATCAAAATTATCCTCTACAGGACTGATACATTATAAATATATATATATATTTTTTTAACTTTACCTATGCTATTTTCTGTATTTATTTATACTTACACACCTATATAATATGCGAGCTGAACGTCTCTTAACAGACTTGAACGTAATTTTATATATCAAAATAACATATCCAATGTTATGTGTATGCGAATAGTGCAACTTCTAAATAAAATATAATTGTATCATACGTGACGACGGTAAAACGTATTGTTTACAGGATATAATTTCTGAAGTTAAGAAACTATACGTAACTCTAATTAATGGATTAATTATGAACGAAGTTAGTTCTAGATAAATGGGAAACAAGAAACAAATCATATAAAACCTGATAGGTAGACATTATACGAACAGAGAAATGCGCTCAATGAGCCCGAGTGCATCGACCCGACCTCGAAAATAGAGTTGGCTAGAGCAAAATAGATGTTTAGATAATTCTAAATTTTGTCTCTTCAAAGATGGATCTCAACACTTTTGCTTTTCTAACCAATTAAATATAATATCACATACTTAATTGTATTCGTAATAAATTTATTATTATTATTTAGATAATCGATTAATAGCATTTTAAACTTCGATAAAGGCATATAGAGAATTATAATTTGTATTTAAGTTCTAAACACATTTTTATTTTATAAAACATATCTTATCCATAATATATCACCTTATGCTAGAATATTAAATGAAAAATAATAACTAGAAAGTTCGTTTGTATAGTTATTTCGAATTATTGCTCGCGATCATGCGCGAAAGCTATAGAACAACAATTCTAACGGCACGGAATACTAGAATCGTTATTGACTCAAAAACAAAAATGAACGATACGAGATGGAACTATATTAGATACGCACACTATCGATAAGACCTCATCCGGACGGAAATCGAATAGTTTCGAAACTAGAACATTTTACTTATCCGGCACCACTGTAGAATAATAATACCGCGTTTATCGAATATTCCAAAATCGCTAAGTGTACAATAAATTCTTACATCATTCGAGACGAGATTATACAATATAATATATTTTTTTTTATACAAGTATTGTACATACAGCTTGTTTGTAAAAGATATTTGTATTTTAATACATGTATTGATTTATCTTTGTTAGAAATACGAAACCGATCAACATCAGACACACACACGCTTTTATACATATTTTCGTGCTATTATTTCGGTAGATCTAAATGCCATCCGACATCGAATTATGTCCTCCGTCCCTTTCCTCTGATAATTTGAATAATTGGTCAATGGATTTTTTTTAGCAACGATGGCATTATTAGTCGTACTGTAAAAAATGGATAAATAAAATCAAAATATTAATTTTACGTCTATTAATCGTCCGACCATTTATTGTATAGTAGTAGTAATTCGATCATGACATACGATATTTTTTCATTAACTGCGTAAATATAGAATAGCTCCGTACCATTCTACTGTAATGGATAACATGATTTTGAAAAACATTTTTTTTTATCTTTCACTTGATAAAACATACAAAGACAAAAAATTAATTAAATTTTATAATGGAATCCGGCCGATTCTCGTTTTGATTATAAATTATATAAAGACAATATTTTGTTGATGTTCACATTTCATTATCATGATAAACATATACAATAGTATGATGCGACTCGTAAAAAAGTATAATAAACTTGATTTTGTTGATTTTGTGAAGATATAAACATTTATATTCCTTCAGATTTCTTCGCGAAAAACTTTTTTCCCGCTCGTTTATTGAAACTTACAAATAGTAATTATGCTAAAAAAAAAAAAAAAAAACAATGTCGTCGACCACTTGAACTATACTTTGTTGAAAAAGTAAAATAAAACTCATTATTATAACCATAATCTGATAAAAGTAATTTAAGCCGCATTGAATCAGGTATTAAATGAAATGTATAATGTGCGAACCACTGATATCGTGTTTTTCTTTCTACTCACTCGGATTGCACGAAACTTGTTGTGTATTTGTGTAAACTGTGTAGTTTATTTCAGTTGCGTAACATTATTTTAATGAACCACGTTGTTTTATTAATAATTGTGGATGTTATGTAGTATTTTCGAAAGTTACAACTGCGATCAAATTGATAAACAAGCCCGTGATAATATACGGATTAAACGAAATGTTTCAATACGTTTACGGTTTTAAGATTGATTGGTGGTTGTTCGGAGACGAGCGGAAAATGTATAACACGTATGAAAAAAACCGCGTTTCACCATCGAACGATTAAAGGTATATGTCTAAAAACCGTGCACGGGGACCGACCCCAGACGTGCGGTTCCGTCGGGAAAATGGTACGCGCGTATTGTCACGCAGAGTATTCCGGGTGCGGGTTAGTTTCGGCGTACGCGCGCATCGACCTGAAGGGCTGACGACAATGCGGCGGCAGAAACGTGTACGATGATAATACAACAATAGAATATATTTCGGACCCACTCGACCAGGAGCGTACAGCCGGCGCGAGAGCTCGTCGGATACCGAAAGCATTTTCGACGGTCACCGCGGCGGATTACTAAACGGTCATCGCCGAAAATGTTAATCGGTTTTTGCCAACGGTCGGTGGTCGGCGGTCGAGGGTGTCGAGGGATCGGCGGCATTCGGGTCACGTCGCGCGTCCGTACCTACACACACACACACACACACACACACACACACACACACACACACACACACACACACACACACAAACACGCACACATTTTCTGGGTTTGCGTACGGTTCATTACGACGCTTCGCCGCGGCGGAATTCTCGTGGAAATTTGCAAAGCGAAAACGTGAAACGAAACAGAAAAAAAAACCACATACAAACGATACGGACATTACCGCACGCACACGTCCCGAGAGAAGATTATTTTACGTTTAAATACCAAACGACGACCAGTCTCATCCCGTTCACTGCGCAGTTATATGTCTTTATTTGATTTCGGACGTGCGCGCGCACCAGACGTTGTTTACGTGTCACGCGTTCGATATCGAAAAACTCCGTTTTTACGGTCTCGCTCCGTCGACGATTCACGTTAAAAATGAATGCCGCCGTCGCTACGAGATTCGCCTGCCTTTCTGTAATTTTCAAACGTCGTCCCGAAGACGGATGAGGTGTTGTTTCGTCCATCGAAATAAAAACCGCGGAGCACCGTGACGACCATTTCTGACCGTGGCACGTAGTCGTTATTGAATTTAATCGTTAATTACTTTCGGCTTCTCTCTCCAGTCGTAACGCTCCGCGGGTTCGGCGTTAAAACCGCTTTTAAAAACCTCTCCGCGCGCGGGCGATTCGCCGTTGGCGTGGGGTCGATTTTTTCTTTCACCCTGGAACCCTCCCCGGGAACGGCCGTAAACCTCGCACTAAACTCGTCTCGGTCGACGCGTGTTCGTCGAAACCATAGGAACCCGGCGGATTGCGTATTGTTATTATTATTGTACACGACTCGGAGCCGGGTATTCGTTTTATGATCCCGCGAATACATCGGCCGTGAAGTTTTTATCGACGAAATTGTGATGTTTCGTAAGGTTTTATGAGGAAACTTCTCGTATGCACCTTAAGGCGATACGCATAAAATACACGCTAATTGATACAGAAACGGAAATAAATGTAACAGTAAATTAATAAAAAATTGTTTTTATATAAAATACAGCGTTTGTTCGTTTTATTGTAATAATAAATCGTTCGTGCCACTCAATCGACTACGATAATTTATGATGTTTGATCTGTAAAAGTTAGTGTTATGATGCAAACGATTGAAAAACAATTAATACGTCTCTGTCCCGATTCCCCCCGACATATTAGATCCATGTCACCAGCATGCCCCACTATGAAATTTCGGCCCAAACTAGAACCAATCGTGGAGTAAATTTTCGTTAGTGCTCTAACTAAGTTTGGACTTATCTCGAAATTCAACATGGGGCCACGGTAATATTACTAAAATTGTGTTTTGGACAAGTGCTAATTAGTAAGTGTTACGTTAATGGTTTTTAATATTCTTAACAAATCAATGGTCCCGAGGAACGAGGTGCTTACCCACGCACAATACTTCACTACTAAATATGCATTTACATAAAATATACATTTATGTTTTTCGCCATACAGTGCATATAGCTAACTGAAATTAAAAAAATAATACGTTTAAATTAAAATAATTATATACTAAACCAGTTTAAAGTTCATATATTTAAAAATGTATTTTACAGTTATACAGTTGAGTTATACCTCGATAATTTGAACCTCGATAACTCGAATTTTTTTTGTCCCTAGGAAATTCCTTTAAATTCAATGCAATATTTGTCGCGATAAGTCAAATGTAAAAATAGTTGGACACAGATAACTTAAAGTCAGTGATGACAAGGATATCTTAAATTTTATCAATAGAACCGGTTTACAATCATAAATGTACAAATTAAACTATTTCTATGTACTATTGTGCTGTAAAATAATCGACAGTTAGGTGGTGCTGTGTATCTTCGTTGTATAGCGTGACAATTTGTAGTTTATTTTGTGTGATTCGTAATTGTAATTTTGCGTTATTCGTCATGTATTTTAAACGTAAATTGATTACATTAAAAATTGCTGAAAAAGTAAACATAATAATAGGTGAGGTGACTAAAAGTGGTAAACCTAAAAACGAAATTTTTTCAAATACTTAGAGAAAATTAAAGAGGTAATTTTAAAACAACCCAAACGTCAAACTCTTCTTATTTCAAGTTATTTTTCTAAATTGTAAGAATTATTCCCATATTGTGTCTCAAAATGTAATGTTCTAATTATAATTGTAGTTAATGAATATACACAAGTAATAATAGCTAACTCAAATTTGTTCGTATTTAAAAAAAAATTAAAAAAATTCGAGTTATCGAGACTCGAGTGTATTTAATTTTAACATGATTTTTTTTTATAGATAGATAAACGTATTTAGTATATTTTATATAGATACTAAAATCATATTTTATATCTACATATTAATCCAGATATTGTATTTTTACCTAGTGTATTTTTTAGGACATAAACTCAACACTGTATGCATTGATTATAAAAAAAATATATTTATTGGAAATTCGAGGCTTAGGTCATTATTTTTATGATTCATGCATATTATTGCATGTTATACATATAAACATGTACAACGAGTTTTGAAATGTTTTCATAAGCTTTTGACATGGTTGGTTTAAGTATAATGATAGTAATTTAATATTTACGTTATGTTTATTAAAAATCATTAAATTTCTTATTACGACTCGTGTAAACATATTTTAATGTGTTTGATTGTAGAGAAAATATGAAATATTATGACGTTAATCGAATAAAAACATTATAACGATTAGAATAACATATTTGGAGTTAATGTTTTTTGTTTACGTATAATTTTTACATGTGATTGATATTACGTGTGATTGAATTTTTGTTTTAACATTCGTTTACAATAACACGATAAATCATTAAGCTTAAAAACAGAATTGGATTTTCGACGTACTTGCTCATATAAATATAGCGACTATTGTGTTAATTTCGGTAAAATATTGTATTTATTGGCGTTCTCGCTGAGTAAAAAATGAATATTTATACTCATTTCACTTGACGTTGTATGTTTTTGTATTGTTTTTCTATCTATTGGAAACAATAACCATTATTTTTTAATTTACAATAAACAACTATCGGATGAACCAAAAATAATAATAATAAGAAATTACGTAATAATATTGTTTTATACACGTGTAGTACGCAGCCGCTGTAAACGATTTAAACGACTTTCCCGCGGCAACTCAAATGAATGTATTATATCTCAATTGTCAGATTCACCCGTTATGTAACGCACGTTACTCGGGTGATTTATATCGTACTAGTATTCGTGGTTTTATTTTGGAGGGAAAAAAAAAGGTAATCCCATTTTATTGTAAAACATATTTCAATCGGCGCGACGTGATAATTTCAAATCGGTGTAACGAATCGTTGTGTATAAGATAAATAAGGTGTTTATAATTTGGATAACTTGAGATTTCAATGTCGAATTATACAATCATTTTCAAATTGTATGGATGATTCATTGACAATTTATTCGTTATAAAAACGCAAATGAGACCAACCGCGCAAACATTAATTTTGTATGCGACTGATCCCGTGACGTAAATAGTTTTACTTAAGAATTGGATGCCACACACAGTAGTTATCTGATTTAATATCATTTTTGCTTATTTAACAAAATGTTATAGGACATATAACATATAATTTTTTGTACTATATATTGTGTTATTGTACATATTATACATACGTGCGATGTATACCGCTAATATTATTATGTAAATAATATAACAGTAAATTAATATGAAATAATGTTCGAGATTAGGCATGAAGGCATGAGATTAACCGATGAATTAACAATTATTATTGAACATTGAAGAATTTACACTAATTGCACGTAAAATTTGTTACATTTTTTAATAATACAATACAATTATTATCTGAAACACACATTTAGAGTTGTAAATTATCGTTTAAAATAGACGAAGCCAATTTATTTTTTATTTTACATAGATATACACAATCTATACAATATTATGTACATTAAGCGTATGTGGTGAGAGTAATGTGGACAGTAAATAGCATGAAAAAAAGTCACTTATTAGCGACACTCTTAACGAGAATTTTTTACTTAATCTTTAAATATATATATATATATACGTCGTTGATATTCTTAGGTAATACTGGAACGATCGCATTCCTTACGTTTTACAAATTTCGTTCATTAATTATTTATGAATCGATATTAAATATCGAGAAAATGACTCAGTAGAGTTTATTTATGAGCCACAGGTACACATAAAGTTGACACGGAAGAGTTTACTTTACTATACAATCGTAAGAGTTTATTACCACCACATTTAACAGCTTGGTTTTCATTCCAGTGGCTAGTTTAAGTTTGGCTTAAGAGGTCTCTTCGCTATTTCCGTTCTAGGCGACGAGATTAATTTACTGGGATATTGTTAAATTTCAGGTTTGCCATCAAAGGAGGGCAAATGAGATAATTTCGCAACCATTTTTAAAGAAGTGTAATTAGATCGTATAAGGTATGAAAGTCAGTGACATTAGTGTGCATGTCGTTGGAAATATGTATGAAGGAGCTGCTAGAACAGTACGTGAAGAACTCAGGATTGGAACACTTGTTATTTATTTTTATTATAAATTATATTTGTTTATTGGTGTTTAAGATTTTCCCCGATCCCAAAAGTACTATTTCATAGCCCCAGATATATTTCAACAAAATTTTGTATAATGTAAATTTAATTCGAATATTAATTTTTCTAATGTTTACTGAGTGAAGGCACCGATTCAGTAGTATTATTTTCGAATACATTACACACACACACACACACACCTACACACACACACACACACACACACACACACACACACACACACACACACACATATACGTAGGGTATCCATGTATGACGTTCATCTGTCAAATATTTAACCTGAATTGGTATTTGTTTATTGTTCATTTTGATTACATGGAGTTGGATTTTTTTTTGCATAGAACGAACGTTACGTGGATGCATTTATTCCCAGTGGTGTTTTAACCGCATTTTTTTTTACTACGTTGACTTGAAATGTTAATTTTAAAACGACATTTCCGTTTTATCAGTGGCTCGGACCGAATTCATTATTAACGAAGCATGTCGATGGACGTTAGTTCATTCGAATAGAACATATGCAAACGATAATAATTACGTATGTATGTGAATATTTGTGTGTGTGTACGAATGTGCTCGTAAGTTAATCGTTGGAAAAAAAGTTTTCTTGGACAGTATGTATGTATATATATATATTTATAAAATATAGTTGTCGTGAACTACAAAGCAACGGGTACTCATGAACTCTAAACCGTTCGTCGTAAAACACTTCACGAAATTGTCTTTACACGCTATATACGCATAACAAGATTATTATTATTATTATTATTATTTTACATTGTACCGTGGGTTTTGGGTGGAATAACATTCGAGAAGTAAACCGTGACTCGTTAGAATTAGTCGCGCGATACCTATTGAGATTCATGATAACGCGGGCGAAATGGAGAATATTTCATTGTCGCGATACGGAATATAAGCACTATTTGCATGGCCTACGGCGGTTTATATAATAAGTGTATATTAGGTGATAATTTATATGCGGTATAAATGTTTAACATGGCTAGGCTTCGGAAATAAAATCGTGTAAAATTATTATTACGGAAAATCGTTCTGGTACGATAAGTTGGCGGATAAATATATTAATAGTACTGTGGTCACGGAGACACAGAAAACTAAGCCGGTTTCGTTTTTGACTTTTCGTGTTGGCCCGACACCATGCAAACTATTATTGATAGTATTTGAGTTTGTGGCTTTAACTGGGGCGCGATTCTTAAGAGACCGTGTTTTCAGTTTCAAGTTCTTATTATGACAGTCCCGATTATAAATCATGAAACAAAAACAAAAACATAATATATATTTTGTTAAGATTTAACGAGATGCGTGCAGTCGAATCAATCGACGAATATAGTGCGTTCGTGATACACGTATTGCCGTCAGTATTAATTACCTAAATCGAATTATAAATAAAGTACCGTAACAATATTCTTGTTTCGTCCAAGTACTGCGTTAAATGCGACTAAGGAGACGTAAATAATTTCGGAGACAAATCTGCTCGTCCGTGCGTTAAAATAATAATAATAATAATAATATTAATAATAATAAAATATAATGAAATGTAAAAGTCGACAGTTATTGGGAAAGTAAAAACGTTATTATAACCAAACTTTTTCTGTCATTTCATGTTTTGACTCATATCACTCATATAATATTTGCTCATATTTATAATCGCAATGTCGAACAAGTTATCTATAAAGCCAATTTATTTGAGGGAAAGGAGGTAACGTATTCAAATGTTTTAATAACAATTTGACTACGTGTACGATGTGTTTTGTATTAAGACAATACTATACTCGTATATTTTTTTCGAACAACTTCAAAAAAAAAAATAACTAATTTTCTACCGTGAACAAAGTTTATATTATTGTCGAGATTTTTGTTCAAGTGTTTTTCTGTTGTCGGATATTAGATATCGTTGTGAGTGTTTAACCAGCTTCGGCCGTCGAGGTAGTATAAAATCATACGAACATCTAATTAAATATAACTGTAAGAAATACTTCGTCGATGATGAGAGAACATTTTTATTTCCATCGATATGCTACTCTCAAACGGCTTGAATGTAATATAGTTTATATATATATATATTGTTAAATTGATGGTGGACATAAAAACAAAAGAAAGTAGGAAATGAAACTTACGGTAAGCGCAGGAAAAAAGTTTTTGAATAACGATATAATGAAACGAAAAGCTGCGCACGCTTTATTCGTACGCATTTTAATATAAGGCCACTATAATAGATAACGTGAATTTTGAAAACTCTATATACTTAATCACATTTATGAAGCTTTAAAATGTCGTGAAATTTCAATAATTTTCATAAGATATTTGAAAAGAACGAAAAATTACCCTTTTATATTTTAGCTATTTATTTATGGACTATGTAAAGGTTTTAATTTGAGCATACTATCATATTTATAATGATACGCTTTATATTATAGTAAAAAAAATATATAAATACAAGATAATTAACCGATAAACTAGTACATTCTGGCTGTGAGAAAATACTTTTATTTTTCTCCACATGTACTCGTAAACGCATATACTAAAACATAAATCGTTTATTTGTTCAAATTATTGTTCCATTGACGAAGGCTGGATCGTAGTCGTATCACCAGATTGATGCGGTCGAATGTTCGATTTATCGTCGGTGGGTTTCCGTAGATATAACCATTCCTACCATGGGAAAATGTTTTGGTTCATTCGAACCGTCGATTTGATATTTTTTTAGACTCAAAACACTGGTGTTGTTAATATTTATTTTATTAATTTATTTTTCAAGAACATGTTTGTGTTTTCATATTTTAAGACGATAAAAATATCACCTCATGACAAAGATCCAATAATTTTTTTATTATTTCTAATTACCTTCTGATTGAGTTATTAGAATATCCATAAATAGCCATTTATTATGTTTTAAATATTGTTCGTTATTTTCGGATTATTTAATATTAGTTAAGCTAAGAGAAATCATATACACGTGTTAGTGTGTATATTATAATATCAAGTAGGGAACTAAATGATTCAAAATAATTAATAATATATTATATTACAATCAGTGTCCGTGGCATCGACAGTTATTGCGATATTATTCAATACTGGAATTAAATAATACTTATTTACGTATAAATGGATTTAAAATTTTCCCAAAATTATTCAACGTCGTATTTAATTTGGTTTACTTTTTTCCTGTTTTCTGTTTAAGATTAATTTTGATATGTAACTAAAAAAAAAGCTTCATTCCAAAATACTAAACAACGTAAATACTACTTACATCTAACTTTTTTTTCCTTAAAAAAAGGCTTTTTAATACTAAAAACTAAAAAATAACGACGAGAAAAAAATCTAGAAAATGCATACGTGACGTGTTGTTTTGTCGAGTACTAAGGATTTACATTCTAAAATAATTGACGATTTTTGATTCCTAAGAAAATTTCAAAAATCATCGTCAAGTAAGCGCTTAAATTAAACGTTTGTTTTACATTTTGTATTTTAATGATGTTTTGAAATTCTTTAGATGTTATTCCAGTGTGGACAGCGTTCATTCGACAAATCGATGACGTAATGTTGAAAATCAGAGGTTTCAACCAAACGCAAACAGAATGTCGACTGCTGTAATAATTATTATACTTACAGACGCACCTATATAATATAGCGATCAAGTCGGGTGTCCGATGTTTAACCTAACACGTCCGATCGGGAAAATGGCATACTCTTTCGTGCGTCGACGCATTTAATTTATAGGCGAACAAAGCGACAACGGTATAATAAATGTGTGAGTGGTACGTCTTGGAAGGTTATCGAAAAGTGATCGAACATTTGAACGTGTATATATACCCTCATCGGCGGACGGATAAAATGGACGACGAGGGATCGAATTCGCCGACTAAAACGATTTGTACGGACGGTTTTCGACGTAGGTGTATATATTATACATACTTTTATATATATATATATATATTTATATAAGTAGTATCGACGAAAAACGTGTCACCGGACTGGAGATTATTAATCTGTTACGATTTGACAAATGGTATTTGCACCGTGGTATAATTCGATAAATCGGTAGGTCCTCGATGATAACGTTACAATAATAAACCCGTAATCATTATAAAATAATATTCTCATTGTCGTCGTCGTCGTCGTGATTATACTTGTTTAATAATAATATGATATTCAATTGTAACCCACTCGTTAATCTTCATCGAGCTCACGGGCCGTTAAATCGTCTAAAAATTCAATTTCACTCGATAATGCCGCTGTTCCAGTTTTCATCAGAATTGAAATATCTATCTCACTTTTTTCTGCTACTGGCATCTGCATAAAACGTCCTGTTGAGTTACGCGTGTTATTAAACGATGTATATATTTTTTTTCTTCGTTGTAAGTCGTTAAAAATAAAAATAAAACGCGAACAAAACTTGTCATGCACCTATAGTTTTCTACTCGTTTTATATCCAAAGTATATAAAAACAGGGGAAATTTTAATAAATTCGTGCGATCGGGAAACGGATCGAGAACAATTTTCGGTGTAAAAACTCCAGACGACCATCTACACTGCACTGTATGTTTTCGTTACGTTTATCCTCGACCAGAAAAATGCAGTCTATAATATTTCACCATATTAATCACATATATAATTCGTTTTACGCAAAATAAATGACTCTATCATAGCGCTTATTGAGGAAAATCGTCATTGTTTCTGAGTTGTTTAATTTTTTAGGGTTCTGATGTATATACGGCGGAAAAATCGTAAAGTATGTCGTTTTAAATGTTATTATTTCTATACGTAAATGTACATACTCCATGAAGAATATTAAAATACAAATTAATAATACGCATTCGTGATTTTCGCGAACAAATAAACGAAGTAAATCGCTATAATTATTGCGAATTTAAAAACAAACATTAAGTATAATATTTTATCATTAAAAATATAAGAAATTTCAAACGCTCGTCCCCAAACACGTATCAAACGTGATCCTGTCTCGTGCGGTTGGCATGTCGGCCAGGGAAGAGCTTTCCGGGGGTCGCGCGATCGAGCGTACAGCGTCTGAGAACCGGATCGAATTTTTAGACATCACTGTCCTACGGATACGTGTTGACGTGGCGACCGGCGCGTGGAATCGATCAGCGTGATAAATTTCCGGCCATTCTTCGCTTCAGCAGTAGTGCCTACCGTAGGCGGCGACCAGCCGACGGCGCGTTTTATTGACCGATTAATGACGTTAATTCCGCGTGCGGACGATAGCCGGATTCGCTTTCTCCTCCCCGTCACGAACTACTACTACTAACTCGTTGTCTATACCGTGCGCCGTCGTCGTCGTGCCAGTACCTCCGTTCTCAGACATCGAGTCCGAGATTCACGCTCGCTGTGCGGTCAAGTCCGTGACGATAAATCAACGTACTTGACGAGCAGCCTTTAGCCTCCACTACGCGTGAAAACCCCAGAAGTCGACCAGCCTTTGTGTATTATTCGTCTTGCCTACACGCGCACACGTACACATGCACGACTATATAATCTCGTCGTTCAAACGCGCTCACGTGCGCGTGCACATATGCTGACGTGAACGCGTACGTGCAGGAATTTCGTCACTTTCGGTTACTGTGTACGCCCAGTGATTTTTTTCCTCTACTTTTCTTGCTCCGCCGTTTTCAAGACGGAACGATTCTTTTTCGGCCTATCCCACACACGTCGTGTGCACGCTGTTTGCTTAAGCTGTCACCGTGTCGAGAGCATCCGACATCTTTCAGTAACAAAAGAAGACAACGAACATATACTGATAGCACGTCATAATGTACGTCGTCTGGAAATGTCGAAGCAATTAAGTACAATGATAGATTCGGGTAGGGACTAAATTTAATGATTTTTTTTTTTTTAAATACGTCCATGTCTTTTAAATTATTTTTGGTTAAACAATTTTTCGAGCGGTCAGCATATTTGAAAAAACATACACTTACGCACAGAATATGCAAAGTATACTCTGCGAATGCGGGAAGTGTCCCATAATTATTCTACGTGCTGAGGACCAATTTCTCTGAACGTTTTATAATATTAATTAGTTCAATATTGTTATTTCTATAGTTTTATCGTTTAAATTTTTCAAAATTTCCATTAGAATTTAAGTTAGTCACTAGGACAACGAGCTCGGTAAGATAAGGCAATACATAAGAGTTTTATAGCCGTAGTAGACTATTCGAATTATTTTCGGTTTAGGCATAATACCACAGACGGACTTTATTTTCAAATGATTACAAAGTATTACAATTTATAACAGAATTCCCGTTTATATAAAAAACATATTTCTATAAATAAAACAACGTGTTCGCTGTTGTTATCAGCCATTTATCCTAGTTTTCGAAACTGAAATATATACATATATATATAATAAGTGGTTATATTAACGAGTAACCAACATCGAATTCCAGTATTACGTCCGTCAATATAGAAGTTTTCTTAATCGATGAACGAGTTATATGGTGAATTTCTTTTTTTTTTTTAGAACGCGATGCGATTCATTGTCTTCGGGCTTAAGAAACATAATACACGTTCACTAATCCCATCTAAGTAGTCTACAAAAATATCGGTCTATGTTGTGCCAAAAGCTTATTCGACTTTTGATTTTTTTACAACATCGCATAAGAAATAATAATAGACACGTCGCTCAATATAATATATATATATATATACATTTAAAATTGAGCCTTTAATTTGATTATATTGTATTGAGATATATTTCAAGATAATATCTAGTTTATATGTTATTATAGTTCAATTATTTTTACGAAGAAATATTAAAAAACTCTTTTATTTCGTATATATATATTTAGTGATAATTTATTTTCAGATTGATTGCCAAAGTAATTATATCATAAAAACATCTATCAAAAGAATTCGTTTATGTCATTTTTATACCATTAACAAAACTAGCACATTTGGTTTTATAGAAGAAAAGAAATTTAAAGATTTTGCTCTCGAGATATAGTCAAGTATACTACAACGAGTTAACTACTGTGTATGGCATACTCAAAAACGAACGGCGCTTTAGACCCTCTTCATCGCGGAATGCCGAAGACAGATACATTTTTTCCCTTTTTCCCGCTATTGTTCATATGTCCGTATGTTCCGTTTCGTGCGAGATAGAGGCCAAACATATTTGAAATACTCGATTTTTAATAAACCAACAAACAAATACAATAATGCGTACTGTCGCGATGATGCGAAAACGCGCTAACTAATACGCGAAAAGAACGTTATGCGAGCGTAATATTATATTATCCGGAACGCGTTATTTCGCTTAATGAAATATTGTACAAATTTCCTTAAAAGTTATATATTATATTTTGTGTAAATTCATAATTTAAAATTATCCTTTGTGTAAGTGTATAGATATCAAACATATTTGAAATACTCGACTTTTAATAAGCGCATCGAACGTATGCCCCCTTTGTCTATAATCATTGAATATATAAAGATACATACAGACGAAGATAATTTCGATGTTATAATTTATTTGTGGAAAATATATTTATTTATAATTAGTGTTTACAAACGTAAATATATGAAATTTTATAAAGAAATAGATAAAATCTGAATGATCAAAAAGTTGTAAGATCCTAGCACAAAGTCATTACATTTTACAGATATTAAAAAAAAAAAATTACTTGATCCTCTCGTATTTCTTCTCGTATCCGAAAATGATCGACAGTGGACATTGGCCCTTCTTACGCTAAGCTGTACACGTACACTAATATGAGCAATGTATTGATATATATATATATAGATGATTGTGACATTACTTAAGTTGTTTGCTGCCCGCAGCAATATAAAAATATATAATGTTTCATGTTGATTTTTTTTTTTGCCAGAATTCTAAAATTGTCTAAACCGGCGTTGGTGGTGCGTGGTTCGCCGGACAAAGACGACGGGCCGAATACGAGAACCCGCCGAATAACGACAATTGATCATCTATTTTCATCGCCGCGAAGACGGACATAGGTACATAATGTTGTACTGTAAGTACTATACATATCCTATCGTCGACATCGCGTAGTAATATTATATACAGAGGACGAGTAGTGTCGCCCTAAATCAACCGTTCTATTCACACATTTATGCCACCCGTCGGCGACCCACGTATTATAAATCGTTCTACATACACAACTAAAGCATATATATTTATATCAAACACGTATTCGAGTGTGTGTAGCGTCTCCGACAAGTCGTTTAAACACACGCGTTCCGATGTGAGCGGAATACGATTCGTTTTTCCGAGTTGACGGTGTTAAACGCGCCGCGAATGTCTATTACATATAATAATAGACTTCGTAGTTGTGCTCAAAGTCACGTTTAACGTCATCGACGCCGGGAGACGACTCGCACCCGTTATAAAAGTTTATCTCGGAAGCTCTTCGCGTTTGCTTATATATATCGTCTATCGCGTGCGCAAATTCTGGATCATTCGACTGTGAAATAATTCAATTACTATATACTATACACTCCGTGGCTACGAGAAAGAGTGAGAGAGATTGAGAGAGAGGACGAGAGAGAGAGAGAGAGAGAGAGAGAGAGAACAGATGATCAGGCGAACGGAAGAAACGGCAAAAACGGTTTTACGTTTCCACGATACGGATGCACGTGTATATATTATGTATATATGTATACAATATATTATAATACAAAACAAAAAAGTATATAGACTGTGCATTAACACTCGTCGTCTTTTTCGGCGGCGTATACGTATACTCGTGCGAATTCATTCGAGCAAAACGTTAATCAAACGTATTATATTCATTAAGTGTTATGACGTTTATTGACACGGAAAATGTAAAGTTTTAATTCGTTTGTGAAAAACGTTTCCTGCTCCGTGGGCTTTCGATATTTGTGTATAATACCTAAATATATATATATATATATATATATATAAATACATGTAGATAATGATGGGGAGAGAGTGTGTCTGCCACTCACTCGACGCGTGTCAATCGTTGGTTATTACCGCAAAAATTTCCCGTAGACAGATTATCCCTCGTAAGTACTCGTTGTGCCGCGTGTAATAAGAAAATTGATTTTCGACTATAACAATATATAACACAATCAAATACTGTTCCACCACGCACGCACACGATAAGTACACAACCATTAGGTTTTGCAGTGTTATTAAGTGTTTATCGCGTGGAAATCGTTTTTATACAAAACTTGCCTGAGAAACGACTACCATTGCGAAAAAAAAATTTACATTTTTAAACAAAATGTAATTGAATTTTATTTTCGGTACGTTTATACGAATTTTAATAACAATGTTTTCTTCGTCATTAACGATGGAGGGTGACAGACTATCACGAAATATACGTGACCTTTTATTCTTTGCTATAATAACAAAGGTAAAATAAATTGTTGTTATTAAAATGTAGTCGGTGACGATTGATTTTAAACGCATTTGTTACGGGAATCACAATTCGAATTTACTTTTTATTTATTAATTATATACGCCAAATGGCATTTTGAGTCATACAATAAGAAATATAATACGCTATAATTTACATACATTACATATAAAACAAAAGTTTCTATTTGCTTGTATTTGTTTAAAACTCCTAAACCGTTCGAATTAAGTACTCTAAACTTGGATTAGAAATTCTTTATTCTCTGGATTGGAACTCTGGCTATATTTACACCTCTTTTCTCCTTTTTTCTGTCTGAATTAATAGTTCTCACTTTCGTCACTATTCATAGTTTTGTAAAAACAAATCTTTTTAAAATTTCGGGGATTATTTGTTGATTCACGCGCTATTTTTTCTTATCAATAGGAATGAAATTATTGTTTTTGTTAAACGAGAATTTTAAAGTAACAAAATAAAACAACTGAGTAAAATTCTCCAATTGATATGAGTAACACATTTTGACTAAAATGAATCCATAAAATGGAAATATAAATGATATCCATTGCTTTGAAAAAAAGAATATTGAAGGTCGGCGTATGCGATTCGTACTTTCATAACGACCTGTATAATAAGCCAGTTAAGACATTTATTACCATGAAAATTTTTTATTGTTGTTCGATTGTACTTGAAGTTTACAACTATTTCACAAACTATTGTTTGTATTCATATTTTAAGAACTTTTGTACTTTTCAACGATTTTTTTCTATTTAAAAAAACCGGTAATTAATCCGCTTAATGACGACAGTTGAAAGGGTCACTATGGAGCTACAGGTACACCGTAGGTCAGAATATGTTTAACTATGCTATCATGTGTAAACATGTTAAAACACGAGTTTATTATTCGTTAATTCAGTCATACCAATTCAAATATACTACTATTTTGCTATAGCGTACGAGACGAATAAAATATATATGCATAATCTCAGACCGTAAGATTGTATTGCAAATTTACCACACCTATTTTTGGCTACAATTCAACCAGTTAAGTTCGCGCTACTTTGATCTGAAATATCTCAGATTACAAGTCAAAATTCTAAAATCGGACTTCATCATGACTTAGCTTTTGGTTGGAGTTTTAAGCATACAACGTGATATACAAGGAAACGTGAAAAAAAATAATTATGATAAAAGAGTCACCGGTATAAAAAAAAAATGCTCAATTATTTTATTAGTTCAAACCGTATAGATCTAAAAATAATCCGTCTATGTAGAAAACAACGAATTGGTTAAAACAATCCGCTTGAATTATGTTGTTTTCTTACAGAAGCATAAAATATGTACGAATAATATTGTATAACGTTTTTCGTGAATATATATATTTTTCATATTGACAATAATAAAATCGTTTAATTTTGTTTTCGCCTCATATACACACATTCTACATTAAAAAAAAAAAGTAGTTCGTTGTGTGTATGTGTAGGTTTATTACGCGTGAACATCTCCTTGAAAATACATGTATATATATATATATAAATATATACACACGGACATGATAGACGCGTAAAATAATATATCACATCTACTTGCGCGTTTTACTGCACGTTCCAAGCGTTTATTATTATTTTTGTTTTTTTTTTTTTTTTTTTTCATCGTCCGACGTCGTTAATTTTCAATTTGCTCGATGCGCCGCACCCTCATATACACACCCAGTGACGTCGCCGCTGTACATTTCGCACGTACCTTTCAATAGCGTTCCGACGGCAATAAAATTATTACACTCGTTCGGCGGCGGAATATATATATGTATATATATAAACTATTAGGTATATTATGTTATACGGGTGTGTACGTAATATATAGGTAGGCGTTCGAAAAAAAAGAAACACGACTATCGTTATGGGAGAAATAAATGAAAACGAAGCATTACAACTATGTCGAAGAGGGGAGAAGAAACACCTATTCGTTGTGGGGAAAGTAATAATAATAAAAAACGTGTCACATTACTCTACCCGATCAGGTCGACCGTCGCGGTGCCGCGGAGAGGAACTCGACCGACATCAAACACTTGCACATTAAAACCAAGTATTATACAAATTTTTATTATTTTATTTTTATTTTTTATTATTTTGTTCGTTTGTCCAACCCGCTTTCTACGCCGTCAGTTCCGTGAAGGATTTATGCTCACGCGATCATTCAATTTAGGGTAATACAGGTCTCTGCAGTTCACTGCCGCCCGTGCGCATATAACAAGAGATATTTTTCACCCCTTTCCACACATTGCAATTCGTTCGTATGTGTTTGTGTGTGTGTGTGTGTATGTGTGTGTGTGTGTGTGTCTGTGAGTGTGTGTGAGTGTGTATGTGTGTGTATGTATATATATATATATTCACTCACACCTCTCGGATAGGCCTTTCACATTAGTTACGCATTTGTGACTGCAGTTATGAATTATTTAACCGAATCGTTTAACACGCGCGCTGTGCGACCTATAATATCTGCAGCAGGTCGCGTATATATTATATACCGTGAGTGGTATACACACACACAAAATATACTTTTGCGATTTTAAGATGGAAAGTTTTTTTAAAATACAGAGAGAGAGAGAGCGAGAGGGCGTAAAAGAAATTTTAATTATTACGAGTATCCACAACTGGTATCGCTAGTTAAATATTATATATATTATACTACACGGGAGCTAGTTAGCATTTTTTATTTTTAAAAATATAATTTTCCAGAATCTATCTTAAAAAATCAACCGTATTTATATTTAAAAACCAAGTCTCCAAGTACATTTATTGGTTGAATTGTACAAAACAAATAATGTTCTGTCGAACGAAATTTCGGTAATCGATTAATTCAACTTTCATCAAATAGAACTACATCATAGTAAAAATGTTATAAATTGAAAAAAATTATCATTAAGTACAAATTAATGTGTGAATATGAAAAGGTTTTATTTCTGTTATGCGTTACCGATGATACCATAAGAATAATGATATTATTGTTCATATGTTATCATACGTATTTTAATTGATTATTTATACAACATTATTATTAGGACGTTTTATCATTCGTTTATTTATGACATTATATTTTCTTGAAATTTAACTTAATTAAAAACTACCAAATTAAAATAATTATATACCTATGTATATGGTTTGATAATGTACTGTATAATTTGATTAATAAAAATAATATAATCAACCAAAGATAACGTAAATATTTATCGTCGAAAAGAAACAATATGATTGATTACACAAGTATTTAAAGAGAAAATATACAAATTTATTAATATATCGATTGACGTACATAAAAAATTATCGTAACCATACCTACAGATACTAATTTAGTCATTCAAACATCTCGACGTAATATACTTATAATTAATATTATATATATATATATATATATGTATTTATATTTGTATATTTATTTTTTTCATAACAGTGATAACAGTAGTAATTTGTATTGTTTTTATAATCAATATATTTTCATCTGTTACTTATCGCGTATAATTATTATTATTTGGATATTGATGTTCCGTCTCTGGGTGCGTTTGCATATGTTTTTATTACTACTAACTTTTTTTAATCAATTTTTTTAGATTATTTTTTTACGCTTGTCGTTTGGTATATATGTTTTGTGGTTATGCTCATAGCACCGATCAGTAATTAGTTATTGTACCAAGATACGGTTAACTTATTCTCAGTTTTGTGACGTCATGTCATGCGCTATGCACCGTGAATACGGTGATTTTTTCATACTCTATGCCGATTTCTCCAATGAACAAAAATGATTTTTTTAACTATCCAAACAATACCTCGTATATCTACTCGTTTAAAAAACTGCTCTTGTTTAATGGTCCAGCTAATGGTGATTTGTCGGTCACCACTGCCTTTTACGATCGGCAGTGACGCCCGACGACTCATTTTAACCCGTACCCATACGCAAGGGTGTATACATCGACGTACGCACATATCTACTGCGTCTCTTGACCTGTTTCTAAATTCGTGTTGCACAAAGTATTTATTTGAACACGTCCGTCACCACCTCCCAGACAATTGTCGCACCCTAACGTAATAACGTATTCCGTATGTGTCCTTCTACCGGAGTCGTCGTCACGCTGGCCAGTCGGCGCGCATGCGTGTATGCGTGTAAATGTGCGACGACGGCGACCGTTCGTGTAAACTAAAAAAAAAAATTCAAGAAACGTACTTCGATGTCCGTTCTTTTGAATTTATTTACATTCACGTACGTATTCGACGTTTGACGGCAAAAACAGTGACGTTTATTTATAATATGACGTGTTCTTGACACGTATAGTCTTATATAAGATAAGTTTTCGTATTGTCTCGGAATAAATTTGTGTTCTGATTTAACTTCGATGATCGAGTTTTGGTAAAACTCGATTTGTTTAATTTTGATTTTTTAATTTTGTTTTGTTTCCTATAAATAATGTATGTATTCACATTTTAATAAACTTATATTTGAGAAAACATTTTATAAATTATCAGAAAAAACACTAAGTCCATTTAGGATGTTCCGAAAACCTTAAACTAATATCAATTATTATCATTGACTGTGTAAAAGTCATACGCGTGAATAATTTCAATGACGTTTCATTGCCCCCTAGACGCACGCGTATGCACATTGCCTACGTTCGAAGCCGTGTGAGCATAACATACAAAATATTATTTTTTACATACCCTGTCAAATACGAGTAAACATTTTCATTCACATTTCAACAAACTTGGGAACTGTCATTGTTTAAAAGAATTACGGAGTAATTTAATTTTTATTTTATAACTAATAAATAATGATTCTGCTAAATTTCTGCCAAAATCCCAAACGCTGGTATGATGAAAAATGTCGTTTGCTTCATTTCGTCAGTTATGAAGTTGGACGTATTATGCTAAAAGATCTTATAAATAAATACTATTACAAAACACTGTATAAAATAATTATTTATAAGTTTCAGCCATATAGATTTATGTTGAAATCCTAATCTGAGTCTTTTAAGCGATAACAACGGATAGAAAACCAGTTCTGTTTCCCAAAAATATATCCCACATTTTCTGTACGTCGCCGGGTATTGTTTACTGTCTTCGCTATAAACATCTATTTTATTCGTTCAAGCGATAAACAACACACGATATTTTATTCATCTATACGGTATATATAATTTTAAAAAACCATGTTGGATTCGCCCTAACGACCAGTGCTCTATATTATTTATTTAGTTTGATATCATTAAGGTATGAGAAAGTTTATTGCAAACATATGTTTTCATAGCAGTTAAATACGGGGTTTTCAAGTTTTGGTATGATTTCGTACATTTTTGATTTATTAACAATTTAGAGTACTTAGGAAAGTGGTGAGTAATACATTATACCCGTAATGTTGTATAAGGCGTTTAAACACTAAATATTTTGTATCTACATCCGCTAGTAGTTTTTTTGCGATTATCAATAGAACACAATTTAACGCATATTACAAATTATTAAAATAAAAACATTCGAGTTTTACGGTATTCAAACATACATGTTATATATACTTTATAAAGTATATCAATGATTGTATTTTGTCTAAAATTGTATGTCATAATGACCGGCCCAATAATAAATCCGTACTAGTATATTTCACTATTTTACGTATCAATTTAGAACAAAAAAAAACATTTTAATAAACGTTGATGTTATAAAATATTCTCGTATTTAGAACAATTTTAAAACACTTTTTGAAAACTCTCTTCTAAAAAGCTGATCAACATTATTAATGCGGCTAATCGAGTTCATGTTTCTAATTTTAAATTATACAGATTTTTGCAAATTATATGTTGTGTAACTGATTATTTTTTAATGGTTAGAAGCATAATAATTTCTCCAATATTTACGAACAGGGATATTGAAAGGGTTAAGTATTTATTTTTGACGACATCGTCGACACCAAGAGTTCGCGTTTGATGTTCAGATTTATTAAATTAATTCGAACAAGTTTATATTTTCCAAGCACACACGGCCGGCGTAAACGTGCAATTAGATTTCAACAACGACATTTGTACAATTGTATAATTGTACGTACAACAATAAAAATAATAATAATAACACCTCGAAATCGATTAAATCCGTTTTCGACGATACTTGTTTGTTTTACTATATACGATTACCACCCTAAGACTGTTATAATAATCATTCGCTTTTCCCGTGTTATATACGGTTTATATAAAATGTATGTGTTTTTACGTGATTTCTTGCCGGGCAATCGAATTTGACGCTTCGATGAACAAACTATATACTACACAGTTTATATAGGAACAATGCCACCTTGTATTCTCTATACGCGATTCACTTCCGCTATCTACGAGGACGACATTTTTTTGCCCGGTTTTAAGAAGAAAGCAAAATCGAAAACGCGCGCCCGAATAAATTGACGTATCGGTGGTAAAATTGAATTGGACGAAAGGAAAGACGAGACGAAAGGAAAAAAGAAAACTACACAAATCACAAGAATTTTTACAAACGATTTACCTTTTGATGTGGTTTAAAACCGTCGTCGTTGCGACACGGCATCCTATACGTGTTATCATTTCCTATGTTTATCATCAAACGAAAACAATATAAAGTACACAACAGAATATTACAATATACTATACTGCCGTTACGCGAGTATTGCGTACATAATAAATTATTATATCCAAAACTGTATAAAATGCGTTCATCTTGATCGACCGATGCGCAAAAAAAAAAAGAAAGAATTTTACCGTAAATTTTCTGAAATACAAATTTATAGCGGCGAGTTTTATTTACATTTAATACCATTGGACGTTTGAAATGGTAATTAAACGTTTGAGCGATGTTCACGACAACGCACTTTTAAGATTACGGTAATTGCGTATTATATACGTAAATAAAATTAGACAATGTTGAAATGCGATGAATAGCACGCTAAAACAATGTGTTTATAAATGGTTTTCAAAAAATGACCGAAGAAGTTGTAAAGAATATAACAAGTCGCGCGTGCTACTGGATGTCTTTTTAACTGGGACAATTGGAAAGAGATTTTATTATCATTATGAATTTGAAATCAATGATAAATCATTGTATACGGAAGACGATTCTGAGTGATACTAGTATTTAGTACATTAATAAATATGATAAATAGTGCTAATATTTATTATATATGTATAACCTTCGATGATTACCTTTTAAGCTTTTAAATAAAAAATAAACCATATCCAACAACGAAAATGTTAAAAAAATGTTTACGCATATTTCGAGTTCTTTTTGTTACACTTGAGGAAACTACTAGGAAACCAAAAATATCACCCGAGCACTCTTTTTATATAAAAAGTATTTATAGAGAAAATAAAAAAATGCATTATTGTAAAAACAAACAAAAAAAACAGCAAAATTATTTATGTATCATCGTGTATTGTCCTCGTTTCGGAACGATTATACACTTCAAAATAATTTCGTTTTTTGCCGAGCATTAATCAAAAGAACGTTACTATATTCGTCATAAATATATATGTTTATCAGTATTGTATTTTTATAAAATATATTACACCCGGTAAACAGAGAAATATCATCCCGAAAATTACACGAGGAATAATATATTATATTCGTTCAGCTCGTCGTAATTCATTGATAGCAATCGTAACGTTTGGATTTTGTATTATATATATAATACTGCACACGTTTGGCATACGAAATGTCGACGTTCTTACACATGCTGACTTTTACCCGTCAATGTGTGCGTGTTCCGTTAAAGGCAGTCGGCAAGGGCAGACACTGCAGGTAAAGATGCGAAGATCATCACCTCACCATTAGATAAGGGAATGACGTGTCGAGTGCACATTATATGAAAAGTTTCTATTGTGTATCCGGTATATATAATACATGAGTACAAGAGAGGCTTAATCATATTTTTTGCGACGGGTCTCCCTGCGCGTGCAGACGGCACGACGTCGTCACGCGTCACATTGAGAGATGCGGAAACACACGAGCGGATTACAGCGTGCACGCGTGTGCGTGAATTGAAAAAAATTAAGTAATCGGAATGTGACGAGCAAAATACGAAGCGCACGGTTCATGTAAAGTTTTAAAAGCGAATGTCGTGTTTACTCAAAGTGAACGAAAATAAAAAAACCCTCCGGAACGAAACTATACGAACGTGTTTTAGTTGTCCGTTTACATGGTTTTTTAATCAAATGTTTGCTAAATGTGTACATATATTATATTATTATTGTAATGTTTGTTCGAAAAATAAAAAATAAAAACCTTTCGTTGAAATGGTCAAAAAGTGCGTTGATTGAATGATGTTAGGACCGTGCGTATCGTGTCACTAACAATTCTTGGTAAAACAAGAACAACTTTTCAAAATATACAAAAACGGAAACAAAAACAAGTTTTGTTATAGATAATAAAACGGAGTTGGATTATGCTTATTCACGTTTTCCTTTTTATTTGTCGAAAAATTGAGGTTCGAGAAAATAAAATCTAAGAGCTAATGTTCATAATTGTATTCGTTATTTTTATAAGGTTTATGTATATAATGGTTCAATTTAAAACGAGAATGTACGATTTTGTTCCACATTTTACAAGGAATCCATAAGCACTTGATTTTAGGTCGGGTGATGATTTTGTTGTGAGAAAAATGTCCAAGCGATATAATTTTAAATTATCATCCGTTTGACAAATAAAATATGTTATTCTTCTTTGCGTCTTTCGTAAATTTATCTAGACGTACTTCAATAAAACACATCCTAGATGTGTGAACAGTCGAAGAAATGAGTTACAGAATGGTGCGACGAGTAAAAAATTATATTTAAGCCAACCGGAATTTATGAATACGTAATCTTGACGTGAAAATAAAACAAGCACGATTTGTGTAGCAAAGTGAAATATCGATATAAAAATTAAAGATATTACCATTTTTGAGCGGCTTATAGTGACATGTATATTACCCGGTGGTCGCGCGTAATAAATCATAAATTACGCTGAACTCGCTAACGGTATCGTTTTCGATACGTCAAATACTAGAAAGTTTCATAAAGAATGAAAAGTAATAGCGAATTCATAATGGTGCTGTAGGTAAAACGTATCTAAGTGATTTCGTGTGTAATTTGAAGAGTTTCGCGATACGGAAAACCGACAAAACTTAAATGTCTAATACGTCCAATTCGTTTATTTAGATAATATCTATTATGATATCACATACGTTAATGTGTACTGGCGTGTAAAATGACCAGTTCGTTGAATCGTTCAGCTCGAAGACATGCGACTGAATAAGAATAATGTAATCGTGTTAAGTCGCGCTCGGAGTCGTATTTTCGTGAGACTATCGGTCCGCAGAGGACGTTGTAATCTCGTCCGAATAGATTATTGCGTTATGTCTGACGAATTTCCACTATGGCATTTTGCGAAAGTATTGTCGAAATTCGATTTAATGAAAATATTAATCGCAGCTTATCTGTATGTTATTAATACCGACGGGACATACCCATTAAACACGACTTGAACTTAAGTCACGACTTCGACACAACCCATTTCAAAATATTATATAATTCGTGTTTGTTGATTTTATTCTATTTTAGTATTGGATTAATTAACTATAGTTATTATGCATGCAGATGAGATCAAAATGAAGGCATTATGTATTATCGAAACGTTTGAAATCGGCATGTTTGTGTCGATCGCACAAAACAGCAAAAAACAAAATTTCAAGCGATTTATTTTTGACATCGACGAATCTACAGTGATAACAGTGATAAACGTTGTTTTGCTCGCTATTTTTTCACTCGTTTATATTATAATTACGCTTTAATATTTTAATGCTCAAAACGTATTTAAAATGCGCTCAAAATTATTTATTTTTATTTTTGACAAATATAAAATTTAAAAAAAAATTGCCTAAACATTTAACCATTGAATATATATACAAATTACAAAAAGTAATTTCAAAATAAAAATGTATTAAAATACGAGTTATGGTTATAAAATATACAATTGAAAATACGATTATTATTTTTTTTCATTCCAGAAACGAAAACGAAAAACATTACAAAAAAAAAATTTAGTACAATAATATGTTTGAAACACATTTTTGGCTTAAAAACATTATGTTAAGAAAACAATATGCAAATGCATTGAAATCCAAGTCTTAATAATAATTTATATAATTTTTTACGTCATTTTTGATTGATGCGATAAGAGGAGAAAAACAAAATATACCTTAAATGTTACAAAATATAATGTTATGTAATAAGTTCAAGGCAATGTTTGAAAAATTTAACGGTCAATCATAGACAGTTTGCGTAAAGAACGTTGCCAATTAAGCTTTGTCCGAAGCGATTTTACGAACTCTATTCATTCTTTTTTGAGGAAGTACAACATTCATTAATTTCAATCAAACGTTATGGATATACGTGCTGTAATGTTACGATATATTATTAAAATGAAAATAACGAAAATAACATAGCTGCTCGCGGTATTATCCTACACATAGAGAGTATATTATTGTTTAGGATTCTTATTTATAATATTATGAACCTGTAATGGAAACTTATCCCAATTTTCGGTTCTACAACATATATCATTTGATTTTTCGACGTATTTAAAGAATTATAAAATTTAATTTTATATTACAAACACAACTTCGAAAATCGGATATGAATACCATATAAAAAACAAAATATTAAAAAGCGTTACCGGGATAATTGAGGTAATTATGGTATAATATACCAAAAGAAACAATATATATTTGTTAAACTATGAAATAGCACTGAGAAATATGTTTTATATACTATTCGTGTTTTTTTAACCATTTTTACACCAAAAACGGTGCATGGTGGGGTCAGATACTGTAAAAAGAAATGTACTCGTATATACATTGTGAGAAATTAGTTGGTTAATTTATAATTAAACGAGAAAACATAAGATGATATAAACTTTCATCATATATTTTTCAATATCTAAATGTTTCTTTAATAATATTTCGCCAATCATTCTGCCATCCTTTTCAATCGTATATTATTAAAACCGACTTACCGAAGGAATTAATACTACGATTAAGAATTGGTACGGCACATATGTGAACAATAATAATAATAATAATAATAAAATCGTATATTCTGCTTCCTATTTGGTATCGAGAATTCAAATCGAGAACACACAAATAACCTATTCATATTATATACGAGTACGTATGGGAGTTTTTTTTTTGTTTTTTTTTTTTCCCATAAGTATTTATAATTATTTCCGTCAATGTTTTCAAGCTCTCGTAGAATTAACGGCGGATAGGGGGGATTATACAGTATATATATATATACAACGACAAATTTCAATATCGAGAGAGAAAATATATACATCAAATTCGTGATTCAATAGAGCAGCGCGATATCAATTCATTTGATGTACATATACACTACAATTTGTTAATTAACGATTATTAAAATTAATGAGGACTTTTGCGAATTCAATATGGATTGATTTTTATTCGATACGGTAAATAACACACATATATTAATAAAATATAGAAGAGCCGCAAATATTTTCATATGATTGCGGCCGTTCCAAATAATATATACACTCCTATTTAATGCAACTATATGTGGTATAATCATAGCTGTAATTATTGCCGCGTTAACGAATTCACCACTATCGACTAAAAATCTGTCGCTAATTTATTTCATAATACTGCTCATAGTCATTCAATATTTTTTTAATGTATAACACCAATCATTACGTGACATAATATATTTCAATAAAAAGTGCAATATCATAATTATAACTACATTAATCATTGGAGTTTATATACAAGTAGCTCGAAATTTGTATGAAATATTATGAGATGTATTTTTATTTTTATTTCAACGAATAACTAGTGCATAATATATATAAGTTTACATTTTTTTTTTATTTCGAGTGGTTAGCAAAAAATATATTGGTATTCCAATAACGCATGTGCTATTTTTTGTTTGTCTGTGAAAATTTTTTCGAACAGCGCAAATGCTCTGAAAATTATCTTTTATTGATACTTTATTTTACCTGTTTTTTGATTTTTTCGATAATTTTCTTGAACTTACACCTACCGAAAAATTGATAAAACGGCTAAATGTTCGACAAATTCGATTTTCACAAAATCTATTTTTTTTTTTTAAATTTTATAGCTAATAATGAGAAAACCTTGAAACTATTAATGGTTATTTGTTTTTATATAGTACATACATAGGTATACAATATTTTTAAATAATCTTATCAATTTTAACACTTAAAAAATTTCAATAATTTCCAATTTTTTTTTTAAATGGATAAAACTTGAAGTTTTAAAATCGAAGGTCTACATTTCATTATAAATTCTGTCATATGATTTCCTAACAATAATAATTTTTAAATGTTTAACTATTGTTTTATAAACATGGTAAGGACGATTCAAAAATCTTGCGATTGTAAAGCAATACTTAAATATTTTAATGCTAAGACTGATAAGACTGATAAACGACTACACTATATATTTTATAACGTCGATCATAAGTGTTTTTTTAATTTGTCGGTGATACAAATAACGGTGAAATTTAATAACAATTTTATGAAAAGATATGTATTAATATTGTATAGTTAATATTGCTGTCAATACTGGAGATCGTAATATTTTCGTAAATATTTTTGTACAATATTCGGTCGATAAGTTGTAAATAAGTGTAATGAGCATTTTAATTATTCTGAAATATCGTTGACGTGCGACTTATGGTTTGTTAAAAGGATGGAAGAAAGTTACAATATGTCATACCTCTTCTTCTCACAATCGGCTTAAAGGTCATCGCTGAAGTGTTTCGAATTACTGTGCGATAAAAATGTATTTATGTAATAAAATCAAATTGTTTTTCATTTTTTTTATTTTTGTTTGTGAACAATTTTTCATATAAAAAAAGTGCTTAGATGATGTGTTTAGTTCCAGTAGCAAATTGTATATCTATTCGGAACTTAATTTGTCATATTTTTTAGTTTTCACAGTAGTTTCTTTAAGCGTAATTAAAAACATCTCAAAAATTGCGAAAAAAAAGTAAAATTGTTTGCATATTGGTTTCGTACAAAGAAAATGTTTGAGGATATATAATATTCTTTCAATATTTATCTTATTTATTAATTATAACAAATTACTAATTACGGTCATAAGCGATTTGTCGTTGTTTTGAAATTTAAAATGATAAAAGAATTCTAAGATTTCTGTCTAAGTTAACTCATTTATGCTGATATCTAGCTACCTTTTATTAAACATTTTATTTGACCTTAATACATGTTATTGATGTGTTTTAATGTATGAATAGCACAAACATGTGAAATGAAATTATTGCGTAATTAATTAATGTAGGTAGTGCTGACATATACGAGACATGCATGAAAACTTCTATTTTTGTTTTAAACTCGCGGATTAAGTGCATAAACTAAAAGACGAAGAAAGGATCGGTTAATATCGTTACCGCGGCAGCGACAATGGTATAAAAAAATATGGGGAAATCAGCTCCATTATGTTCAAATTTTTGCATAGTTTTTATAAATTTTCAAACAGTGTGGAATTATGCCTAATTGTTAACACTCGTATTTTCGAAAAAGTGATACGATTTTTCGGCACACAGTTTTTTTTTTAATATGGTCTCGAACTTTATGACGTTATCATTTTAGTTGTTAAAAAATATCCGGAAAAAACTTTTGTCGCTTTTGTCCGACAACTTCCAACAAGTCTTAAAACATTTTATTATTTTTTGAGGCGAAATAACTATATGTATTCGCATGATGCCGGCGATGCGTTTATAAAAAAAATATTATATTTTACAAACTAAAATATTTTATTATATTTTATCTGACAATATTTTTACTCAACAAGTCAAAAAAGTCGTTTTCAGCTAAATTGCAAAAAAAAATTGTATGCGTGAAATCCGTTGGCCGAATTGTCAATAATTAAAACAAAAAAACTTATGTTCGACAAAAATGTTGAACTTATCCAAAAATATGTTCAAGACATATACGTCCCGTCGTAGGTCATATAACCGTTTGTGTGTGCAGCCTAGTTTAAGTACATGAAATAATATGCATGAGTACTAAACGAGGAGATACAATCCATAAACATTACATTATTCTACAATAATACGTCGAAAATATTAGCAGAAAAAGAATCGTTATAAATTGTCTCGAGTGATTTTTGTACAAACGACATAATGAAAATATTAAATTTCACTCTTCGCTAATATTGTGTTCATACGAACGTCGTGTAAGTGCACACAAAAACAAAACTCATAATATAAGTGTTATATATTCAACGATTTCACGAAGAAAACCGTTGCTTATAAATAAATGTAGAAGGTTATGTATATGTAACATAAATATATATATATAGTGATGTTATAAACTGTTTTCGAACCGAACCATTTCAGTTCAAATATCGAAGCAAGAGAAATGAAATTCATACAGAATTTTTTCTCGCGGGTCGTAGAGGTTATGCGTGTGTTTTGCGTGTTGTTTCGCGCGGACAGCCGTGCGAGGACGGTGCACGCTTTACTGGAACAATAAAATGACGGAAAAACCAGTGCAGAAGAATGACCGTCGTCGCCGATAGTCGCTATCAGAGCACACTTGTGCTCAGCAACTGATTAGTGATCACCTATTATTAATTGTTAAGATGCATTAATTCAAGTTTTTGGTGAAATGTTAACATACTTGTGCACACAATTCAACAAAAATAAGCCAACTAGTTCGCCGCTCACTACAAACGTCAAAAACGTGCATTCCAATAAACAGAATATAATGCTCAACTCGATTAAAATATAAAATTTTTAATAAAATAAAAAAATGCGTTATTATGCATTGCATTACACAACGACGGGTCTGTCTACGCGACTGCAAGGTAGGATAAACTCAAGTATAAACTTACGTTACATGTGATATTTCAGTTCCCGTTATTATACATCGTTTACAGCGCAGAAAAACTTCTTTAATTCGGTGTCAAACACGATACACTATAAGGTAGTAGGCGCACGCACAATCTTAATTATTCGGTATTAAAAATTAATGCGTAATACTTTAAAATTTCAGCTGTCGATTGTACAATTTTTAAATTGAAAATAAAATAATAATAATAATTATAATAATAATAATAATAATAATAATAATAATAATAATAATAATAATAATAATAATAATAATAATAATAATAATAATAATAATAATAATAATAATAATAATAATAATAATAATAATAGCTCCTCATGTCGACCGTTAACTCCATCATTCTTTATGGGGCAGAGATCTGGGGAGACGCTGCGGAGGTAAAAAGAAGAGGAATAAGGATAGCCCAAGTACAAAGAACAGGAGCTCTGAGGGTTGCTTGCGCTTACCGCACAGTCTCAGAACCAGCGATCATGGTAATAGCGGGAGTTATACCAATCGACATTCAGGCCAAAGAAAGATGGACACAGCACATTAACAAACGAAACCTGGGAGCTAAAGAGGCCAGAAAAGAAGCCCGAATAGCAACATGGAAGATGTGGCAAAAAAGGTGGCAAGAGCACACCAAAGGCAGATGGACCGCGCGACTTATACCGAAAGTCAAGGAATGGACGGAACGACAACATGGGGAGGTGGATTTTTATCTTACACAATTCTTGTCAAACCACGGATATTTCCGCGATTACCTACACAGAATGGGGAAAGTGAGGACGCCACATTGTAAATACTGCAGCTCCGAGAAAGACGACGCTGAACACTCGTTCTTCACCTGCAATCGATGGGCGGACGAAAGACAGAAAGTAGAAAACAAAATAGGAACTTTTGATCCCGATAACATCGTCGAGAAGATGCTAGAAAACCGGGGGAAATGGAACGCCGTGGTAAAATACGTGCACACTGTTCTCCAGTTCAAAAAGGAGCACGGCTGTCTAGAAGACTAAAGAGAAACAGGCAATGCCTTAATAAATGAGTGACGAGAGGAAATACGATGGAGAAGAAGAGCAAGACGGAAGCCTGTAACGAGGGCCAAATCGCAGTGGCCCGGCTCGAAGTTAAAAATTAGTATGCGAAAGCAGATTCCAAGCCGGGTGTCCACGGAGCTAGGTCTTGCCAGTTTAGTGGGTAGTACAATTTGCTATATTTAGTGGATTGGGAGTCCCACACAGGGGAGGGCTCGTATACCCTCCACCGTGCGTAAATGCATTCTGGACGACCTAATAAAAAAAAAAAAAAAAAAAAAAAAAAAATAATAATAATAATAATAATAATAATAATAATAATAATAATAATAATAATAATAATAATAATAATAATAATAATAATAATAATAATAATAATAATAATAATAATAATAATAATAATAATAATAATAATAATAATAATAATAATAATAATAATAATAATAATAATAATAATAATAATAATAATAATAATAAATAATAATAATAATAATAATAATAATATAATAATAATAATAATAATAATAATAATAATAATAATAATAATAATAATAATAATAATAATAATAATAATAATAATAATAATAATAATGCCAGGAACAAACACGAAAGGGCGCGCCGTTTTGGACATGGCAGCAAGATTGAGACTAGTCGTCATCAACACAGGAGAGAAAACAACATACCGAAGGCCAGGATTCGGAGAGTCAAAACCTGATATTACTCTGGTAACTGAAAATCTTGTACCACGAGTAAGGGATTGGCAGGTGATTGAAGACGAAAATGGCAGCGACCACGAATACGTCATCTTTGATATTCTCAACGGTTCACCGAGGAGAGAAAACGCACCAAGAAGAACCGGATGGAACGCCAAGAAACTAGATCGTGAACGGCTAATAGATGACATCAACAACAGACTTGTTAATATCCGAAACAAAAGGACAGAACCGAAAACAAAAGAGGAGGCGTTAGACCTCACCAAAGACACCATGCAGCTGTTGAAGAACGCTTGCGAAGCCTCAATGCCGAAGAAGAAAAGATGGAACAGTAAACGGTCAACCTACTGGTGGACCGAGGAAATCGCGGAACTTAGAAGACAATGCCTCAAACAAAGACGCCTTTATCAAAGAGCAAGAGACAAACCGGAAGCAATACAAAGGTATGCAGAATACCACTTTGCAAGGAAGATGATGAGAGATGCTATTAAAGGAAGTAAAAGAGAATGTTGGGAAACCTTGTGTAAAGAGGTCGATAATGACCCTTGGGGCAAGGCGTACCAGATTGTGATGGGGAAATTAGGAAGAATGACACCACCCACAAACAGAGATGCGGATGAAATGAGGTCCATCGTAAACACGCTGTTCCCGACACATGAAGAACTCGAGGATCAAGCGAGCACGGGATTAATAGAGGCGATTCCTCTATTCACTGACCAAGAATTGGATATAGCGGCAAAATCGCTCAAAATCGGAAAAGCACCGGGACCAGACGGCATACCCGTGGAAGTTATCAAGACAGTAGCAACAAATCAACCACAGCTGCTCATGAATATGTATAACGCATGTTTGAGCATGGGGGTATTCCCAACCCCTTGGAAAAGCGCGCGATTGGTCCTAATTGACAAGACAAAAAGCGAGCTTAACTCTCCTTCGTCCTATAGACCTCTTTGCATGCTGGATACTGCTGGAAAATTATATGAAAAACTATTAAAAGCGCGCCTCACGACAGCTATACAAAACGCCGGAGACCTTTCTGAAAGACAGTATGGATTCAGGAAAGGAAGGTCAACGATAGGGGCTGTAGAGGAGGTGGTACAAGTGGTACTTGACTCCAGAAAGAAATGCCACGGTGCCAGACCCATGGTTCTGCTCGTAACCCTTGACGTGAAGAACGCTTTCAACTCGGCCAGATGGAAGGATATGCTGCATGCTCTAGGAATCACGTTTGGTGTACCTGACTATCTCATGCTGGTACTAAAAGATTACCTGAGGAACCGATACCTCACTTACGAAACGGCGGAAGGCGAGAAACAGAAGAAGGTCACGGCCGGAGCATTTCAGGGATCTATACTGGGTCCGGATCTCTGGAATGTGGCTTATGACGGGCTACTCCGAGAACAGATGCCAGAAGGAACGTCTCTGGTTGGATACGCCGACGATGTTGCTGTAGTGATAGTCGAACGCACGACGGAACTTATCCAGATACGGCTTAACCAAGTGATGCGAAGAGTGATCTCGTGGATGCAAAACCATGGGCTTCAGCTTGCAACTAACAAGACCGAGATGATACTACTCACAAGAAAGAGGATTAACACAATCATTCCATTGAAAGTGCAGAACGAAGATATTTGGACAAAGGAATCGGTAAGATACCTGGGTGTGACACTAGATAGGAAGCTCACGTACTGGGATCACATAACAGGCGCGGCAAATAAAGCATCCAAGAGAGTCGCGGCCCTCAGTCGCATTATGAACAATCTAAGAGGACCAAAACCTGCGAAACGAAAGCTCCTCCTGTCGACCGTTAACTCCATCATTCTATATGGGGCAGAGATCTGGGGAAACGCTGCGGAGGTGAAAAGAAGAGGAATAAGGATAGCCCAAGTACAAAGAACTGGAGCTCTGAGGGTTGCTTGCGCTTACCGCACAGTCTCAGAACCAGCGATCATGGTAATAGCGGGAGTTATACCAATCGACATTCAGGCCAAAGAAAGATGGACACAGCACATTAACAAACGAAATCTGGGAGCTAAAGAGGCCAGAAAAGAAGCCCGAATAGCAACATGGAAGATGTGGCAAAAAAGGTGGCAAGAGCACACCAAAGGCAGATGGACCGCGCGACTTATACCGAAAGTCAAGGAATGGACGGAGCGACAACATGGGGAGGTGGATTTTTATCTTACACAATTCTTGTCAAACCACGGATATTTCCGCGCTTACCTACACAGAATGGGGAAAGTGAGGACGCCACATTGTAAATACTGCAGCTCCGAGAAAGACGACGCTGAACACTCGTTCTTCACCTGCAATCGATGGGCGGACGAAAGACAGAAAGTAGAAAACAAAATAGGAACTTTTGATCCCGATAACATCGTCGAGAAGATGCTAGAAAACCGGGGGAAATGGAACGCCGTGGTAAAATACGTGCACACTGTTCTCCAGTTCAAAAAGGAGCACGGCTGTCTAGAAGACTAAAGAGAAACAGGCAATGCCTTAATAAATGAGTGACCAGAGGAAATACGATGGAGAAGAAGAGCAAGACGGAAGCCTGTAACGAGGGCCAAATCGCAGTGGCCCCGGCTCGAAGTTAAAAATTAGTATGCGAAAGCAGATTCCAAGCCGGGTGTCCACGGAGCTAGGTCTTGCCAGTTTAGTGGGTAGTACAATTTGCTATATTTAGCGGATTGGGAGTCCCACACAGGGGAGGGCTCGTATACCCTCCACCGTGCGTAAATGCATTCTGGACGACCTAATAATAAAAAAAAAAAAAAAAAAAAAAAAAAAAAAAAAAAAAAAAAAAAAAAAAAATAATAATAATAATAATAATAATAATAATAATAATAATAATAATAATAATAATAATAATAATAATAATAATAATAATAATAATAATAATAATAATAATAATAATAATAATAATAATAATAATAATAATAATAATAATAATAAATAATAATAATAATAATAATAATAATAATAATATAATAATAATAATAATAATAATAATAATAATAATAATAATAATAATAATAATAATAATAATAATAATAATAATAATAATAATAATAATAATAATAATAATAATAATAATAATAATAATATAATAATAATAATAATAATAATAATAATAATATTTAATAAAATATAAAATAATAAAATATATATTTAAAAATCACTCACTATATTACAGGTTATTTTTCTAATATATTACCTACACGAGAACTTCGTATAACTTTTAAAGAAAAATAACGTAATTTGTATGTAAAATAACATTGTAATATGCTCAAAATTAATAAATACCGGTTTTATATAAAAAAAATGTTATATCTTGTTCCTGCTTAAAATGCGCATTTGAAATGACGTTTGTCTTACTATTATTGGTTATGTAACAATTGGAACGACCGCTATTATATAGTGGCTAGAAACATGGGTGTAGATAAATAATTTTTTTGGTATACGGACTGAGTGAGATGGTTACATCACGGAGAAAAGTGAAATAAAGTAAATATTCCATATTAAGTTGGTCTATGGAAATTGAATACAAAATGAACGAATAGGAATTTTCAATAGTTAATTAAAGTAACAATAAGCACTAAAATGCACATCGTACGAAATCGTTGGGTATTCAGATCGAAAGATTGTTTTGTTTCGTATTTTAAGAAACTTTAAGTATCTTGAAAATTGTGTAATAACATTGTAAACTATCTAAAAATAATGATGGATTTACTAAATTAAGGACCTACAATGTTAAATATTATGGATATATTATTGGCTATTATCAAGGCGCTCTAACGATCTAACTATTCTGATCTATCGAGATCACAATTAAAATTAAGCAACAGAAAATTATTTTTGGACCATATGAAATAAAATATAGACTACGATAGTAATATTATGATATAATCAACACGTTTATCTACCGTAAGTCTATCTATACACATATTTTATGTCACAGCATTTCTAGTCAAACAACACCATTATATGATATTATATTATGTCTATAATAATACATTTTGCTATCTTATTCTTATTCTTTTTTACCGAAAATAAAAAAAAACACTTCTAACTGGACAAACCCAAAGTGAAAAACTATATATATATATATATATATATATATTCATTTTTTCTTTCTGCGAGACAATCAGTTAAGTAAAAACTACTGTTATATAAAGTATTGGTGCACGAGAAAGTTTTCACCGTCGTCGAGTTCGAGAAAGGGACGAGCATTGTATACGCATCCACCTGTTCAGTGTAAACACTAACGGTCGAAATGGTGTACCCGCCACCGTCATCCCGGCGCGCGTTGTATACAACACGTGTACATAGCAACTTTTACAGACAAGCGCACTGGAACGACCATTTGCATTCTCTTTCATTCACATCGTGTTTGGCGGAAAATAAACGTCGGAACTTCAGTCGGGTTCGTAAATCCGATAAACGTCAGGAGAAGTATATCGATATGGCGCGCACATAACATGAATAGACGGCCGTGAGCCTGAAATTATATTATGGTGTACGTTATACACGTTTTCCTTTTTCCACCATAAATATTGCAAATACATGTTTGGATAATAGAACGGCATACATGTTCGTTTGAGTGTTATTGCGCGAGTGTTCCTACCTTCTCTCGAACCAAATAACAATCGTAATAGTAGTAAATTGAAATTTTCCAAAATCTTTTGACTATGAATACCGTTTATTTATATAGTATACAGGATTGGTTTTACGTTGAAAATACACACATTCAATAGATTTTTTTACTCAAATTGTGTCTAAAAATAGCATGCATCATAAATACAACGAAATGTCATTAGAAGTATTATATAATAATAATAATAATATTATCGCATTAGCCAAAATTATAATTAGACGTATAGAATGTATTTATATTATAACACAAAAACGACATGCCGGACAATGATATAAATCTTATTCGTGAATTTTATTTATGTTTTGATTTAGAGTTAATTGTTGTTTAAAAAAAAATATATATTGTACTTAATACACAGTAATATAAGCACATATTTACACATATTTACATTTTTTTTGTTCTCAAATTCATATTTTCCTTTATAATAAATATATATGATATTTGCCTTACACGGAAAAATTTGTCATTTATAATTTACAAAATGATGTTAAAATTTATTTATGTGCTACACATATTATTTACATCAAAAAATTAGTAATAATCACCCGAACTCTTTCGTATACGATTTTTTTCGGTACCACTAATGAAAGAAATTGACATTTTTATAGATAAAATATATATATTTATGTATTATACACATAAACACACATGGATGTGCAAAGTATTCGCGAAATTCCGTGAAAGTCGGTTTTTACACTTTGTTAGATTACTTTTTCTTGTCCTACTCTGAGGCCGTATATGGGCTGATTAAGTTATTTTCGAGTCACCATCACCTCTTCACTGTTTCCGACGTCGCCGTCGTTCCCGGTGTTTTTTCACCTGAAAACAACCAACTTCCACTCACTTCCTCGTCAAATTCGAGACACTCTTGACCAGTAAATCACAAATCGAAACCCCGTCTCCTTGCGGTTAGTCGGGAAAACAGTATTTGTCCCAACCTAACCACTTATACTGCCTCACTCGGTGGTATCCAGATATTTACGCCAGACCGCAATAAATAATAGTATATAATACCGGCGAAATAGTAATAACAATAAAAAATATCGATATCGGGAAAATTGAAATTCCTCAGATGTCCGGGAACGAAAGTTATACACTTTATATACTTTTAGTTATTCTTAAACTCGTATATTATAATGATCTGTCATATTGTAAAGCTAAAACTGTATTATTATTATATTTTTATTTTTGTGATTAAACACAACGGAAACGATTTAAAGGACCTACTTTATATTAGTAACATTTCCGATTTATTGTTGTCGCGTTGTGGCCATGGCCCACGCGAATTCGACGGTGTGCGTGCACACGTAAACGGGGTTTTCAAAGAATTTATATTTTGTTTTACTATATAATATATAATATTTATACGACATTCAGAGTCGGTCTATTTTTTTTGAAAAGTTATTGACTCGTTACGTCTGTGTCTTATGCCGCAATTGTTATTGTTTTCGAAAGATTTCGATGAATTTATCCGACACTCGCATATTATACGAAGGCGCCACGTGCATTCGATTATGTGAAAATAACATTTTCGAATAATAACAATGTTAATTAAACTTACTTTGAAATGAAGTCCAAGGGAACATTCTTTAATATATTATTATACATATAGTGTATTATATAAATACGTGAAAATTTATAAATTAACTATTTGATAACCAGACAATGTATACCAACAATACTATTTCCAATAATAATAATTACGATGATGATGATGAAGATTATAATGTTTTTTAACTTAACGTATCAACTTCAAGTCAATTGTTTGTTCAAAAGTATGTCGATTAAATTAAATTAGCAACAATATAATTAAATTTTTGAGATCATCAAATAATAGTATTGAACACTGTATACGACTCTGGGTCTTATGTTATTTTCACGCTATTTTTTTTTACGTTCATTGTAATATATAAATTCGCAACCAATTTAAGTTCCACTTTTAAAATTATATTTAAACTTCTGAAGTTAAACAAAAATATATAGATGACTTTAATCTTAACTTGAAATATATATTTCATTACGTTAACTTAATTGAACGAGTTAAAACAATTGGTTAACTTATTTGTTACTAACTTACTTAACCTAAGGTTATTTATTTACCAAATTTGGTATTAATAACCATAAAAAACACATTTTATTCTGACATACATAATAATATATACGCATTATCGATTATTGTAAAAATTTAAACGAAAAGGAAAAATTCAAGAATAATAATAACAATAAAAATATGTTGTTATCCATGCAAATAATAATGAATTACTGAGAATCGCAAAATTGGACATGTAAAACGTACTTAGTAAAAAAAACAATACATTATACAAAACATAATACGTATTTTACACTCAAGTGACTTGAAATTTATGAATATTATTAGTGTATGTCGAAAAATATCCGATAAATGCAACGTGTGTATATTTGTTTACACGTTTATTGCGTGGTCGTACTGACTGAATGTGGTTTTTTCGTTTAATATTAAACATTCGCGCCTTTTCATATATAGATTTAAGATAGGACAAAGAAAAAAAATACATTTTTCGAATTTATTTGCATTATAAACCGTTGGCCATATTAAACGAGTGCGCGTAGTATAATACCCGTTTGAAAACACTCGAATTAGGCCAAACTCTTAATGTTGCCAAAAACATGAAATAATACACATAAAATATTATGTATATATATATATATATATATATATATATACGCTGTGATTATTATATTTGCTTGAATATTATATTCATGATATTCTGAACAACGTTTGGTTTACAATAATTATTCGTATTTGACAAGCAAACACCATTTTCCAATAGTATGATAGGTGTACATAATATATGTTGTGAATATGTTTTAACAGTCATTACGTTTCTACACATTTTTTACATAGACATGTTTTTATATTCGACGTTTTTGTTTAATGTGTTATTTTTTCAATGCAAATACTCATGTATATACATGTACACATATATGTGTGGCGTGTGTTAGGGTAATGTTCAGTATAACGTATAACGTACGGTTAAAGTCGACGTTATACAGGTAAACTCGATAATAACACCGATAACAAACTCTTCCGATAATCATAAATTATGCAAAGTCGTTTTTGTTTCATCGAAACCGAATGTCGAAATGTTGAAGGAAATTACCAATTTTAAAAACAATAACTAAGAACTTACCGAAAACGAACCGGCCAATTGTTTTTTAGTATCGTAATTTACGTAATGTCTGAATATAATGTTTGCTTTTCCAACGTAATCAAATTAATGTTAAAGATCTTAATATCGCGTCATACGTTTAATAATACAAGCAATAAATTAATTGTTAAATTAATGATTAAGGGTAAAAAACTAACATTACGACTTTTAAATAATTGAATGTGTACAGATTTTAGATTATTATCTGAATCATACATTTAAAAAATAAAAAATAAAAAATTGATACTTTCCGAAGTGGTGAATTTATTCAGTGCAATAGAAGATTCCACATATACTAGCTCTGCTATACTCTTCCTATGCAACAAAAGTACAGTTAATTGAACATCATGTGCAATAATTTTTTTTAGTATTTGTTTAGTTTCGTAAGAAAACAAAAACTCGTAAAACGTTTTATCGCCAAAGATTTACGTAATAACTCGAAATTTAATTTCGGTTTGTACATTTTATCCGTCGAGTTACATATTTAAATTATATAATTTGATTTTAGAGTAAAAATGTATCGTCTTTCGTGATCTTTTGTTTATTCTAACGACGACAGTACACAGAATTGATAAAGTTTAATGCAAAAGTTATACCTCATTTATCTGTGTTTACCGATGGTTAAATATATGTCTATGTATGTGCTTACATATCACATATTTGCAAAGATATAATATATATAAATAAATAAATAAATAAATATATATATATATAAACTTTTGATTGTTTTGTCAGAAATAATGTTTATGTTTGCGCTTGCAGTTGTCAATGGCAACGATTTTTGTACGTATATATTAATGATCGATTCAAATTAAATCACATCAAGTACCATAAAATACAATATCACATTCGTTATTCGAGTAGCATACTACGGTAAAATAAGATATCTTTTAATTTAGACAATTTGTGACATAAGGCAAGAAGAATGTCTACTTATTTTTTGTTATCAAATCGTGTATACACGCTTTTATATTTGACATGGTTTTCAATATAAATTCATTTTTTGCGTTAAGAAAAACTGCCAAAAAATTGCTAAAAAACCAACCATTATTATGTGTAAAATGTTTACAATAATAATTTTCTATTGTTTTTTGTATGTTACGATTGAATGTTTATATTTTTTTCTCAAATTTTTTAAAAAGTTTTTTGAAAGTACGCGAAAACCTTGAGCTTCTATAAAAAAATCCATGGCCTGAGGGATTTTTTCTTTTCTCCGTTATATCTTACCACCAACCTATCGTAGCATCATTAGGCTTGCGCATTAGTTAGGGTAAATATAATGAATTCTATTATAATAATTTTAACTCTACACAGCGTAAAGAATAAAGAACGCAGGATATTTAACAAAATATTTCCCTAAATAATAATTATATTAATAATAATAATTGGTCAATATATTTTGAGGCTTAATACCTTACGGGACGACTGCGAAAATAAATTTCGCTACCACTTCAAGCCATCGTCAACGGAATTTATGCGTCTGGGGAATGATATTTATTTTTTCTATTTGTTTTGTTTTTGTGCGATCGATGAAAGATAAAAAGGAAAATCAAAACGGTCGGGTTTGACGACAATCGCCGCAGCAGTTCGCGAAACGCTTGAATGTGCTCATATATATGGTCACATATCTATCAGATACGAAGATCCGAGGTCCTATCCGCTTAATGCGATGCGTTTATTATATTATATAATATATGATAACGTTATACGCTAGAGGATCCCAAAACGTTCAAAACGAGATCTACTTTAATAGTTAGGTAAAAGTGTAATCATATTATATTATAAGAAATAACTGAAATATAAATAAAACGACGAATATTGTAAAAAATATGTTCAAATCTGTTCGCACAACTGTGAACAGTTTGGATTTCCGGCGGTCGTTGCGACCTGAACTACATTTTCGGAAATCATACAATATCACGCACCGTATTAAAATCAATCACAGCGCAAAATAACAAAAGAACACTATTATTATATGTTCATGTTACGGGAAAAATATGTACGACAATAAAACAATGCAATACTTATGTTCTAACAAAGAGACCGGTGGAAAGTTTTGAATCTTATTCTATAAAACGAGTATATATCACGTTTTTGCAGGAAGGAATTCCCCACGACTTACGATTTATTTTTATTCGTGTATACGTACAGCTTGAACATTTTTTACGGTAAACTTGAGATATTTGTTCGATCGAACGACGAAGTTTAGGTTACTCAATAAAAAAGAAATGTACAAAATTGAATTCGATATACGAACAAACGTATAGTCAACCGTCTAAAATTACAAATTGTTTTTTTTCTTTTGTATCATATTAAGTTTACACGAATTTAAATGTGTATATGAGTAATATATAGAATTTATCTATTCAAAAATATTTATAAAAAAAAAAAATTTTTTTTTTACATATTAAAAGTGTAATTTTATTTATTTTACACACTTCTATATCTATACAAACACAAAATAAGTTCAATGTTTAATAAAGTGGTTTTTGCATTTTGAGTCGAAAATTCTACAATCCATATTGATATCAAAGATAAACTGAGCTTGAAAGTATAGTCAACGAGATTGGAGGGCCAACACTGTTTTTGACATTGAGTGCTGCTAATCTGCGGTGTCTCTGTTTAGTTAAGCATTTTAATTACGAAAATTCTGGTTAATGCGAGGTGTACATTTCATGAAAAACGAAAAAGTTATTGATGGAATTATTACGTGTAAGGTCGTCATAACTTTTGAGCGAAGCCTATGTCTCACATTTCGAAAATCATTTTTATTTCTAAAAAAACACCAGAAAGTTTCGGTTGGTCCGTTGTATGTTACATACAAGTATACACAATTGTTGCTTTTCAAATAACAGCTTACGAGACCGCCAAAGTAACGGCTGCGCTTCAGTTGGGTCTAAAAGACCGCCCAGTAATAACGTACAATTTAATATGTGTATATAATATATATTAATATTTCTACATGAGAATTTTTGATATTGTAATTTCATTAATTAAAGCGTGTATAATAACCGCGTATCACACCACGCGTGTCGGCGAACCACGGCGAGTAATTACAATTTACTGATTATTATTTATTTTCATTATTATTATTATTATTTCCGTTCTCTTCCTCTCCTATCAGTCCGAATACGTTTCGAAACGTACGCACGTAACGAAACACGTAAATAATTGATGGTGCTTCTGATTATATGAACGTACACACATACACGATGCTGGTAATAGTATTTAATTAAATTTTTGGTTTCTATTGAATGTCGTTTACTATTTCTTCCCTCCCCCCTGCCCCCGCGGTTCATTATAATTTAATATGCACACCATTGTCGTTTAGATCTTGCTGAAAAACATAATAATTTAGGGAATTATGACGTTTCTTAGTCATTGTAAATAATTATTAAAAACGCTAAGAAATATTGATAATTGACAATTTTACGGAGAGAAGGTGCTTTTTTGTTAGGTCACGTTAATTTTGATTCCAAAAAGACTAATTTTATTTCCATTGTTTTTTATGAAACATATAAAGTTTTTATAGGATTAAAATCGGAAAATTAAAAGTTTTAGAATTTCGTTTCAGAGGAAAATTAAAATTTGAATAATATACGCTGTATTTCTTTTCGTAGTCGTCCTAAAGTGTCATAGTAAGTTTATGTAAAAGGTTGCAAACGACAATAAAATCTGTTTTTTAGAGTCTACGAAATGGCGGAAATATTAAAACGCGTTTACAAACTCCTTAAGGAATAAATGATGATGCCTGTAGTTATTAACGTCAATATCTAAACAAACACAAGTAAGTCATTGTTGTAATTGAATTATCATTATGTTAGCATATATAACATACGTGCTAGTACGATTTTCCAAATATTTATATGAATAATAATAAAACGTGTCGATATACGTTTTGTCGGTTTACAATATGATGGTGATGTGCGGATAGGTCTTACTATTCGGGTTTTTTTCTTTCTATATTATATTTTCGTTCCGCGAAAAACTGTATAATAAAAAATTAAAAATATTTTCATTTAAGCCTATTTTTAGTATTTATATTTTACACGTTTATATATGTTTAACAATATTAAATCTGTATAAATAAATACGGAGCAGAACAAAATAATACGCCCTAAAGCATTTTGAAAAAAAAAATTGTGAAAAAAATCTATATTTAGTCGTGTATATAAAATAATATTATTATGACGGGTAATTTTTTTTTATGATTGAAAAACAAAACAATTATAAGAATCATCGTGTATTTTTCTCGATAATAAAAGCGCTCTGAGCAGATCCCATATATAAATAAACAAATATACATGTATAGATAGATAGAACGGTTTCCCAGCGATAAAGAGTTTCGGCTATAGAAACAGTATAATACACGCGTACACCGCCGTTTGTAAATAAAGGAGGAAAAAACTTTTCGAGGGGGGAAAAGATGCATAGGTACGACGATAATTTATTACATTAAACCTTTTATTATTATTATTTCTTCTTTCTTTTTAAAATAACGTGTATACGTAAACGCTATTTTTGTATTTTTAATAGAAATTAAAATTCTAGAAATCTCGAAGACTCAAAAGAGAAGAAAAAAAAGAAGAAGAAAATAATAGCCTTTTTGTTTTTGATTATATTTTACTATATTACATGGACTTGGCGATGGTAGCTGTTTAAACGTCCAGACAGAAAAATGATTACCTTAAAATAAAAAAAAAAGCTTTGTTTCGATTTTCGGTAAGTGCATACTTGTATACAATTGAATGGGAATTGGAAAATATTCAACGATTACATTTCTTCTTTTATTTTTGTGAATTGTAAATAAACAACTTTTCTATAGATGTACCATATTTAAACGCAAATAATTCGAATATAATTCTGTAAATTATCATAACAATACTAATTTCGGTAACCTAATAAGAATAAATATGTTAAAATATATATGAATATAATTCATTTATACAATGAATCGAAGTAAACATTTTTCTCTATCGCTGACAAAGAAAAAAAAATTTAATAAATAATAAAAAAATTAAAAATGGAATGAAGAATCGAAAAAATCCAAAGAATGTTTAATAATTAATATATTTTTTAAAAAATTATTGTGATTAAGGTCCAAAAATTTACTACCGCGATTAATTCAAGTGTAAAACCATGGTATACGAGCCGGGAATGGTGCAGGAATGAGATGAAAAGTAGAAAATAAGAAGTTTCAAACAGATATTAAGCACGTAACAATGAAAAAGATTACCTGATAACAATAATTACTTTTTATTTGTCTTTTTTTAAATGGCTTATATACACACACATATATACACACACATGCACACGCATACACACACACACACACACACACACATATATATCTATCTATATATTTATATATTCAAATCCTCTATAAGAATTTCAGTCATAAAACAAACAAATTATAAATAAAGATGAAAAAAATATTTTAAAAATAAAATTTCAGTCAAAATGTAATATTTTCATTAAATAAGTCAAGTCATGAGTCTATTATTAAATTCGTTTTCTGCGAAAATACAATTTTCTTATAAATCTTTTTAATATGTTAAACAGATATATATATATCATAATTCAGCACAATTTTCACTATTATTTACATTTGCCGATGAGTATAATATACATTTTAATTAAATTTATTTCGTTATATGTATATATTGCGTTTTATGAGTAATAAACAAATTGCCAGTAATGGAACAGAATAATGTTTAACGACTAGCCTAACATTTAATATGCAATTTTTTTTAATTAAAAAAAAAAAAGGTAAAAGACGTTTTTCGCCATTGAGAATATTCAAATGGACTGAAAAATAAATTGTTGCCGTGTACTTTATTGTATGTTTAAGGAATCAGGCATAGATGTATAATGAAAATCGTATTGATTTTATCTTATACACATCTTATCAACTGTTATCTTAAATAATTTGAAGTGAAACCATCCTACCAATAATTTGTATTTTTCTTAATAAATATTTACAGTACATATATATGTTTATGTGCTCGAACACAATAATAATAAAAAATGTTTAAAATGTTGATATTAAATAATACGTATAGTTATATAAAAATAAAATAATTAAACATCATCGTAATATATTATTTGAAAACAAATTACATTTATTTCGAAAAATTATCATACATTGTCTTTTAATATAATTGACTAATATTATTGCATGAAAATAATAAAAAATGATAAGTTTTATACGTCTATTTGTCAGATACGTTTCGATATTATAGTATTATATCTTCTCCTCCTGCTAACCTTAAAACCGAGTTAATTTAATTTTCAATATTGGTGCTTTTCATTTATTTTCATTAATTTCCAAAAAAAAATCACAGGATATTAATATCCCGAAAATCGTTTATTTCTTTGAAATTTCTTCTTGGCTCACAATAATCACGTCCATTCAGATTTGCATAAGTAATGAATAGTAGGTATATAAATCGGATGGGAGAGGAAACAATCCAGATCGAAAAACAATTTTTAACCTTTTATTTTTTTCCAAGGGGTTATTGTTCGGAAATGGGTTATTATTATTATTATCAATATTGTTATTTTTAAATATTATAATTTCTGCAGTCATCAAATATAGAATAATTTTGTCGACGACTTAAAATACCTTATGATATAATATATAATATAATTTTCTTATAGGTACGAAGAAAAACATGCAGTAGTTATATCCGCAGATAATATCACTATTAGGTAATTTTGTTCGTTTAACACTTGTTTTATAAATAAGTTTTATGATCGTAATTTAACACTATGTTTTTCATCTAAATCGAATTTTACGAAATAGTTTATGTTTTCGGACAATTAATAATATTATATATGTTTTTACCTTAATACATTCAAAATATATTTTGCTTAATTTTAATTAAATGAAACACTTTATTTTATTGTATATTTTATTAAATATTTTTTTAAAATAAGAAGTAGTTTGAACTTCGATTTCGCTTCATATTTAAAATCTATACGTTATTTAAGTGATAATAGGACAGATAGGACAGACGCAAAGGTTATGTATATATAAATATATATAAACTTACGTATAAAAGTCTAAAAAATGATATGATTATGTGTTTACATTTTCCATGATATTTTAGTATGTTTATAACAAAATATAACTGAATTCCAATTTGGATTTTTTAAAACAAATCAGTATACGGTAAAAAAATGTAAGCACTTCAAATCCCATTAAGCGTTTAAATGCGTTTTATGTATTTCACCGTTCCTACCCCTTTCCAACGCACGTTTTTCCGTTTTTTTGATTAAAACACGATATTGTCGGACAACAAAATATATTTATTTATTATACAGTTTTACCGTACTCAACCAGTGAGTTATATGCATTTTTCGAATCGCCGCGTGACCGGCCCGGGGTTATTTATATTTTGAAAATTCGATTTTACCGAGTAGAGTCGAAATCAATACTGCAATAGTTTCAAAGATTCATGACTGGTCTTATGGAATGATGTTTCACGTCTGAACGCAAACGCGTGTTCTACGTTGAAATAAAAAGTGTACTATGATTGGGAAGTAGAGTTAAACATGCATTTATTGAATGAATGCACCATCGGCAGGGTTTGAAATGTTTACATTCCAAATCGAACTCGATTTTATGGGCATTTGTAATTATATGTTTTTTTGTTAGTGCGAATCATTTGTATATTTTAAAGACGCATTCAATAAACCAATAAGTTATTTAGTATTTTTGATTTTAAACAGCAAATGTGATAAGCAAAATGCTATTCCATATTTAGAGGAAAAATATATATGATAAAACATTTATAAGTTGAAATTTTTATAATTTTAAAATTTATTTAAATTTAAACCTCTTATTTTATTTTTTATTTATTTTCATAAAAAGCTAATAATTACCATTAAGAGAACATATAGACATGGTTTACATGTATACATATTAAAATTATTTTCATTATTTAATTTGACAATACACACGCTTAGAATTAATTATTAATGTAGTATATATTTTAGAAAACGAATGTGGCGATTATTGACTTTTTTGCAAGTTCATAACAATTTTGTATGTCATAAATAAATGTTTTTTCGTACATATCAATGCACATAATATTAGCACATTTTTTACTGCATATAATACCGGTCTGCAATTAATATAAAGAATTTGCGTATAAATAGACATAATTTTTGTTTTGCTTCTATATTAATTTCCGAAAACGTGCCAACCTCCTCATCACGCTGAACGAAGTTCATTTGTGGAATATGCGATTTCGTGATAATATAAAAATAATAACATTATTTGCGTTCGCCAGCACGCATATACTCACACGGTCATGCGGTCAGTGACGATCGACGGCGTATTTTTCGTCGATCTCGGACTTGGGCCAAATTTACGTGGCCAAGTCCAAATCTGACGAGGAGTCACGGTGTATAAACAATCAGTATTATTTATAACCGGTGTGGTACAGTCACGGCAAGAGAAATAAACATAAAAATATTATCACGATTTTACGCACATGGTGAGGGTGAAACGTCGTTATATCATAATAATGTTATTACATACTGGCGATGGCGTGCAGCCGAATAAAAAACGTGTATTATGCGCGGAAACTACCGTTGACGATGAATCGGGTGTAAATAATATTAAATAGATGGTATGTGTGCGTTTGTCACTTCGGTAATTGTTGACAATTGCCGTACGTAGACTTAAACATCAGGCGCTGCCCATAACAATTTTGTGCCCTTATACTTTATAAGTCCCCGATGGTCCTATCATACGCCAGTGATTATGAGTTGACGCTGGTACCCTACTGAAAAACTAAAATGTTGAAAAACTCGAGTGTGTTTAACGAAATAGGAATCGCATTTTGTGTAAGAACATTGTTTAATATAAAATGCTCATTTTTTTATTTAAAGAAGGATAATATTCTATAGATCGTATTAAATTACAATTTTGGAAGCTTTAAAAGTCGTCTGAATAATTTGATTTTTAAGTTCAAAGTTTAATCGAAAATCAGAGCTACAAATTAATCTGTCAAAATTATTCTTCTTTCAAATGAAAAAGAAAAATTGTCGAAATCTGACTATTCCATGAGTCGTGAAAGTTTTTCTTGTAAAATCATTTTTGTTTATTTGTTAAATGATTAAAGATTTATGATAAAATGACCTCTTTAATAAATAATCGGCCACGATACATTAAATTTAAATTTAAAATTTTGAAAATATTTCACATTAAATGTGTAATTATAATCGTTACGCGATCTTTGTACAATAAAAATACGAGTAACTTTGATTACACTACAATTTTCATAAAAGAATGCGTTTTGATAATTTATTTTACGTTCTGGGGATGGAAGGTGTGCATTTCTTAGTTAAATTTACATTTTTTCTTGCACGTTTTAAGATAATCGCCATTGTTGTGGTATTTTATCATCTGTATAAATAAGAAAAAAAATTAAAAATCGGATTTTTAAAAATATATTTACGTATGTCCAAAAAATGCAAAAATAAAATCATGAGCTATAACATTGTAAAACGTATAAAAGTTGATTAAAAAATAAAAAAACACATTTTTCAATTACTACAGGAGAATGAGAATTAATTTCAATCGTCTTTTAGTTTAGTAATTGTTTTTTTAACGTGAAATAGTCGCGTTTACAAGCTAACAAGTATAAAGACGCAATAAAGGCGTAATAAAGGCGTGTGTATACGGTGGATTGTCGAAAAACCATAGACTTAAATCGTGTTTTTACCTAATAAATATATGATTTACTTGAATAACGTTTCAGTTTTCAAAAATCATTATCCGATCATATTATTTTAGTAAAAATATAATATAAATACAGCTTTCATGTCTGAGAATAAGGCGTGTGATTGTCGAAAAACCATAGACATAAATCGTGTTTTTACCTAATAAATATATGATTTACTTGAATAACGTTTCAGTTTTCAAAAATCATTATCCGATCATATTATTTTAGTAAAAATATAATATAAATACAGCTTTCATGTCTGAGAATAAGGCGTGTGATTGTCGAAAAACCATAGACATAAATCGTGTTTTTACCTAATAAATATATGATTTACTTGAATAACGTTTCAGTTTTCAAAAATCATTATCCGATCATATTATTTTAGTAAAAATATAATATAAATACAGCTTTCATGTCTGAGAATAAGGAGGTATTTTTTTCGTCAGTTAAATTAGATTAAAAATTAATATTGCTTAAATACACATTAATATAATTACTGCGTTTGGTACAGTGTCGTTTTAAAAATGAATTAAAATTTGCGCTAATCTACTTTCGGAGTTTGAATAAAATATTCTTAATATTTATATACAATTAGATATATACAATTATAATTATTTAATATACAATAGTTTCGTATGCATATTATTCTCTATAAAACAGACGTTATTTTATTTATTGTATCCAAATTTTTGCATCAAATGTATGTGTATCATATAAATGTTTGTAGTGTACAATATTGAAAAATATGTCAAATATGACCTGTAAATATTTAGATATTTTTCATATTATAAAGTGATAACATTCAGTCGTTTGGTTTCACTCGTGCTTTGTAAAATGCGACGTATAAATACTCAAAATTTGTTTAGTAATCAAAAATGCATAAGGCACTTTGAATTGTACAAATAAAATAAGAAAAAGAGGGTGACACTTAGCCACAAACCGATACTATGAAATCGATAAATTTAATATCAATTTAAATTATAAATATAGTTTCGATTACGCAGATTTCAGAAAGGACGCATTCCAAAGAAACGAAGGTTGAATTCAACTACTTTTAAAACAAACGAACGATGATTGAAAAAGATTTCTTAGTTTTAAAGAACGTGTACGGTTTGTAACGTGTCTGTTTTTTTATTTATAAAATAATATCAATATTAAAGTCGTTTAATATTAAATTTAATATTAAAATCGAATTGTACACATATTGACTCTAATATACGTATATAAACTTAATTATCTTAAAATAACTAAACATAGATTATATTCTGTGAAAATAAAGTACAAAAGCATATGTAACTATAGAATATAGACAGTGTATTGCCAGTATACTTAATTATATTTACAGATAGGTAATTGTATAGTAAATAACAAGTCCATAAATAGAACATACAAGTTCTGACAAGAGTGTGACTTATTATAATATTAATTCAATTATTGATATAATAAATTACTATTTGAATGATGACGGACAATTTTAAATTTTATAAATTATAACTTTATCTGATTTAGTGTATGTATTATTTTTAATTTTGGTGTAACTGAAAGTAAATTTAAAATAATTATTATGAAGAAAAGGTTATGGTCATGGCGTTTTTTATATTCTGAAAAGGTCTGGGTTCGCACATACCGTACCAAGTTATTAATAATAATTAGTACTCTAAAAAATTATAATTATATGACCAAAATGATATATATATATAAAGATATATAAGTGTATATTATTTGTATATTGTAATTATTTGTAATATTTGTATATTGTACACAGTATGACAAGTAAATTGTTAAATAAAAGTTAATAATAAAATTGAAATAATTGAAAGAACCTGAAAAAGAACAAATTCCTGTTTTATAAAAAGGATGAGGGATTGAACGAATTCATTTTAAAACAATGTTTCCTAGCATTATATTGCCACAATTTAAATGTTGAAAATTAAGTACAATTCTGTTAGATATTATTGTTTTTTACAGTTGAATTTACTTTATTATTATAGGTGTGTTTAATTCGTCTAATTTTTTGAACCATATTATCGTATACAATATGGTAATATTTTATTATGGCTACGTCATTTTCACGCCACTTACTGTATTACAATATTACAAATGTCTGAATTGTATTTTTTATTTATTTTTATTTTTTTTATAATGCACTTGATCCGATATGTAAACGTTATGATATAACATACATTACTCTAATTACTCTTTTAGCCAAAAACAACTGTCAAAAGCAAATTTATAATCAGAAATATACAACACACACCTAAATAATATATAATGAATATATGAGTACTTACTGTACTATACTGTACAGTATACTATACTATACTGAAGTACTATACTGTACTTCAAAAATAAATTAATATCATAAAATATTTTTTTTTAACTTTATTCTTTTATTAAATATTTCAAAGAAGAATACCTGAAATCAAGAATGTGTACTATAAATATAAAATACCAACCGAGTTATGGCAGGTCAATTTGTTGATTTTCGATACGTAAAAAAGAAAAACCAAAACAAATTGCATTTTACGTAGTCGGTTTGGTCTATATCATACTTTTCTAAATAATTCATTTTATAATGCAGTTACTGGCTTCTAAAATTAAATTATTTTTAAATTTTACTGATAGCTATAATAAAAAGTAGAATTTTCTTTTTATGAATTATTCCGAAAAAATCATCATTAGCATTTATTTTCATTTAGCTTTTTTTGTATTTTTGGCAAAAATCAAAAACATAACCTGATTAATATTTGATTTTGTTGTGAACAACGAAATATTCTATTTTGATTTCAGTTAGAAATGTACAATAATTCGATTAAGTGACAATCTATTTTTAAAAAAATCTTTTCATATATTTCAATAAATATTAAAGTAAAATCGATTGAAAAACAAATAATGAGTTAACATTTGTAACCACTGTCAAAAAGATTCTTTATATATGTTATTTACATTAAAACATTATTCATGTGTTTATCTTGAATATTCATAACTGTATTCAATTTAATATAAATATTTTGTTTAAACTACAAGTATATATATATATAGTTATTGTAGACCCCTATAATAACGATATTTATTGCTAAAATTGTGATATTGAAATATAATTTGATGCACTTACGTGAGAGATATTTTAAAAAAGGGGAAAAATTATGTCAATTAAAATATATATATATATATATATACACGTTTAGCTATGTATTTTTAATTAATGACTGGCGAGAGTAATTAAAAAATGATTAAATTAATTTCATGATAATAATTATACTAATAATACCAAGCAGAATTTTAATTATAGCTATAGACTTCTCTGCTATATAACTCAATATCATTGGCTTGCAATTTGACAACATATAATTTATCTAACCTAACCGATCGGTATGATCGATTGAATTGGGTTTAGTTTATTTTATAAAGCATGAAGGTTCATAATCAAATACTAGAAGACTGTATTTTCATACAATGACCTTCCTTAAAATTATAAAAGTTTAAATACACGCATAATTTATATATATCGTTTGTGTGGCTAAAATATAAGCTAATTATACTATGATATGGCTAATTGTATTGACGTATTAATAGAAAAACTTGAGTGCAAAAATTGTTTTATAATTATAACGCAACTTTAAAAAAAATTATATAATTCATGATATTGTAACATACTATTAATATCATTTTGATTAGAATTAAAAAATAAGTTTAGAAAACTTTTTTCCAGTAAATCTGATTTAAATAATCGGTTATAAACATAATAGTAATTTTATTTTATCGATTAAAATTAAATAATTGAAATAAATAACAAAACGACCGTAAAAACTGAAAATTCGTTAATATTCCTCCTTAAAATAACGTTTTTGTTTTGTTTAGTTGTTTTGTTTCAATGTAATTTTTGGAAAAATTCCAACTATCGCTATATACATAGCGATATCTACATTTAGATGGTCTTTATCATATATTGGGTACTTTTGTAAAAATTGAGAGAAACCCAAATTCGAAACAATTTGTGAATTAATGTAAAAAATAAATTATTTATATCGGATAACAGCCGAATTTTGTGAAATATTGAAAAAACATCAACCGCGAATAATTTATTAATAATTTAAATTTACAATCAACGTGATACAATATCTATAAAAAATGTTTCAAATAAAATAATTGTTTCATGAATTTTTTATGCAAAGGATATACATAACTATTTTCTTTGCAAACATTTAGTATTGTACAAAAATATATTGTTACATTATAGGGAAAACTCGTGTAGTTTGATTGATGAATTTCACAACCGAAAAGGAATAAAAAGTTGAATAAAAATATTGCAAAACTGATGGTGATGTTACTGATTAAATTTGATTTTGAATAAAATAAAAACTTTGACCTATTGAAATTAATTAGCATTTTATTTTTATGATAAAATTTATCAATTGTGAAATTTATCATGTACGTGACTTTTAAAATTGTGAATTATCGAACTTTTTGAAAAATTTTAAATCGCATATGCAGTCGATTTGCCCGTAAAAACTTACACGAAACGAGCGCGTGCGAGACAAAAATTTATCGAATTAAAAAAAAAAAACAAAACCAATTCCAATTTCTGTACGAAGTCGAAAAGTCACACACTCACCCGACGATACGACGGCAATCACGTCCTGTGCGACATAGGCGGAAAAGACGACGGCAACGACGACCGCGGCGGCCATAGCCGGGAGATCGCGGGACATGACGCGCGCGATAACCGTCTCGATTCCGGTTTTGAGGCTGTGACGAGACGAGAACAATGATACAAACACGAGTAATTATCCGAAATCGCGGTATGCCACGGTACGAGAACGGACCCGAAACGGAATGTCCGACCGTCCGCGCACGTGTCCAGAGACGAACTGCCGCCAACAATCGCGGAGTCGGCCGATCTCCGGCAGGGACGAACGCGACGACGCGCGCGCGAGGGACGACCCGAACTCTGTCGTCGGCGATGCGTGCACCGCCTCTTACGCCGGCGAAAAATAAACGGCCGTTTGAAATAATAACGTGTCGTACGAGCTTCAGTCTTGCAATGAATATGTTTGTAGAGTGTTCGCAGAAGACATACATTAGAATAGAGAAAAACATATGATTTTCCGAATTTGAATTTAATCTGAATGAGCGAATTAGCATATGAGAGCATTTCATTTAGACTCTCAGATGATTGACACATAATCGTTGTTTGTACGAAATTCGTAATTAATTATAATTTGTTTTTAAAAATACTAGCATGTTTTATAATATTTTGGATTTAGCTTTATCATAAAATATAATACATCAATTCACCTAATTAAAAATAAAGAACTCTCTGTATGTACTCCATTCACCAGTAAACACATCCTTACGGAATGCCGGATGTTCGAAAAAAAAATGCTAGAGTAGAGCGTCCCCAGTCAGATCTCGGAGACCCTCAACCCACACCCGATTTACATCCACAGGACCATTAATTTCCTAATCAAGACCGATCTTCTCAGGCGAATTTAATGTATACACCAATTTAATTCTGTATAAATATCTGTAAATGTTAAAAAAATTATGTCCAATGGCTACAGAGCGGACTTTACGAGTATTAAATGAAAAAAAATATATATTTAACAATTCATAACATTTTTAACAGGATACAATGGAAATAAATCATATATAGTATATTAGTGTTTTGTTCGTTAAAATTAAAACAGTAAAAGTTTAAAATATAAAAATCGAAAAAATGAACTAAATATGTTAACTATACATGTACAGTGATTAGGTACGAGCAAATTCAATCTTATTAGAGATGGATTTTTTTAATTTTGAGAAACCTTTGTTAAACAAGAATCTCAAAGCTAATTTAACGGTCGGTTGGAAATTTACCTTTTTCTGTATGGGAACTAATTGACAATTATTTTTGGTCCGTAGTTTCAGTTTTTAATTACGTGATTCCGTAACAGTCATTTCCTTTTCTTTTTTAGAGAAACGTTTAAATAGTAACATTTAGTTTTGTATATATATATATATATATAGGACTTGGATTTATACGAGTACATGTAAAAACATGCAAACAAATAGTTCAACAAGGGGCGAACAAACGCAAGTGATGATGATGACTCGAGAACGAGATGGTGGTAATACTGCAGGTATTTGCAGTACCTCACTAACCTGTGAATAATGATCATTACGACAGCGACTTTAGCAAAATATATTTTCTCGAGTCAGAAGTCCGAACGTTGGTCGAGTGTTTTCAGAAAACAATCATTTCGATTTGTGATGCTCGATTGTAGGTAAAGTGAAAAACGGTGATTTACGATATAGTAGCTGATATTAACGTTCGAACGATTTGTGCGAGAACTCATCGAGTCCGCGAGGAATACGTGTTAACAAACGAATTAACGATTTTGCTGGCTAAGCTTGTAATGATACGGTCGTGTTAAACATAACGTAAAGTTTTTTACGATTTTTTCCGAGTTTATCGACGACGCGTTGAACGCCGGCGTTTCTACATTATTAATTATAATTAACCCAATTTGTACACACCTGTTTATCGCCGTATGTACGAAATCCGTGTAAATATAGTTACCGAATAAAATCCACTTTGTACTTGTAAAATAATTATGTCGTCAAAACATAATCACCGTATCCTATGACACAGTGTTTTTGGAAACGTTTATTCGTCAGCGGTCGCATAATATTAGTTCGAGTAATTATCACTCTCCGTAGAAACATATGATATAACAATTAAACGTCATGTTTTCATTGCAATTTTCACGTATGTTGATATATATAAATATAATAAATATATGTCACATGTTTTTTCCTTTTTATCATTTTCGGTTTACCGAGGTCAGAGTAGATATGAGTATGGGGTCGATTTATTTTTTGTCGATTATCACATTGTTCTATGCTGTTACACGTTTATGTACTCGATAATGTCATGAGAGGTTACACAGTGTACGTTTTCTAGACGTTTCGCGTGACGACGTCGTTTTATTAAAATAACATTACTGTATCGCGTCGAAGAGAAAAGTAGATTTAAAATATATTCCACTGTAATTTGGATACCATAATAATGATGATAATAATAATAGTAATAAAACTGTATCCCCGTAAAACAAATACTTTGTTTATATTTAATAAATTATATATTAATAGTTCTCAGATTTAGTTTTTAATATTATTTAGTTAAAACTGGCTATCTACATTTATTTTAACCCTTTGAAAAATCAAGTGTATAACGTCATCACGAACGAAATATCGTGGAATATCGCGACGACAATCATTTTTGCACGTATCCACTGACACGTCCATTATATTTTATAACAATCACTTAGTCCACTATTATACTTTAAATTGTATCAAAAAGTAATATTTGAAAACAATCTGACGTGCATGTTGCACTCGCCCGAATAGCCAAATGACAATAACATATATATGATATTATTACATATAGAGAATGTTATATGCAATATCAGCAGTAGCACTCGGGCAATATATGTTTTACGCGTTCGCGTATATGAACACGTATCGATTTTGGATTTAATTTACGAACGTTTTTAGAATTCAATCTGGCTGCGGAACGGTCAATCGTTTTAGTTAATATTATTTAATTAATATGTCGCGCGTCTGGCTCGATAATCTTCGGTTGATGTGCTGATGGTTTTAAGACCGATCGCGGAGACGCTGAGAGGGGGAAAAGAAATATAATAATAACAATATAATACGTTCAAGTTTACGACTTAACGAAACCCGGACAGTAACATTCGTAGTAGTTGTAGACGTACCGCGCACGTGGTGTGTCTATTTCGTGTGTGTAAACCGTAGAGAAAATTGTATTTTGTTGTTTATTATTATGACTCCGGTGGCGCGAGTTCTCGGTTTTACGAGTTCCGTATATGGACCAAACTATACTCGAAGTTAAGCACTAGAAAATGTTTTATCGACTACACGTAATATACGCGTGTATGTACATTTTTTTTTGAATCGAAACGTAATAATTAATTCGCGTGTAAAGCGGTTTTTGTTTGTTTGTTTGAATGTAGCCAGCCAGGAGTTGAAATTTATGTATTGCGATACTTTCGTATTGTATCTTCCTTCCTCGTCAATTCAATAGGTATTTTTAGCTATTGTCATTCATTAGAGTTTTAAAAATAACTGTAATCAAATGGAAAAATTATCTGGCGACAACTTATCAGCAAATTTATTTGCGCTGTTGCGTGAAACTAGTTATTTTATATTGAAAGAATTAATATAGAATATATTTATTTCGTTTATTAGTGATTACTTCTAAATCAATTAAATGAACAATCTTTATTACACGGATTCATGCTTAAAAATCGTTACTCTCCATGATTTTCATCGTTGTAATAATGTAATCATTTTTTCCATTAACTTTTTATCTCCTACAGACATTTTGCTACTCTTCCAGTTAGAACTGCAAGTGGCTTTTACCACGTTAAAAAGGTTAAACACATATTAATAAACTATCACAAGTGAAAAAAGACTAAACATGTTTCTTTCAGTGTAAAATATACAAAATAAAATGGATAATGATGAACTCTGTAATGTGTTTTAACCGAACTTGAGACCAAAACAAGATGATTGCGTTAAATTAAATGTTTAATTCAACTGTATAAATAATTATATATATTTATATATTTATATCAGTATATTACTCGATGTCATTGAGATATGTTTAAGTTTAAAAATATATACTTATAAATAAAGTATATAACAAAATTTATAATAGTGTTTTATGTATAGCGTTTATTTCGTCCTGACCTATATATACATATATATATATATATATATCATTTATGGCCTATGCATATGAGGCCACTGATAAAACAGTGTAATATTATGCAATATGAGTATGCTATTTTCGTTATACATCTCAACGCAGTTGTTATTAATATTATCATACTATCATTTTATTTGCCATTTTATTCCCGCCTTGTTGAAAATCGCGTGTAATCCGAATGCGATAATATTGAAACAATACTATAATGCATTGCGAGAACGTTACACTCCGACGGTTTATGTAGTAGTATGCACTTACGAATATTTCAACGCGCTTATTAAAAACAATAATACGGTCGCTGTCGGAGAGTAATACATCACCGATTCGATGTATATTTTACAGCGGGAAAAAATATATTATAGTTTTTCTTTCGATATTATGATATTAATATGTGAGCGACTCATTATATTTATACAATAAAGTGGTTTTTTTAAAATGAATTTTTATCGTTATTTAGCGTGTAAAATAACGTATCCCATCAGTAGATTATCGTAATATAATTTATGAATCCGTGTTAAATCCTCAGCCATTCAATCATTCGATTGTTAAATCTTTAAAAAATAAAGTTCATCATATAATATTAAATTATTTTATGAGGAATTCAATAATACGTCACTGAATCGTTTGAAATACTGGTACTATAATGGTTTCTTCAGCAAAGTTTGAAACCGTATCATAGACTTACGTAATTAAAATAAGTATAACAATTCACTTATATACAATACGTTTCATACTATTTTGTCCAAATATATGAGGATACTATCGTTTTGGGTCGATTAGCTAAAATGGAGATATGCTCTTGATGAGTCATGCACGATTCTAATTTGGCGTTTATATTTGTAATATCACGTGTTAAACTTCAGATCTTTGATTGAAAAAAAAACCATTCTCATTTGATGAAAAATACAATTTTTTTTTGCTATAACTTAAAAAATATAGTACAAAAATAGTTATATAGATGTGAATAATAAATTAATATAATGATAATAATCAATGAAATATAAAATGAGTAAACGAATAATCCAGTAACGATTTACAATTTTTTTTATTCATTATTATTATGATTATTAATATCTTTTATATATTATATTAAATTTTAAACATTTAACTCGAATATTTTGAAGCAGTGGTTTTTTGTGATATTTTGGTCTTATGAAATGTTTAGGCAGTGCCGGATTTAGAAATTTGGAGACCCTGGATCCATCATTAGTGGTGGTCCTATTTTTCAATCACACATATCTGATATTAGTATATTATAAGTGCATTTGATGTATAATGTATCTATTATATTATAATTTACTGCAAAATAATATTTTATTCAAAAGTAAGGTTGAAAAAACTTAATTATGTTGAATAATAAACTAAAAACACAATTCACTATGCTCCAATTGTATTAAATATTATTTAATTTATTTAAAAAATACAATGAACATATAAATACCATATTTAAATAATACAAATTATTATAATTATATTAGTATTCCTCTACACTACGTCACCATATATTTTTTAATTATATACTAGTAACATTTTGATTAGAATATTGTGAATTTAATCTATTAAAACATCTTTAAAAAATGATAATTTTTTGTTGTAATATGTTTTAAAATGGGATGTAAAAAAAATCTTATTTGCGGAAGCCTCCGTTTTGTGGAAGCCCGGGCCGCCTGCCTCCCAACAAAAAAAATCCTGTCCTGCGTTTGAACCAGCGTTTTTGTCAAAATGTGGGCACAAATATTTGACTATGTTGGTGTTGGGGATGTGTGTAATTGATATAGTGAAACAGGTAAATGTTGACCGCGTCGACGGGTGAAGGTTGTACGAACGGATTTAGATTCGTTTATTTTAATACGCCATTCCGTGTATTGCGGTTTCAGTGGTTTTGTACAGATGACAGTAAATTAAATAACTAAATAATATCATACATTTACGGACGATGAATATTGACGACGTAATTTGGTGTTGTTGTTGAAGAAGAAAATATTACTTTAAAATATTAATTAAATTGCTTAAGACTAAACAAAATCAGCCGTTTTAGACGAATATCTATAATATTGTCTCGGCGTTTTGAAACATTTTCGGTCAATATTAAATGATCACTAAACGATGTATATGATTATCTATGTTCAAATTTGCATACTGCTACTTACAAATATTTAACGTTTTAATTTTTTTTTCGATGAAATAAACAGTTAAACAGATTGCCCAACGAAAAACTTGTGGGAATATTAAAAATTGTGTCGATCATTTTCCCGCCAAAAAGAATCACTAACAAATCAGTTTACATGATTCGTTGATAAGATTTAAAGCTTGCTATCTTTCAGTGTTGACAGTCCAATTAGTTTCCAAACCATAACCATTCAGCTGTAATAATATCACGTGGTGTATGTATTTTTACGTTAGTACTTATGTCGTGAAAAATATTATAAAACAAATAATACTAACTTGTCGAAATTGAGAATAAAACTTGTCAATCTATTAATAGGAATTATTGAAAAAACAAACGAAAATAAATTCTATGTTTTAAACGATATAAAATTGTTTTCAAAAAATGGTGTGATTTGTGTCAATATAAACATGTGTCATTGTTACGAAAGACGTATTCTTTCAATACGTTGTCCTCCGTGTGTAAGGAAAAAGAAAGATGTTTAAATATATCAATCATCAAAATCGTTTAACATAAAATGCATATGTTATTATATGGATTTATATATACGTACTATATATTCTCACAGATTTTCAGTTATTAGTTTAAAAGTATGGCTGTCGACTATCGAACAGTTTGATTTTTTTCGAGAAATTTATATGATTATGAAACAAAGATGTAGAATACGTTAGAATATTAAGAAAGTTGAGACGAACAGAAGAGAGAATATAAACTTTATGAATAGTTTGATATTTCAGAGTATAAAGCCTGTTTTGTGTAAATATGGTTTCCGTTCATTATTGTGTACGAAAATATATTGATAGCTATTGCGTTAAAATACTTTTTATTAATTTATTTTTTGTTTACGATAAACCACTAAAATTTATCTTATTAAAGACGTTATATACTCGTAATATTATCTCAATATTGTTCTATGCGAGAAAATGTCTTTCCGATCAATCGTTAACAAAGATATAGTTTTTTGGAAACATGATTTTCTACGATTGTTAACAATTAATGTTTAAAAATAACCCAATAAATTAAACGATTACGTATGCTGTTGCCATTTAGTAGTATTGTACTATCTGTGATTGAAATGATCACTTATTTAAAATATACAATTTATTTAAATATCATTTTAATAATTCAGTTTAGTACATATAAATATAAAAATTATATGAATTTTATGATTATTACAGGTTTAAAAATTGAAAGATAAAGGTTAGTTGTTTCAATTATACATATGTAATTTCTAAATTAATTTAGAAATAATATTATAACATGTTACAAATACTAAATAAATAATGTTTTGGTGAAATTTATCGGTGTAAGTATCGCAACAATATAAATATTCTAATAGCGAACAAATATTTTCGAATGCATTTGTTTCGATTCAGTTATCTTCAAGGATAATTATTCATATAGTCATCAGGTATCAACTAGATTTAAATTTTTGAAAAATTGTAAACAACAGAATGATATTATTGAATTAATAGTATTTAATTGAAATCGTTAATAACATAGTACTATAATAAGCCACCAATTTTCGGGATTGTTAATTGTAATCTCGAGGATGTTCAAGTTCCCCTAGTACCCCTCCTCCTCCTCATGTTGCGCCAATAGATACTTTTCGTCGTTTAAGTGAATATTAAAGGTTAGTTAAAGGAACTTAATCCCATTGTATCCGCCAAAACCGCCCTCTTCTCCCGTCACCGTTTAAGCCACCGACATTTACAAAATCGTATAACACGAGAGTAATACATGTTGTAGTATTAGATTTTAGGTGTAAATACGCGAATCCGAGTGAAAAACGCAAAGTTATAATACGCTATAACCCCTTTAATACCCGCCGTCGTCGAGGCGAGCCGCCGTAAATTACCGTTCCGAGTCCCGACCGCGTCGTCCGATCGCATCACGACGGATACGGACTGCAACTTACGCGTATCACGTGGCGAGTAAAAGAAAAATAGAAATGAAAAAAAAAATTGCTCGCACATAATAGGATAAAAGAGGGCAGCGCGTTCAAATCTCAAGATTTGTCGCGAAACTTTCGCACATAAATCAAGCGGAAATGCATTGGCGTCGGCTACAAAGTTTATAATTACAGCAGGTGACTGCGTATACAAGAGTATATATATATATATATATGTATATGCCTACTGCGCGTGCACTCTCCGTCGTCAGATTTAACATCACAATGAGAACGTACGCGTAATGTAATATAATGATATATGTTTATATGTACGAACGTGTACAATTCCTCTAGGAAAACATCCACGGGAGAGTACCGCCGCCGTGGTCGTCCCTTCGCCAGCCGTCTTGTTCGGCCGGTCATCGTGACACGATAATAATACGCGCACACGCGTACACACATACACGTTTATGCGCGTATTCCTGCAGAGGTCGCGATAGAACGGTGTGGACTATTGAAGGATATTATAATATATTATATAACATACCGGTAACTGTGTATTTACGGGACGGGGAATAGTTATATATACATATGTATTACAGGAGATAAAATCGTCGAAATACCGGTGTGACCGCTACACACCGTACCGCGTGTTTGAATAACTTTGAGTACTACCAACAAATCCGAACGCGTATCAGTTTTCTGGTAATTATTTATTGAGAGAATTATACATTTATACGTATTTTTTTTCTAATATTTTATTTTAAACTCATAGTTCAACAATATCATTACAAACGCTCAATGAAATTAAAAAAAAAAAAAACATTGTTCTTTGTTCCCTTTACCCGACGTCTCTTTTTTCCGTCAACCACTTTTCTATTTCGAAAAAAATCTCATTGGATTTAATTACGTGTCGTATAGACCCCATAAATAGACATACAATATTATGCATCTCCTCTCTCTATCTCTAGACTATATTAAGATGCGATAACACAAAAATGATAAAATGTGTGTTTCGTTTCATTTGTTATCCAATGGGATTTGGACCGCGAGTGGCTGTTTAAACATCTATACATGTTTGTAAGTTAACGGTTAAACTCTACAATAATGTGTTTATACTCATAATTAAATGCAATTTTTATACTAATTATTTTTAAGAAAACTTTTTATGTCTCATTTTCTTCAACGACATTTTGGTATGATTCGTTCAATGGTGATAATTATTTTGAATCGTGATTCGTTCTTGAACGTGATATTAATCACATACGTTTTATGTGCAGCACTTCATTGCGTTGTATGAATGCTGTTGGCTTTTTTTCTTTTTGACACGATGAAAACTTTTTGAATGAATTAAATAATTACTTCTCTAGGTAGACTTAATTGTGTCAGTTTTTTCAGATCTTCTTTATTTGAATTAATCTATTTACGGTTGACACTACGACTTTCAAACATTTTAATATATACATATATATATATATTACGTATGTCGTGAATAATTAAAATAAGATGTTACTCAACATTTTATTTTATTTTATTTTGCTCTACGCAATATTATACGCACCTACATTACTTTATATTTAATTGATCAATTTTTTTTTTATATTCTCTTTCTCCTTCTATTTCTTATTCTTCTAGGGAAATTTTGAATATTCAATGATTATACACCGTTGGTAAAAAAAAGCATTGCAATCACACTCAGACTATAAACGGGATAATACATAACTGTATTATACGATACGATCGATCGAATTGTAAAAATATAACACGTCATGGACGTTTTCCACCAATATCGTTTGAGGTCAAAAAATAAAATAAATAATTATATTCTAAAAACGCGTTTAACAATTGAGGAAAAAAAATTATTATATGGTTTTCTTGGGTGAAAAGTCTAATTGAGTCGTAAAAGTGTCTGGATATTTCGGTTTTTTCGCTTTCAATCGTTTCGTAAATAATTGTTTATAGGATGTCCCACAAAGATTTAACAAATTAAATATCGTTCGTTCTATTCAATATCTTTAAATTTTATAAATTTAAAATAATTACTAGAATCTCATTCTACATCTATTGTATTTAAATTTTTTTTTTGATTTTCTTACAATTATATATACAAAACAAACAAAAAATGATATTTATATTTAGTTGTAAAAAATTATTAAAAAAATTTACAAACATTGAAAAACTTCATTGAATTTATTAGATATCTGTGAGACACCCTGTTTATATATATATTTTTTTTTTGAGTATACTCGTATATTTTACAATACTACCGTTACTGCAGTCGAGCAAACGTACTTTATATTTTTTCCCCCATATCATAAAATGAAGAGAAACTCGTAATTTTTAAAAGCACAAACAATTTTAAAACGTCTTGATTGAAGATTAAAAATTACGTTTATTAAAATATTTTGTCGAATATGATTTTATACACTTTTATATGCGTATTCAATTGCTTTCTTATCAAATGATGTGTAAAATGTCGACTAACAAATGAAGATGACGTGGATTAAAATGTTTTAAAATGATTCTATTCTTTTGGTTATTACTTCAATAAGCACATAATTTATGAAATATTTAAAACTTTATTAATAATAATGTTCGTAATGTCAATTGAGTTTGGCATTCAACTACGATTTATATATTATATTATGTTTAATATTATTTTAACGGATTATAGTTGTCCATCCATACCTAAAACTATGTTAAAAAGTATGATAATTGTTATCATAAACAAAGAATAATACAAATAGTTATGACGAACTCGTGTTTTACATTTGTTTATTTACAAACATGAACTGAAATTACACCAACTTCCTACGCACTACTCGAAACGCGTTATAACATGTGTGTTTCATAATTACGAGTATTATATGTTATATACACGTTACTATTACTGTTTGATAATTATAACATAAAAACCAACTTTTTCGCACAATAGAAAATAAAACATAGAATCCGTATACTAAAATATAACTCCAGTATCATAATTATTACGTGAATGAATGTAAAAATCTCGTCCAAAAAGTAATTGTGTTCATGAATATATAAAATCAAAGGCAGTAAAATAATATTGTACAGATATTGATTGATTTGTTTATAGTGAAAATTATATATTTTGGTTTCTTATTTAAGGGCAATTTATTATGATTACAAAAATTAAACTATATACCTGGTTACAGTGTAAAATATTTGTTTTAGTTATTTTACGCTATGAATAGCAAGAGATATAAATAACGAACGAATGTTCGTTTAAATGCAGGTCCGTATTGCGACAAAAGTTTTTCAATCTTATTTTGTTCATTTACGTTTTCTAAGAAAAAAAGATATTGTTTTCTGACCGTAGTGCAAAATAAGATTAAAATTTAAATGGAAATTTCATTTTTTCTTCGACGTGTAAAATTTAATTAAATAGTTTTTAAGTAGAAAAATTGCATACAAAATTGTATAAAAATTGATATACTAATCGATTTTTATTAAATGTTGTATTTGAAATAATATTATATTTTTAGTGACAATTTGTTGGCTATATTTTTTTAATTAGAAAGAATATTACATTATTTGAAAGTGTATATTTATAGAATTTAATAGAATTATTTGTTGATAATTCGTACGATTAATGTATACAATATTTTCATTTTGTATTATTAAAAGATAACTAAACCTAAATTTGTGTATTATCAATGAAATATATTATTTGACTTTACTATTGATATTTTATTAATACATATACGTCATAAAAACGTATTATTTTTAAAATGTATAACTTATAAACTATTTAATTTTTTTTATTAGAATAAACCTCTCAGAGGGTTAAAATCGTTTTTAATTCGAAAAATAATTATTGGAAATATTTGATTTAAAAATCAGATTATGAATAAATAACATTTATTTTTTAAATCACTCAAATAATAATTTAAATATTACTGCAGTTAACATGCTTTTTATTTATACTTTATTTTGTATAAAATGTTCAAAACATTTTAAGTTATAAGGTAGTGTCTCTGTACGCCTTCTTCATTCACGTAGCTCATTCTTATATATGTTAGCCATTTTACTTATTTTACTAATAATAATATGTATATGTTAATAGAAATTATATAAATATTTAATATTTATAAAAATATACATAAATATATATATTTCACGAAATATTAATGATTTAATGGTTTTCTCGTGAGTCAAAAAAAAACGTGAAAACCGACAAATCGAAAACAGTTAACAAATATTTAAAATACGCATATAATACGTATGTAATTATATGAATATATATAAATATATTAATTTACATCGCTATATAATATCTTCTTCTTTTCGTGTCGGTGCTCTACAATATAATATAATGTAATATAAGAATATGGATAACAAAATGTGTATCGATTGAAATATATGTTTTTAATTATATTATTATAAGCTAGATTTCCAAAATTCTTTATACTTTCAGAGATAAAATGCCAATTTTGCCAATGTACGATAAATATGATAACTAATTATAGATTGTCATAATAAAGATGATTTAAAACAAAAAATTTGTTATTACTGTGAAACAGAAAACATATTTATTGTCTCTACACCTTTTCCCGTGACTAAGGTTAGGTTAAGTTAGGTAACGATTAGATGGGCTGACATGTTAAGATCTTGACGATCGCAATAAATGACACTAACCAACTCTCTGAAAACGTATAATAGTTTATTATTACAAACTCCCAGTATCATTAATGATGGCAAGGGGCTAGTATCGCCAGTATAATTTTACGACATTCAATATTTTGTTGTGGCTCTGGTTATTGAACTATTATATTTATTAAGTGATTTTCTTAGAAATGGTTTTTTTTTAACTTTCAAAATCAAATGGTATTTACATATTATTTACACATTCGCAAGTTTTTTGTTTTTCCATGTATATTATTTTATATGACGCGTTTTTCTGGAAATTTATTTATATTTGACATTAAAATAATTCTATACAGTTTTCATATAATTACTGTATTGCATAAATTTATTGACATTTTTGATTTTATTGTATTTTTTCCGTATAATACTCTAGTCGTACGTACTCGAACGTTTGAAATACCATTTTAATTATTTTCGATACATTGTATATATTATAGAATATACTAAGCATATTCCACTTTTTTAACATACGTACCAAATTAAGTTACCGTAACTTTTAAAGTGTTTAATCGTGAAATTCAATATATAACAGATTTATTTTGAATTTCTGACACTTTTTTTTTAATATTATAAAAATAACCTACTGAATGTTGCAAAATTTGCCTTTTAAAATTGTTTTAAAATAATAAGGTAGTAGTTGAATAATAAAACGTCATGGGAAATTAAACGAAAACCCTTCACTTGTAGTGTACTCTTATTCACGAGGATATTCTGTTTTTCTTTCGTATGTTTTTTTAGTATTGATGATTACACGCTGACTTAAAACCGAGAATCCTCTTTAAGTGTATTCTAATAATCGCGTAGCTATATTAAATTTATTGGAAAAAATTGAAAATGTTTGCTTTTAGTTTAACGTTTCACCCTGCAAACGTAATAATTTTTCTCCTCGTAGTCACGTTTATATTAAAGTCTTAAAAAACGCCGGTTCGCCATCATTTAAACACAGTAATCGTAAAGAAAAAACTAGCGGATCGTCTTAAACAAAAACAAATATAAACAGTACGAATGGTCAGTTAACATTTATTTCAGTATGTTATTTGTATTTTATTACGCTCATTGTGGTGCGTACGCGGGAACTCGTGTACATATATATGTTACAGCCTAATTAGAATGAACAACATTCTATTAGCTTAGATTAGCTGTTTATTTTTATAATTTATTAAATGTTTTTCTCGTGTGTCAAACCAATTATTAAAATGCAATTATAAAATAATATCTTACTAACTATAAGTGGGGCTGCTTTACCCTATATACACTAACCTTACCGCGTTTCAGACATTAAATTATAACGACTTATGTCATACGTTTTCGTTTATTTGTCATTATATGCACAGCAAATTTTTATATTTATATATATATATATATAAATATATGTTTGCCGTGTCTGTTATATTTTCATATCGATTGATTGTTTTCAATATTCATGTTCAAACGTTAAACGACATTGGGATAATAAAATTATGCGGTACATTAGAAAAACGCGAGTTGTTCCGAAAATAAAATTATACATTATTTATAAAGTGCGTGTACTCAGAAATGTGCGCGCACCCGATTGAATATACGATGCCCGATTGCTTTGACGTATTATGATAGCGCGTGGTAATAATTTTATCGCTCGAATGTCAGTAGGCGTGTATACGCGTTTAACAAAGTAACGATATTATTTAAATGTATTGTAATTATCGGGACGCGTGGTCGTCGCGTAGTGAAAAACAATAACAGAACGTTCTCGGCTGTAGTCGTGGCAAGCGGTTAATTAAGGCACTCGAAATTACCTCGAGTCGGTAAAATGCGTTCGGAAATGTAATAATATAACCCCGTACGCGTACAGACGCGTATAAACCATATTTTCTTATAATTGTTGACATTGTCATTCCCGTCCCATTATAACTAACTGTCGGTATCAGAGCTACAATAGCTACATAGCGGTGTTCGCGTTACAACACAAATATTACGTACTCTCGTTTTAATCTGTCGGCGACAAACCAAACGCATAAATTGCATTTTTTTCTCTCGTTCGCATGACACGATTTCATTGCTTTCCGTCCGCGTGCAGAGGATAACGATAACGTCGTAAACGATGAACTGCACGATGAACGCAAGCTTAAAATATTTAAATATACTCACACTCCCACAACATATACGAAATCGACACTTTAGGTAATCTGTTTTATGTTCATTCGTTCGTTACATTTATCAAATATTTTCGTTTACAAATATTCAACAAGATTTCATTAGTGATTTATTACGTTAAACACATACGTGTTTAAATATGAAAATTCAAATAATCAAAACGATTATTATATAATATATTTATACGTATAAATTTGACCGATTTAAGTCAGGAGCTAACAAACTAAAACAGCACCACTCCGCTAATTTTGTTAATTTAATTCGAGAAAAGCCTAAAAACTATTCGTAATATGTCTTACGTGGACATTATACTAGAATGTTACGATTGATGTTACAGGAATGAAATACTTTACAGATTCCACTGCATTGGGGTGAGGGCGAATTATATACTGTATATATTGTATATACTGAGTGTATATTTCACGGTGAGATTTTCATGGTAACTCTTTCTCTCATCAGAGAAATAAATATCAACGAATTATTGAATTAAATAATACAATAATGCATCGGTGATACGTTCATATGCTAATCCCGATGCGTCACACTTTTATTTTTGTAACAACGAAACAAACAGCTAAGAGAGTTCCGGGTAATGCACCGAATAGATATTTTGTTGTTATGCAGTTGACCGACAATAGCGTGTGCGCGTGTTGTTTGCAAAATGTATTACGTGTACAGTGGCAGTGTTTCGTATCGTTAAATAAAAATACACTATACGTTTACAAAATAGAACTAAATCACAGAATTTTAATGAAATTAAACAGTGGTGATAATATTAAGTCATTGGCTGTTTATTACGGTGTGAATGTGTGAAAAACTTTCTTGCAACAGATCTGCATTGTTCTTTTTTTATTTTTTTTGTATGTGTTACAATAATCCAAGTCAATATTCCAGTCTCGTTAACGTCAGATTACCGAGACACTAGTTTCAAACACACGTTACTACATGTACATCTCGTATATGGAAAATCGTCACGCGTAAAAATTAGTGATGTCATGAACCTAGATTTTTGAAGTCGAACTGAACTCGAGCCGAACTTTATCAAATTATGACAAACCTGAACTCAAACTTCATAAAAAATTCAATGGATTTAAATTAATTTAAACCGTCCAAGTACTTGTTTGATTTATATGTCGGTTTACCTAAATAACTATTATTTCATAAAATAAATAAAATAGGTATTTAGTATTTAAAATCAAATATGTTTGAGTTATTGCATAAAATTGGATACCAGAAGGCAAATTCGGTACGAATTTCATTATCATTAGTTCGACATTCGAACTGAACATTTCGGGTTCCGTTCGGTTCGGTTCGAAAATCACACAGTGGGAATTACATTGATTTCTTAGCTTTAAAATTAAAAAAATAAACAAACAAACAAACAAAAATCGTAAAGACGCGTACATCGTTTCCGAACATGGGCGGAAACGGACGCAGAAGAGTGTGGGCCGTCCATAAAACCCCGACACCGTTCAGCAAGACGCGTCGAGTCAGTCGTCTGGCGATGGTATGGGATCGGTGGGCGGCGGTGGAGTCTTGTTCCGGTCCGAGTGAGTGGACGGCGACGGGCGGGAATGATACGGAAGGGATTTGCTGGTTTCCGCCGCTCTGGTTTTAAACGAGACGCTTTATGCAATTTCCGCGCGTTCGCGTAATGCGCTGTGCCGACGCCGCCGTGTTTGCCCATGGGAAATTAAAAGCCACCGTGTCAGACTCGCGGGACAGACGGCGCGAGAACGGATAACGGGCATAGGTTAGCGCGTAAAACTACTGTAATATGTACAACACGACTACTATATACCACTTACCGTTCGCTATTACGACTGTCCGCTACGTACACGACTATTACTATAACTGCCACTATAAAACTACCCCTGCCGCGATACCGATAAAATACGTATTGGCGCGCTTGGACAATTTTTAGTTTTATTGGTTCCGGATTAGGTTTTTAGAAATTAGTTTTCCGCGTTCTGGTGATGGCCGAGGTTTTAGTGAAGAACACATAGTTCGAGTTCTGGTTATAACCGGTTACAACTGGTATAAACTGTTCGTTGATAGGTTTCAACGAATATTTTTTATACACACGTTTTCTTCACATTTATTAAATGTACTTCAATGATGAAATATGTTAAAATGTAACTGGGATAAATGCCGTCAACAAAACCACGAGTAATCCGTAGTATAAACATACGATGGTCATAGACCACAGGTTAATTTGTAATAGATAGGGGATTAATGTGCAATAGTTGGAGGAAGTTCAGAGAATGGTGTCTATAACTAATGTTCTTAAATGTAAAAACTATGACTACAAGGCCTCTGCGAGCTTTTTAAATGTATAACACTCAGCATATAGTTATCATCGTTATGGCTAGAACGAATGGTCACGTCGGTCAGGCGATTATGGCAACTATATGTGCATCATTTTGTTATGAGCGGTTCTACTTTGACTATTCTCTATTGACTGTTCTCCCTAAGCATGAAAATCCGTGCCTTTATTTGTTTTTTCACATTGTGTAACGAATCTGCACTGAATATTTGTCGGAAACTCATGGAATCGTATGTTAACGAAGTGATGAGTCGTCAACAAAGTGGTGCAGAAGAACAGAAGTTCCCGATGACAAAAAAAAATTGCGCGACCTTCTTTTGTGTTTGACAAAACTGTGACGAAAATTAAATTAAACTGTCCGAGCAACATCAACGAATATTTTCCTCACAACTCTCCAAGTTTTCTTGTCAAAATTATGAAAGAATGGTTAGAATGCAGAAAGTGGTGTACAAGATAGATACCGAACATGTTCACGCCTGAATATTAGCGTAAAATCGTATTTGGGCCACTCGTGAATTTCTCCAACCCAACCAGAACGAAGGAGAAAAATTCCTTGATTTGATTAGGTGTATAGTGAATCAATGCCGGATCAAGGACATTTGAGGCCTGGGTCTCATGAAAAAACTGTGCTCTTTTTAGTTCACTCTCCCAGAGTGAAAAAAAAATCAATAAAATCATTATTATTTTCTAGTTAGTACTTTTATTAACTTGATTAAATTATTGCTAATGAACGTTGGGAGTAATTATGATAAAAAATACCGTTGAACCATTTTGCAGTTTCTTTTTAATATAGTAAAAATTTTATAAAAATAATTTATTAAAAACAAATATCAAAAATCAAAATTCCTAGTTATTTAGGGAAACCCCCATTTTTTTAGTTAGATTCAATTTTCTTGAAATTAGATAAAACGTAGGTAGGTTATACAAAAATTAACCTAACCTAACTTTTCACATATACTCGTATTATCATCCACGTATTTACCTGAGATGTAAAAGGAATAAAATTTTATTTCTAGTTTACTATTTTTTATTGGTATTGTTATTATTATTATTATTATTATTGAAATAGCTATTATGAATTCAAATGTAACGATAATATAATGTTGAGACTAAATAACGTTTTGTTTTATCAGTTATCTAAATATCTATGTTTGATAATTGGACTTGCATCAATATGAATTTTTGATCTCATCTCATTATACAATAACAAATATCTTTATAAACATGTTTCATATGATTAAACTAAATAAAAAAAAGTACCAAAACTGGGGAAAAAAAGATAATTGTTATATTATATTGTAAAGGCTCCGTCACATAGAACAAATAGGTATGTGTGTGAGTGTATACATATTTATATACATAATTATATATTTAAATATATATAAATAATCATGTAAGAAATACTTACCTTTCCTGAATTACATATATTTAACTTGGTCATCCCTAGTCACTTTACATACGAAATTCAGTAAAATAAATTTAAATAAAACAATATGCTTCATTTTATATCATAAGGCTATATATATATATATATACTTTATATAAAAATAGTTTCTGAACATTTTAAAATTAAATTCTATTAATAACTTTTAAATTAATTACTTTTTTATTTTATAATGAATTTAAATCGTATTGAAAAAGTTACAATAAACTATTATTCAAGACAATTTTCAACTACGTCTCTTTAATATTTACTTGATATTTTTATAATCGAGAAAGTTTTATTTATGTTGAAAGTTGTCCGTCTATTTTTATCTGCACTGTTTTATGATATTTTCCATAATATTTGTATTAAACTACTTTACAAACTATTGGTACAATTTTGTATTTCATTTTCTAAACGAATATTAATATATATATATGTATATTTATTTCAATAATAAAAATATGATATTTGTATTTGGAAAATTTGGAGAATTTGGATAATATAATTATAAACAAAGTTTTTAAAAAATAACTTTAAAAAAAATACAAATAATTTGAAGAACGTGTAGTTATTTTTAATTAGAATAATAATAATAATAATAATAATGAAATAAAATTAGTTTTTAATCAATTCCAAAGTGTTTTCCAAATCAGTATATTTAAAAGTCAGCATATTTAAAAAAAAAAAAAAATAATGGAACATAAATTTTAATATTTTCGTTTGGGTGAAAATTAACTAGTAATTGGTCACTACATTTTACGCGCATTTTAAATGTTAATGTGATTTTATTTTATTAGAACAAATTACCGTGTTTGGGATAATAATTATATATACGTCACGTCGAATAAAACACTATATGCGTATACGTGCAATTACACTATGACAAAGACTAAAAACCTATTACTGTAATTGTTTAACAATATTATGGAAGTGGACGGATCTTAGTGATAAATATTAAATGTGTGTAGTGATTCGGAAACAGTAAATAAGTATATATATATATGTAATAAGATAATAATAATATTACAATATAATATTAACATTTAATATACTTAATGATAAGTGGTGGACCGATAAACTCCTAATTTTTCCTAATTTCCGTAGCGTAACGCATTATTTACTATTATTCAACAGTTAATGTTATGTTTCATTAGTGTATCTAAAATAGATAAAATCATTTTGATCATTTTTTCATATTATAAATATATTTCATAATATTTAAAATTATATTGTTTGATGGATCGCCTGACGGACATTTAATACGTAAGTACGAGTAGACTATATAACATTTTAAAATCAGTAATAGATATTCAATTCGATATGACGAAGCAGAGTTTTTTTTTTTGCAATCATCAGAAATACAATTAAAAAATGACAAGCTATTTTCTGTTTAAGCGTATGCGATGACAAATTATTTTAAAAATAATTGTGTTAAATTTGTATGAATACTATTTGTAATATTTCGGACAAAACACGTCATATCATTTCAACCTTAATTTAAATTCGCGTATTATATAAATATATCAAATATCTATTATATAACAGTTCGTACTGAAATTTCTGTGACAAATTTAATAAAAAAAAAATAAATGGGTTTAATATTTAGTGCTTACACGATATTATTACGTTTTGCCAGTTCTAATATATGAACTAAACATCAATTGTGGGAAACAAATGACGTTATTGTAAAATAAATGATGAATAATTTATGGAAACGTATACACATTTTTCTATCTACAACTGTTTTAAGATATTTGGATTTTTAAACGTTGTAAAATTCGGAGTACAAACAGCGAAATCAAAATTTTTTCCTTCGAAATTGTTCTCTGCGTGTCGAAAACAAGGGACTTGGTGAAAATTTGACTCCAAGTAACATGTGTCGGGCGCAGCCGAGCATCTCAGACTTAAACGCGGGTGACATTTCGCCACCGGGATATCCTCAACGGTCGTGCTGATGGAGAAGCCGATAATCGTCCTAGACATTGTGTGAGCAACTGGTCGCAAACTCCTCGATGGCGATGGCCGTCTTCATTGCCTCGCTATCGGTACTCACCTGGTGACGGTAGTAGTCGATATACCGACTCCTGTGTTAGATTCGAACGGGCTAGGTGATTTGCTACTTTACTTTACGGAAAAACCAAAAAGTATGCTTGTTGAAAAAAATATTGTGGTCTTTTCGATTTGAAAATACAATAAAAACAATTCCCGAAAATCTTAATACTTTTCGACGAGTCCCATTTACTTCGCAACAGTGAACACGTGATAATATATTTAATAACTACAATTGTAATTACATTGTGCAGTGCCATCTGAAAATTCGAAAATGTTTTATTTGCTTTTATTGACTCTTTCCACAGATATTTTAAAAACATTAAAAATCGAATTTATTTTACTTATGGTAAGCAAATTAAAAAAAAAATTAAAACGAAACGTGATTTATGTGTAATTTTTACAGTATTAGTATTATCGTATTTGAAGCAGAATATTTTCAACAATTCGTGTCGGCCATCAGATTAATATTTACAAAATAATACACACAACATGTGTTACACGAGCACCACTATGTTTTTGACTATCATCTGAAAACAAAAGAAATCAAAAGAAAATTGTAAAACATTAAGAAACGTTGTTTGTTTCATTTGATGTTGAATTGAAAATTCTCGTGATTAAAACGACGATGCCTTTAAAGTGAAGTTTTGCACTATCGATACATCGCGTAGTTTATGTGCACATTATATATAAAATTACATTTTTTGTTTTACAATAATATTTAATTGAAATTAATTAATTTATGTGCAGCAGTGAGATACCTTTCAATGTTTCCAGAGTAATTTAAATGTATGATTTTATTTTATTTTTCAATTACATTAATATATCAACTGCCGACGAAGTGAACTGTTTGTTGATAACTAATCGAACGTTGTCGCGCACTGAAGTCGGTATTTCGAGCAAGAATTAATCTAACTTATACTTTAAAAATAACCAAAATACCAAAAGAAGGGCACCCCGCTGACTTAAATCTCAAAACCAATTCAAACAAATATAAGGAAGAAACAGCAGGTCGGGTAGAAAAAAGGTAAAAGTCTGAAACAGAATTGATTTAAATCAGAAACAGGGACTTATTGAATATATAATATATCATACCTAACCTACATAACTAAGTATACGAAATATTTCGAATATTTTCAATTTTTCCAACATTATTATTATGTAGAATGAAACTATTAAGTCATTATAATATATTAAAGATATTTGCTGTGCTAGTTTTTGAGATATTTTGTACACATTACATAAAAATATAAACAATTTAAAAAAATCTAAATCAATCGAATACATAAATGGGTAGGATTTCTTGTGAATTCAATAAGTAAAAAGTGTTTGATTTATTATTAGTATATTTGTACTATTAATATAGTTTAATCTCACTAAGACGGTTTATTTTCTCTTAAATTTGTAATTTTCATTAGTTGGTATGATTTAATTTGTATTAAAAGGTTTTCTCAAATATATTTAAATTGCACTTACAATAATTAATCAATGTAAGTAAATAATAATAAAGTTATTGTAAAATTGTTAATCGTTATAACTTTTTGTTTTCCGTTTGATCTATCGACTATATATATAGATAAATGAGTTTAAATCTAATATTTTCCATTGGCGTAATAATATCAATATACATTTGAATGAAAATGCTATATTTTACTAAATATAATATTATTCGAGATGATTTATTTGCATTTTTTTTTTTTTAAATGATAACATAAAAGTTAAAAAAACCTTAAGGACTATACATCATTTATAAATATAGTATGAGGCGATATAAGACTTTATTGTTAGCATAAAGCTATGTCGCAGAAACTTGAGTTTAACGAGTATTAAACTTTAAATCTATTTAATATAATGTTATACTTTATTGTGGACGCACTTTTATGTTATATGAAATCTTATATCGTATTATATACAACCAAATACACACAGTCCCTTGTAACGCTAATATAATATACGCATTGTAACAGTAACGGTAAAACGATTTTTCCGACACGAAATTGTTTTTTTTTTTTTTACTGATAGCCAGTTTAGTGTCGTCACGTGACCTTAAAACTTCGGAGTACTTATAAACGAGGATCTTTATATTTGAAATATTAGTTTTGTCTGTTTTTTTTCAATAAGTTATGGACCACGTGGCTCATTGCTCCGAGGATATATGTTTAACAAAAATACACGTATGTCCGTCAAAGCGATAATAGTTACGTACTAATGTATATTAAATACCAGCTCAGTCAATATATTGTAATAACGTGACGTACGCACAAAAGAAAATTTCTGATTTCGGCGACTATATGTATAATTGACTTGCGAAACGGACGAAACAGACGAAAAATAAATCGTTATAGTTTTGTAGTTGTATATAATTAGTTTACGTATAATTAAATATTTGTAATTACAAGCACATATACATGTAGGTTAACCGCGTTCCGTTTGGCTTATCGTGTCGATATCATTATCAGCAAAAATGTATCGCCGAAACGAAATTATTTGTCTACGGATTGTCTTATTATCAAAATGTACAATTAATTTAAATGTTATCAAATAGAATTTTTTCACGGGATTTCACCATGTGTCACCCTAAAAATGTAACGCTTTAGCACAGCGATCGCCAACCTTTCGGACCTCACGGACCACTAAATCCATAACTTTAAGCCATGTATACCAGATTTTTAGAAAAGATAAATACATTAAAAATGATCAGAGAACTTCCATTTTATGACCACCTGCGAGGTTGGCGACCGCTGCTTTAGCACACACCGACAGTGTGATAAACGCAGATATATTATATGATATTGACAAACGATATAAACGATGTAATGTGTCGTCTAATCATATCATGAGGTACGGCTGGTGGCCGATGGAATATCGTTGTTTGCCGTCGCCATGCGCACACACGTGCTCGAGCACAGTCGTTACACGTGTGCATTACACGATCGTTCCCACCCCAACCGTTCTGCGCGCGTGGATGATGGATCCGATCCGTCATCGCGCGGTCTCGTTTTTTTATTATTCTAAGTATTTTCGTTCGTTTGTTCTTGAGCAAAACCCGCGCGTCCGGCCCGTGTTCGGTTATTCGTTTTCCTCTTGTATTCACGACGTAAAAGCACCGCCTCGTCGTCGTCGCGATATCGCTTTCATCCTGTCGGACTTTTTTCCAAGTAATAATCGTCTTTCTATTAACTCGTGATACAAAAAATATATACGTTATTTATATTTTATGTCGTAAAATTTACAACAGACGTTGAAAGACTTATTAACTGTTACTCAAAAGTGTAGAATTGTGTATATATTTAATTTAAAATTAAATATATACATTTATACCCTATACACAGAGTGGCCTTATTTTTTAATTTGGCGCCAATAAAAATTAAATACAATAAAAAGTAAAACCACATTCAGTGCATTTGCTCTTTGAACAAAATTCAAATTACTTTAGGTTCGTTTGTATAAAGTTTAAAAAACAGTAATTTATTAAGTTACGAGTTGATTAAAAAAAAAAAAAAAACGACGCGTTATATAAATTAATTGAAACCAACTAAACTTTTAAACTTAATTTCAACTTTCGTTAACGCTCGTGTCTTTGCGTTCTACTCGAAACGTGTGTCTTTCGCCCGCTCGCACCGGGTTATCCGTCGGCGTCGCCGAATTACGATTAGAACGCGCACGATTAGACGACGACAAAGCGACGGTTGGGTATACGAATACGTGTCGCGCGGAAAATTTCGTCGACAAACGTGCCCGCTACCTGTTGAACATTACGTACACGGGTGATAAATCGTAATCTACGTTTCACGTAGTACGTTTCAATTTAATTAGACGCCGTGTTGGACGCTTGGCCATCTTCGGTCCGTTGATGGCTGGCGTTCGAGCTTTCAAATTCGCCGGACAACATTTTCGCCGGTACGTGGGATTAAACTGTGTGATACAGTAGTGCGCAATTAATACAACACGAACATTAACAAATATAAGTTGACGTGGAATAACGTGCAAAAAGACAAATAAACGATTTTTCATATCAGGTTTTTTTTCTTTTTGACTAGTCGTGCCGTAAAATTGAGCAATTTCGTAAATTTGAATATGTTTGTAATTTTTTTTTTTTTTTTTTGATTTTGTTTCACATTTCTTTGGAAATTTAAATAATAAATATTGCTTTTGGTTACGTTAGAGTATTCGTATTTTTAACGCGGAATATGTTGGAAAACGTGTTTTTGCATATCGTAATTTTTTCTATCTTATTTTAGTAATGGAAATCACTTTTTAAATTCGTAAAAAAAAACCAATAAAGATTTTATTAAAACAATGTACGTGGAATACGATTTATGGTTTATACAAGAATACAATAATATCATATTGTAACACACAACAACGGTTTGTGTTATTAACCAGAATTTAATTTGATGTCATTATTAAATACGCACGCGAAATAGATACATTACTTCGAAGATGAGTAACGTGTGTGTGTGTGTGCGTATGATGAATTTTAAAGCGTCGCCATAAAATGTATTTTATTTAAAACGATATTTTCTCGAACGTGTTCAGATCGAAGCACTCGTCTGATACTACAAAAAATGTTTTCTCATAAAATAATAATAATTATTATTATTATGATGATCAAAGGACCACAATATAAACAAACCCAGGCCCTTGTACGAACATATAATGCGCTCAACCAAATAAAATACTCGTGATGTGTAAACAAAGTATGCGAGTACACCAACATTTGAACACTGTTCAAAAGAAAAGTGACGCATATTTGATTTGAATTGTAATCATAATTCAGAAATTAAATTACGTCTAGTTTTCGTACAGGGAAATGATTGCGATATATTTTTATACTATTGAACGATTATTTGTTTCAATCCTTGACAAATTAAGGTTTCGCGAAAATTATGTATTTACGGAGAGAAAGAAAGAGATAATTAGAGTTAAGAGATATTCTATGGGCTTTGAGTAATAAAGAAAATTAAATTTTTTAATAAAACCTTTTCCTTCGATTTTGAGATCGTTTATAAAATTAATTATTATATATATATTAAAAAAAAAAAAATGTTAATACGTCGCTGATTAAATATAACAATGAAAACGACAGCAAAGATTTATTTCCATGATTGGCTGCGTAATTTATTATTCACTGAATTTAAAGTATTATCGGTTGGGATTTTAGCCTAATCATATTTGAGACAAATCGGTACGTTATGAAAATAACTGATTGTATGACAACTAGCGTAAATTATGCGTTTCTTATTTTAATAGAAAAAAATCGATGTAATTTTTTTAACAGTTCGTTCAAAAATGTATAAAAGAAAAGTCAACTTTAACTAGTAAAGATCATGTGAAATTCTATATTTTATATATATTTATTTATTTATATTTACACTTATAAACGTAAGTAGACGATAATTGTTCTCATATACATATCGTATATACATATTATTGGAAGAAATTAATTTTATATAATATAATTTAGGACATCCGTGTGAGTGCGCACACATTACTTTTCCCGTTGGAATGAAATAGTTGTCGACGATTTACGTAATCGAATATAATTGTAAAAAGCGTACTACAATACTTACCTACGTAAATACTTTCGAAACGGTGTACAAAACAAATGAAATGAAATAAAAAATGTGAACACGAAAACGAAAGAATTTCGAATAGTTTATGTTGAACCCGATTGGATTTGCACGCCAAGCAAATACGTATTTTTTTATGTATTTTATATATATATAAATATATATTCTTTTTCACTCCAGTTATCCATTATTTTATCCGGTTAACGTTTATAATATATATATATATCTATATGAATAGATACTAAGGATTATTAATTCATTGAATATTAAAACTATACAGGACAATTGTGAGGGGGGGATAACAACAGAACACAGGGCACACAATGGCCAAACAAATTTAAATTTCAATAGTTTGAATTGCGACAAAATAAAAATATTTATACAAAACATAACATAGTCGTTATAGTACGAAATCAAACGAAAAAATTGTTTTTTTTTTTTTTACTAAGCGAATGACTGAATTCAAAGACCGAGAAATCATTTAACTACGTAATGCGTTGTATCGTCTTGAGTCGCAGGCACGTAAGTCTCAACACCCAAGGAGAACGATCGACGTGTAAATGTATTCCGTATCAACGGACTTTTTTGGGTTTAGTCATGAGGTCTAGATCTCAGTTTGTAAGTCTGGAATCCGGAATGGGCAAGAAACATAAAATCAAGGATCTATCTACAAGAGCCATTCAGATTTGTAAAATAAGGTACTTTTTACCTCTGGGTAATAAATATTTAATTATCATTAATGTGTGTCCTTAATTACTTAATGAGTCACGTATACCCCAAGTATATCTTAAGCAAACGATTACATTTTTAATGCAGTTTTACTGACAGTTATGTGTAAGAAAATTTTAATGTTACAACATGCATTTCAATATGTGTATTTATATTTTTTCTTATGGATTTGGTTTCAGAAAACTTTAAAATAGCCATTTTGTTGAACTTATTTTTGTATTCAATTTAAAAGAAAAATGATTTAAACTTTGAGTAAAAGCTGACTAATTAAAAGAAACTTTTTGATTTTCGATAGTTAGCAAAACCAAAAATATATTGCATCTGTTACAGAATTTCACATGTCATAATTTAAAAATAATTCACAATAGATAAACTGATTTTTAATAACTGTATTAATTTCAAATTGTATATAAAGCTACATTTATGTATATCAAAACTATACATTCTCAAACATTATAAATTTTTTTAATATTTTTTTTTTATTGAGTTGAAAAATGAGTTGAAAAATTATTATTAAAAACAATAACACGGATATTTAAAAAAATTTGAAATATTAATTCCCATAAAGAAATATAATATTTATGCCATTTTTTTATAGTTAAATCTACATCTAAAACGATTTGTTTGCTGCGAAGATACTTGGAGTATTATGCAGTTTGTAGAACATAATGTATAATTAATCCAAAGGACGTCATAAAAAATTATACTTTAAAAATAATAAACTATAAAAAACCTGTTTTCTTCTTCTTCAAAAAAAAATTAAATAAAAATATATTAAATCGTATCATGATTAATTAAAAAGGTATATAATTCATACAATATACGTCTGTTATAAAAATTATCTGTAGATATATCAAATATTAAATACTTTTAAAAAAAAATCTCTCTAGATACAAATTTATCGTAGAAAGTACGTTTACGTGATTGTAAAAGTGAATGGTTTATCGCCTCGCTATAAATTGTTGAAAGCGTTCTCTCGTCTTTTTTGTCGTCGAAATTAAACCGGAAACATCGTAATACCTATTTGCCGTAAACATATTTTACAAACAGTGCAACAAAAGACACGGCTAATAATACACGTAGGCAACTTACGGTTTAAACAGTGGAACAGCTGTGCGATTCGTGATATAATTTTTTTCTTTTGAAATTTGAGGTTTGGTTAAAAAAAAAGGAAAGAAAAAATATTACATAAATAAACGTTATGAAATACGATGGAATTCAAATGGAAGGGGGAAAAAGCGTTTCGGCTTATAGTTTTTCTTTTAGCGTTGTCTTCGTTTGTGCAAATGTATTTCTTTTGAATAATTCATACTGCGTGCGTCGTACTCACCCTCACAATGCTATCATCGCGGTTGAGCGCAATTATTATTCTATATAGAGACGTTTTCTCGGCGTGCCGAGTCAAAAGAATACTTGAATCGAAGTATTTCGATGCGAAATGAAGAAAAAACGAAATTAAGTATTTTTTTTTTTTTGTCGACACGAAGTCAAACACGGGGAAAAATTGAAATTTAATTTAAATATTTTTACGGCATTTATCTTTAGGCGCGTATCGCAAGCGAGTTCTTCTTCGCGTCAAATCTCCACGGAATAAGAGCAATTTTACGGATAACAGCGTATATAATATATATATTTATACTTACAATGTTGCGCGCGCTGACGTAAATTATCGCGGCAGAAAAAAAATATAATTATTCTCTTTCCGCGCTCGTATACTCGTAAAAGTAATAATACCATAATGTCCGCATTGAAGCCGACGGTTGTAGGTCACAACTGTTAAATATATATATATATATAACATATTGGATACGGCGGCCAGTATAGTGTTTTATGAACGCACGTATTCCATATACGTATACGTATAAAATTTGTTCAACATGACTTTTGAGTACGTTTACGAGAATAATTTGTTCACGAACGTATCGGACACTCATGAATTTGGGACATCGTGTTCCTGTGCTTGGTGCGTCGTGTTTTAGTGCGGTAGTCGCGGTTAAGTTTGTCGAGAACGGTCGTTTATTAATGATTAAGCTATAAATAATGTTATAATACTATTTCGATGAGAAAAATAAAACGGGATTAGGAAAAAACCTCTCAGAGGCCTCGTGCAAGATTTTGATAATTTTTTTTCCAATTTAAAAGAAAATGATTTTTTACTCTTAATTGGTGTAGTTTAAACTGGAAGAACAGCACATTAGTAGTCACATCATTTTGTTTGGGTGTATTTCATTATTTATCATTTTATGCATATTTGTTCACAGGTTATAAATCCTATTTTACTTGTAAAGCAAAAACTAGGATTGATAATATTTTAAATCGGTATTAATTATGAATTGTTAATTGTTATTAAATAACAAATTTTAAAATATTTTCTCTATATATTTGTACAATATAATTATAAAAATAAAAATATACACATGAGGATTATAAGACCATTTACTTGGTGTTCCGTTTAAACTAATTGAAGATGAGACGCAGAAATATTTTTAAGAAAGAAGTTAAGCTTCACATCCAACCAATTAGAACACTGTATGTATTATTTGAGCTTCTCTAGATGTGTTTATATTTTAGTTGTTTTCCAATTATATAGTAATCATTAATCGCGTTTTGTTACACTGATGTTTATTGAAATATGATAATTTACGTTTCAGCCGGGCTGCGTTGTTTACCCTTAAGAACACGCGGAATTATCATAATATTAATATTAATAAAACGTTTTATGCAAATAAAAACGTTATATGTATATAGTAAGTATTAAATTCATACGTTCCGCAGTCGAATATTGTATATGATATTATCGGTACCTACATATTATATATTATGTACAATGTTATAAGGATGAATAATTAATAATAATAATAATAATAATAAATAATAATAATGATAATCGAGATGTCGGAAATATTTGAAATGTCGCATTCGGGTTCTGTTTGGAAAACCCTGCCGCTCAGGCGGTTTTTAAGGTTAAAAAATGGTTAATTAATATTCTAAAATACAATACAAATTTCGTTTGTCAACAAAATTATTTGGTGTTTAATATTTTTATTAATTTAAACATTCATAAATTTTATATTTGTACAAAGAAATACATACATGTATAGTACCATAATCTCAAAAATGGCTTACCAGCCAATGTTTCAACGGTCATGATTAGAAATTTTGCTTCATTAAATGACAATTACTACTGATGAAATAGAGTCGTCGTTGTGATTCCGTCATTATACTCCACGTAATAACTACGTATTTAATATTCGCTAAAATATTTAACAGTATAGAATTTACAATTATTACAATATTTATCGATTCGTTGCTAAACAACGATTTTTTTTTACAAGCGATTCGTTTAAGTTTTCACGCAATATTTATATTTGAATATTGTGGGTCGTGTATAATCACTATTTTTTTTATGATGGAGTATTATTATTATTATTATTATTTAATGCATATTATAGACGACATCGGAATTCATGATATTAAAACTATAAATAAAAAGAATGTTTAAAGATATATTAGTTATATATAATACAGTACTCTATTATTAAAATGTCCTTATATGTTTCGTATAAATAAAGTCTCGAGGTCGACATCGAGTATATCGAAAACATAATATTTTTTTTAATCTTTCGTAAAAATTGTTTTTTATTTATTCGAGTTAAAACGCTGTCTATATAAGTTAACCGTAAGTAAACGGAGTACTGTGCGTAGTTCATATAAACAATAGCACATTATATTATATTACAGCGTATACATTTTTTAAAATATCTGTTATGTCGGGTCAATCGCAAAAAAAGTACCTAAAACGTCAAATAACTGGTACGTAAAACACAGTGAATGTATTTTGTATAATAAATAATAATTTTATACGTATTCTCTTTATAAGTAACGCGTTATGCTTTATATTATTTTTTTGTACGAACCTCATTAGGTTGATCGTTTATGCAGTGACTTTTTTTTTGTTTGCTCTGCGTGTTTCCTACTGACAAAACAACTAGGCTGAAATTTACGAAATTACGCACACAATTGAACCAATCAAGTAGGTTGGAACGAAGTATAATTTCATAATTTCTGCTTGTCACCTAAGATATTATAAATAAAAGGTTAATGGGAAATGTGTTGAGAATCGAATTTCGATAAATTCGATAAAATTAAATGTGGCTGATGAGAACACGGCTAAAAGACGGCTTAGTGTGATGCGTTGCGATTTTTATCGCACGCGAACTCCGCTAGTTCGAAAAATAATATTCTTATAGAATTCGAAAGACACTCGATTACGGGTAAACGTCGACAACGCGTCTTTAAACAGTCACTTATCTCATGGAAGTCGGGAACGTGCGCGATAATGTTTCAAACCGCGTCTTGCACGTTTAACGGTAAACACGGAACACGAAATCGTATACAAATCGTGGTGGAAAACGCACGTGTTTGTGGTGAATTCCGCGGTGATTTTGTTTCGCGCCCGTCTCCCTCGGGCTTAGACACGTCGGACTATCACTGTTTGTACGTTACAACAACGAGTCCGCGGTAATTGTGTACGATTTGCGTGTACAGTAGACATTACGGGTTTCACGATGGTTTCCGCCGAGAAAAAACCTCCGCCGGAATACCATCTGTTTTCTGCACAGACCATAACAAATCCGTCGACGTGAATACGATATATACTATATTGCGTGTTATATTATGTAGCAGGCAATTACGCGTGTGTCGGCGGAGGCGGCCGTGTACCGCAATTTCGGCCGCGTACGCGCAATTATCCGACGACGACGGCCAGTTTCCGTAACGCGCCTGAATAAAACAATTATTGTTGAGCCGGCCGATCTCTGGGGGTGACCCTTTACGTGGCCGGATGTCTGCGGACGGATATCCGACACCGAATGAATCAACCGTCTTCGGACTTGCGCGATTGGTTTATTAATGGACCCGAAGACGCGCGCACATGATGCCGCCAACACCTTTCGGTCGGTCCGGCAGATTCCCCAATCGCGTTACCGCCCAAGCGGTATCCTCGAAAAGACTGCGCGAAACGTAAATTAAAGCCGACCGACCCGGTGTTCGTGAAAAATTCAAAAAACCGGCCGCGAACACGTGAACTAAGACATTCGATCGCGCGACGGCGCGACCCGTGAAGGAATTCTCGATGTTTCGGGATGAAATGTTTACGCGTGTTCTTGTCGCATAGCTTCGTTGAAATTTCTTCAAAATGCACGTTACGAACGAGTTTCTGTTTTTATGAAACGTGCTACGAGTACAAGTTCCCGTCATCTATCGTCTTTAGATATTCACGGTCGTGGATGAACGAACGGTCGTAACGTCCGCTAGTAACGTTGTTGATCTTTCCGATAATTAGGTATAATCACTAAAAGTCGTTATTCAATAAGATATTCTTATTATAATAAGAAAATTCCACATATGTCTGTGTATGGTACTTGCATTCATTTGGCAGCGTTTCCGCGGTCACAGTTAGCGCCGCACAAAGAACATGTTTCCGAATGGTCGCAAACCACTCTATCCGAGGGACAAATTATGTAAATAATAACGACCGTTTTATGATTTTTGTGACGTCAAACAAAAAACGTGTTTTCAACAGATAATCGTGGATCCGACGTATGGGTTATGTACACAATGTCCATATATTCACGTTAGAAAAAATAATTTTACAACTCTAAGTGAAACATAATTGAACGATTCCGTATGATTATAAAAATAGGTCTGCGTTGATATAACTACTCGGTTTGATGTTCGAACCACGGGAACCCTTTGTATACAATTAAACGTACTCGGTACGCATAGCGATTAGATGCATTCAATGGGCACTCAAATTATTTGGTTATAATATAATATACAATTGTCACAGTGTCGCGTCGTATCACGAGAAAGACAAACCTAGATTCAAAAACAAAAGGCTTTGTAGTGTGCCCGTGCTATTCCCGTTAATTATCATTGAATGTCGATGCGTATCGTCATCGGAACATACGAGTGCCGTAAAATTGTGTTTACGTTGTTGCGTTCTTCCCTGTTTAACGTCCGGCCAACGCTAATGAGAATACGTTTAGCCCGAACACGCGTGACAATAAAATGCGCAATTATTTTGTGGAAAGCATATTTGCGAATAAAACTTATTTACCGTTTCTTCGAGTTTTAAATTGTTGTACTCGTCCGTGTGATGTTGAGATTTATAAATTATGCGGGCGGCACGCCTGTATTGCACGTACAATTTAATAAAAATTAATTATTAATTATGTCGTGCATGTTGTTTATTGTTCAAAATAACGATTTGGGTTTTTCATATTATCATTAATTATCATTATGGTTTTTAGAATACAAATTATCTCGACTATGAAAGTTATAACAATTCAATATATGCATGTAAAAAGTGTCACCGTTATTATTTTTGCTTGTTCGCAGAGAAACAGATTGGGTTCACTACAAGTTAAAGAAAGTCATCTCTGGTAATCGTCTAACCTAAAACACGTTAACTAACCCATAGTATGATACAATATAACATACGACAAATGTGCCAAAACAACTACGTATTTAATAAGTGATGAGGGCAGTTTCGACTATACGATACCTTATATCTAAATTACGGTATTTTTTTTTTTCATAATATTCATCAGCTTAACATTTTATTTTCATTGTTTTTTTTTTCAATAACACCGCTGGTGACGTACGAGATCTGTTCAAAACGTTCCCGAACTATTGTTCCTACAAATAAACAAATTATGCTATCGTAAATGTTATTAGATTAAAATAAAATAAAGATAAACCACTATATTCTCAAATAAATGAGAAACGTTTATCGTTATCTAACAATTTTTTGTGAGTTGTGAGTATTGTGTGATTTTTAAGAGAACTAATATTCACGAACAACGTATCAACATACAGTTTTGTGTTAAACTTAATAAATCTTGTACTGAGACTAATAAAATGATGCAAAATGTTTATGATGATCGGTTTTTAGAACATACTTAGTGTTATGACTGGTTAAAATGTTTTAAACACGGTCGGGAGTCAGTTGACGACAATGCACGTTCAGGACGTCCGTCGACATTAACAGAGTGCTCATGTGACAAAGTCAATGAAACTGTGTTTTAATAGACGTTTAACTGTTCGAAAAAACGTTGAAGATTGTAATATTTCAGTTAGTTCATGTCATGAAATCCTGGAAGAAAATCTTGAAATGCACTGCGTTACAGTAAAATTTGTCCCTCGGTTGATGTCGCAAGATTAGATAGATAATTGCGTCACCATCTGTTAAGAATTGTCAAACCCGCAAATGGTGACTAAATGTCCATGAAATAAATTATTACGAGTGATGAAACATGGGTCTATGAATATAATGTTGAGACAAAAGTTCAATCGTCACAGTGGGTTGACAAATTGTCGTGAGTATTATTCATTTTAAAAATCGCACAATAAACACAACTCGTCTATATTACACGTGCAAAATAAATGGTTAGATATTGATAAACATTTTTAGTGTATTGGCAAATATAGTGTCTTATCTTTATTTTATTTTAGTATAATAATATTTTCGTTAGTAAAATTTGTCTATTTTTAGGAACGATAATTCGGGAATTTTTTGATCAGACCTCGTATGCATAGGTGAAAGTGAAACGTTTTTATCTCCCTTCTCTCGGAAAATTATTTTATGTATTTAATATCATATTAAATATTAACATTAAAAATGTTTCAAATATTAAATACACTTACAATAAATTAACGAAATGCTATACATTTTAATTAAGGACATTTAAATGTGAATAAATACGTATGATTGTTTACAAATTCATAAAACTAACCGTTATATTGTAATTAAAATACTTATCATTTAAATTTAAGCGTTCTAAGTAAACATAGTACTATTTAATGTATGTGATTCTGTTATTAGATCGCGTAAATTTGTTGGAGTGCGGGTAATATTAAATATATATATATATATATATATATATGGTTGCGACGTTATATTAAACGTTTAGTTTAATTTTAATATTGTTCAAAGCACGTGTGACATAGTTTACTCAGATCTATTAAATATTATTATTCTTGCTGATTCCGACGAAAAGGTAAATACTAATTATACTGCCGTCTGTGTAAAATTTTAATAACGATAATTTCGTTTAAAACTAAATATTTTTCAAAATATGTTTCATTTTGTCGAGACCCAGTAAACGATATCAGAAGACATCAATAAAGATTATTAACGTCGAAGCCATTTTATAACGAAATGAAATAAATTATTTGCAGACGAAAAAATAGTTTATCTTGCGACTGCGACAGCTAATGTAAAAGTTGTATTCGCATGTACATAGGACCTATTAATACGTACCGTATTTATTCGAAAATAAATACGGTACGTATTTAAAATCCCATAATTTTAATTTAGAGACCATTAAGTGTTTGCATTATTTTTTGCGGGAATTTTCCACTGATAATTTCATGTGAAATTGTATTTGCGCGCAGTGTTATAATAAACGTTTAAAATGTTTAATTGTCACGCGTAACCCATTTACTACTGTCGATTTTTCACAATTTTCTTTTTCATATTCTTTTTTTCAAGATTTAGATAATAAGCAATCACGTGAACTATCTCGGAAATATAACCGGAAATTTGGATACGTATTGTATATAGTCGACTATTCAGCGTAATCGGCTCATTTATAGGTTTACTTGGCAAATTTAAAATTGAGTCTGATTTGTCGTGAAAACCATCTTACGTAGGTAACAGAGAGTGTGAAAATGTTTGCGCTTAGTCGGGCTGTTCAAAAGTACGATGGATGGGATACCACCAATTTAGTAAGGCTTTAATTTGTACGTTCGAAATCAAGGGCATGAAATGCATTTCTATATTTTATTTTACCTACTCAACATCCATCGATACATCGGGTAGTTAAACGCGTACAGTTTACGCATGCCGGGGTCAATATCATTTGTGAGGCCTGTGACGGGTTTGAGTCGACATTTTTTATAGTGCTAAAAGCTCGTAGGTATGTCCAAAAAACAATAAATATCGTTATTTATACAAGTGATATTTAAAATCGAATAACTGTATAGTTTACTCACATAGTACACACAACCAATTTCGATTAATCCAAACTAAATAATAATTTATCAAGTTGATAACTAGAAAACGGTTAATATATTCTTGAAAAAAAACCGTTACGGTCTATATGTGCTTCCAATTTACGAAGCATATAAAACTACGTTGCATAATAATTGTACACCACATCTAAAACTACACCAGATAACAACGTATGAATACATTTATTTCACTCGAGATGTAAACAAAAACCACTAAAACGAGTAGATAAATTTTGTTTTCAAAAAGATCATCTACCTGAATTTTGGAGTACAAATAAGTTTCATAAATTAGTTCAGAGTCAAAGTTTAAATTATTTAAACGGTGTTTGACGAAAAAAAACCCAATGTAAACAATTTTCCAAATTCAAAAGGTTTTGTCGTAATACGAAAACATATGATAATATGGTATTTGTGTAAATATATGTATTATTACGAATTGAATATCAATATGTATTTGAGACAGGTTCAAATTATTCAAAGATTACAGCTGAATGTCGTGTATTTTCATATTGTTCTGAATTCTACATTTTTCCAACATAATTCTGTTCTCGTATCACGATATTCACGTTTGACGACTATATTTTCAAGCTGTCACTGTTGAGAATCGGTCAGCTATTATACAGATAGTTGTATGGACATTAAAAAAAATTTTATCCGGAAATCAATTAGACTTTATATATATATATATATACGTATATAACTTATACATTTCACGCGCGCACATAAATCAAACTTTAGAAAATTCCGCTGGAATCTTTACAGCAGCTTGCACTAATGAAAAAAGTTCAGTTATTTTCTCGGTCCAAACGATAGTATACCTACGCGTTACGGTTTTACTCGATTTAATCTATGGGACGGTTTTTTCTTCCTATTTTCCCCTTCGACGACTGGACATTCCTCTTCGTCACCCATTTTCATCAGCCCACAACCTCCTTTTGACCGTCAATGTTTTCTCTTCAATCCACGCCGCCACCGCTCACGTCTTTTTAATTTTCCAACATTTCTCTTCTCGTTCGCTCATTTATCGATTTACACATGCCTGTCGACACGAACGTATACTATAATGACTGTCTACATACTTTCATGAGGTATGAATATCAAGGCTGGGCGGACAAGTTCACTAGTTTGTTTAACCCGTTAAATTAAGTTAATATTTAAAAAAATATATTAGTTGAGTTAAACAGAAAATTGCATATATTTTCTTTTTTATTTCAAAAGTTAACTTTCAAAAAGTAACCCAACTATTTAATAGTTGAAATTTTTTAATGCGCGTTATAAAAAGTAGCGTGAAAATTATGTCTCGTTGTTTCGTTGTTTTTGATTTAATCAAACATTATTTTCTGATAATAAGTAAATTACTACCAGACGACTGAAGGATCATAAATGAATGATAGTAAAAATGAATTTACTATCTGAACGGCAAGAATGATAACTATTAAAATGTGGGAAGTTAAACTAAAATTATAGTTTCCCAGCGATGCTGATACCACACTCCCCATTGACGACCTTCACCAGAAGAATATCCGACTATTTGCGTTCCTTACGTGCGCAATGAACATAGGTACTAACAGGTATTCCAGGATGATTCTGTCTGATGAGAGCGATCAAGTCTTTGTGTGGAAAGACGTAATATAAATGATCACTAAGAAAAGAGATTTACGAAAAATATCAAAAGAGAAAGAAATAAACACTGTGTACGCGAGAAAATAGGTGACATTTATTAATATTGAAACGATTGTTAAAATAGTTCCTCGTTGTGCTGAAAGCTGACCAAGTCTGCCTTGGGTGGGTCTTGGAACAGCGTCGAAGCACAACGAGAGAATGTTGAAGACTGTTGAAATGTTTGTGTTTCGACTCTTCTTATATATGGTCGGGACCAGCTATTTTTACACGTTAAAATAAGTTTATGTCCATATATGGGCAAAAATATGTATACAATACGAAAATAAAATATACAATAACAATGATACAAAGATTATTTTCAGAATAATGATAACTTAATTAGGTTCAGTTTTAATTAACCTTGATTACGGGCGTAAACAATTATATATAGACTAAACTCTAGAAACAGATGTTACCTATACCTACGTTAATTTAACTTAATTTAATACCGCGTTTCGTCAAAAGATGGTTTTGAATCAGTTGGTTATGTGTTGCTTGGTGCGAGTCATCGACAATCGATATCAGGTCGACTTCCTTATCGACTTTTGGCACACACTCAGTTTTTACTCGTAATTACGACAATATATATAGTGTCATTACAATAATGCTTTTATTATATCGCCGTCGTTATTATCATCTCAACGTTTGCAAGTCGGTACGGAACGCGTAACAGGATATGCTGTCGGCGCGCGAGCAAAACTTTCGGCCAGACGACAACAGTTTTTAAAATAATTAAAACAACTTGGTGGAGGGCGGAAAGTGAACTACGTTTGCGTTATTTATTCTTACAATAATACCGACCGAGTGCGGAGTAGTACAGCGTACGCATAGCACACAAATTCCGTTGGAATAGCAATTAATTTCACCTTCAAAATCCTTCGCCGTCGTTGCTTATTGGTTCGGTAGGTTTTCTTTAATTAAAATCAAAGACTCGGCCGACTCGGCGGCGATGATTTCCGTCTTTGTCGTTTTGTCTCGAGTGTTGTGCGTGTAACGAGCGACGTTTGCTAGGTTCCCCCGTAAGAGGGCGGAACGGGGCGGAGAATAAAGTTTTACTTTAGCCACCGCATCGCCGATTATTCCCTTTGGATTTGTCTTTACGCTGCGAAACCCAATTTTAAATATTATTTCGTTATCACGTTGTAAACAGCAATTTGTAAACATGCATCTATAATTTCAAATTAAAGCGATTAACCAATAATCCAGTAGTCATAATTTAATATAATATTATGTATTCGACTTCGGAATATCGATTGTTCATAGTTTATCGTTTATAAATAATATGAATTTTCAAATTATACATGTTAATAAATATATAATAATTAACTTTATTTATATCCGTAATAATTATTTTTGTCAACTTTAAGATTTGATGATTTTAATTTGTTAATTATAATTTTTATGGTAGGGTGATAACTCTTACATACAACTTTTGAAGAAAAAATATTTAAACTTAGGCGAGAAAAAATATCAATCCACTACTGATTGTATATAAATGTACTTTATAGTTATATAATATACGTGTTTTTCTCGTGTTCCGTGTTTGCGTCGGGATATGACTGCGGTTTGCGAAGAGGTCAAGATAGTGCATTTTAATAATCCAATGCGGTTCCCGAAAGTTATGATAAAACATTTCCCACTGTTTAAATAACTAAATGATGTAATAGATTGCAGTAGTTCTCAATAAATTCGATTTTGCGTATTATACAGCAGTTTACTTGTCGAGATATTCGGTCAGATTTGAATACTGTGTAAATATTTCGAAACCGAAGTTTAAACAAAAATTACTGTGTAAGTATTTATAACGCTGCGAAAATATCATAATAACAATATTGCGTTATAATATCTCCGCAATAATTAAATTTATAACATGGTATGTAAAATGAAATATCAGACTTTAATTAAAATTTACAATTTACGAACAATAAATGGCTTGTACGTATTTTAATTATTTAGTAAAAGTTTTTGTTTGTAATAATACATACTTGAAATAAAGTTTAGATATATGGAAATTATTTAATATAACTTGAATATTTAGTCAAGTATTTTAATTCATTTATCATTAATAACAAATAAATACACAAAGTATTATCTAAATGTAATTTGAAAAAAAATGTCCGTAGATCAAACGGCGCATCCGATAGGCAATTCGGATACAAAAACGTAACGCGCTACATGATATTTTTTCTGTCGTTCGGAAAACCAATGAATCATATACATGTTTTTAGGAGATGCTGTTTGTTGTGGCCAATTATGATTTGTGCCATCCCGAAGAATATTTAGGTAGTAATCGCGTAATTCCTGACGTTTTGGTGTCGGAGTGGCGGCGGTAGCGATTGTATCGTGACAGCGGTGGTGACGGACTACCTAAGTAGTAATAGTAGTAGCGGCAGTGACAGTGGACGTGGTCGTCATAAACGGTGGCAGTAGTAAGCGTGGTCTTAAGTAAAATTGATAACGCAAAATCGGTCAGAAAAAATAGCTGTATCCAGCCCAAAAACATATATATATATATATGTCAATACAAAAAATTGATTCTTGTTGACGCATTTATTATAGTAAAAATTGATATGAAATAATAGAAAAATACGATTCGTTTGACACGACGAAATACATTTCACGTTTATTACGTTACTGTGTCAAAAGTCACAATTAATAAACATTTAATGGATCAGCAATACCGTCCTGAGAGACAAATATTGACAACGCATTATTATCCATATGATTCGAATTAAAAAAAAATATCTTGTTTAAATCGTTTTTTGAAGTTTACAATGAAACTGATAACTTCTAGACATGTTTTGTTCTGTGATCGTTTTACGGGTTATTTTATTTATATGTTTTTCATGTCAATCATCCCGTACGCTTTTCAAATATTACTTAAAATACTGCTTTTAATTGACTGTATACAATTATGAGTAATAGCATACTTCTGTATGCTTACCGACAAATATAAATTTAGTACATTTTATTATTATTTTTTAAATTCAAAACAGATTTTTACTCTCAAAACGATGATGTTTTAACCATTCATAAACAGTTTTAATAGCTTTTGATTTTTTTCATAAAATTTTGGAATCAAATTATATTCAGTTCTTAATAAGTTAATTCAGTAATCGTGGCCATTTTTCGTTGTTTACAAATATGCAATTTTAGATGTAGGATCTCACAATGTTCTGTACGGAACTGTATAGTATGCATTTCACACAATTATTGTAAATTACATAAAGACGTTATAAAAATAACGTATCGTTCGGTGAACGAATATTGTTAAACGGTCAGCAAGACAAGTCGAAATTTGTAAAAAAATTCTAAACCCAAAACAACATAATTATGTAAAGGATGATTATCGAAACAATATATTAACGATAATTATTAAACTATATGGTTTCGAAACTATAACCTAGTTATAATAAATTTTCATATTTACTAGATATTTTAAAACCAAAATAAAAATTTTTTCATAATTGTATATTAATTTTGTAGTTTATAGCAATACGGCTGAATTTATAATTAAAATACTGCAAGTTATTTATACTTGAATTTGCGAAGACTACATGAAATATCAATACATTATATTTTGTTTAAACGTAATTTCGTTAAAATTATTATTATCGTTGTTGTTATTATTTTTTTTCACCACGAAATTGAATTCGAATCGATAAAAAATAATGTCAATGAGATATATATATATATCTTTTGCCCGTATTTTCCACCAAATCCACCATAAACATACATTATATTATCATAAGTGCATAAAAAAAAAGTAAAAAAAAAAGGACATAGGATTTCTAAAATTAACGTTATGCCGCACGGATATAATCGTAATAAATTGAAAACATTTCCTATCGTTAAAAAAAAACTGTTTGAAAAATTTAATGTATTCGTACTTAATACTATTGCAAATCGGTCCACATTTTTGATTATGATCAAATCAAACAATATTATGTAGGCGTGTTTTTCATTACAATGCGGAGTAAACAAAATCATATCGGGCAACTGTTTTCATGTGTTTCTGAGTCGAGTAAATACAGCCCATTATGTAACATTCATTATACACTTAGAAACACGCGCGTTCAATGTTTTAAGATTTTGAGTGAAACGAATAACGTATTGATTTTACAGCAACGTGTGTTTCTTTTATTTCGTCTTTGACAGGTTTTTTATCTTAGTTGTCTTCTTAGAGTGCATGAAAATACTAGTTACAGGTATATTGAAAAAAGTAACAATAAACGAGTAAAACTGTCAACACACTCGATTTTTACAATATAAAATTTCGTTTTTTTATTATTTCTTTTTTATGATTACTGAAGTATAACTCAAAATCATTGATAATTTTGAATACAAAAAATTTATTATTTATACATATATAAATATATTTATTTATACATACATACCTATATTACACAATTTTTGAAACATTTCAAATCAATTTTTGGCGAAACAAAGCATAATAAAAATATAAATGATATCGTGTTTAAAAATTTACTAAATTTGATTTTTTTAAATCAAAAGCTTGAAAATTAAATGCTAAATCTACCATGCAATATTTGAACAATGTTTAAAAACTTGCGAAAGTCTTAAATCATTTTTATTATTGTTTGACTTGAAAGTAATGGAACAACAATTGTGATCGATAAACGATTCCAAGCGATTCTACACGGGAAACTGTACACCCGAACGCGCTAATCATTAATGAAAACAGAGAGAGATCCATTTTGAAATTGTAAAAATCGTAAATAAAATTTGACTGTGGAAAGAAAATGATTTTCAAACTAAGAAATTGCGATATTTTGTCCGTTTTCCGCGTTGTTCGTAAAACTCAATCCACAGTCGTAACATGTAGTGTTTAAAACCCATAAAACGATCATACTGTATATGGACATATTCGAAAGAGATTAAATTTTGTGTTCCGGCGAAAATCCGTCTTCCGAAGAACTTAGGCCGTCTACGGTTTAACGCCTGTCTCGGTTTCGGCGGTCATCAGTCGCGGTCCGCACGACGGAGCACACACTCGAACACCGACAACAGCACGCGCGCGACCTATTACGTATTATTTATAATAAGGAAGGAAAAAATACACGCATATTATCATGAACGCGTTGTGTCGACCGTGTCTGTGCCGTAATCCGTACGGACGATTTTTCGCCTAGACACACGCCCGCGGGGCTGGAACGATCGACAAACTGTAAACGTTATTCTCCCGCAAATGTATACGCCGCCAACGACATGGTTCCGTGTTGCGCAGGATCTCCGTACTGCCGGACAATATTCCCGTGTGATATTTTAACATATTATTGCAATCTATACCTAAACAATTAATATATTCCGGACACGTTATTATTGCTCCCGTCCGAGTCACGATATTGTTCCCGAATTGTTGTTTCGCAATAATATTATATGACGATCGATTCCCCGTGTTACGTGAAACAACTGTTTTCCATTCTATCCGGCCAACGACGACTCGTCTAAAATCGAACAGCAGAAATGAAATTGTTAAATTTTGTATGTCGCGAAAATCAAATCGCCATCGTACGAAAACGATATGAGCTGTTTTAAAACGAAATTATGTATTCCTGCGTGTCCATTAGATATTTTTTTCGAAATATCGTATTGTAGTAGACTAGCCATGCTATGGTTTTTAAAAAGCACTCGAATGATTTATTTATAGCACTACACAATATGATATTCGAACGAAACTCGCATAATATATTACGTTATATATTGATCGTTTAATTGTTACGTGGTTGAAAATATTCTGCAAAATTATATCGAAAAAAAAAGGTTTATTATATGATATTTGGTATACTATGATATAATTTTTTGGGTGTAAGGTTGTTTTTTGGCTTTTTATTTGAAATTACAATTGCGCGCATACGCGTTTGGAAAAAGGATCGGCTTATTCGATCCGTATAAAACTTCTATTCGTTAAATATTCAAATGTATAATGCATACATTCAGTTTTATATATTTCATTTATTTCTCGTGGAGTACCAACACAGTGTTTCACTGCACGTGTTTTTTCTTGTCATTTTATAATTTACATCATTTCCTAGTACTTTCGTGTACGGTTTTTTTCACTTACTTATTTTGTATATTTGATAAAACAATACAAATAGAATAATCGTCGTTAGTTCATTGTACTCTTAATACAGGCTGTGTAAAAAAGTGGAATGACGAAAATTATTGATAAAAAGCTCGTATAAAATATTTTCAAAACGGAAATTATAAATAAATAAATAAATACATAAAAATCGTGTACAATATGTTTGTACATATTATGCATAATATATAACCGGAAATTGATAAAAATGTCATAAAATGTGATTTAAAAAAAAAAACAGACTAAAAAATAAGCAAATAAAATTACTTTATAAATCGAAAGTGTAAGATAACGAAAAATATAAGTCTTAAAACTAAATACTTTGCCATAAGGAAGCTATAGCTACGTTAAGTACGCTAACAACAAAAACTATACAAATAAAATTAATTATAATAATAATAATAATAATAATAATAATACTATTACACTACCTGCGCCTAATATTATGGTATAAAACTATTTTTTCGAATTATATAAATTGTATTTGTAAGACGTCGCAGCGGCGAGTAGAATATTCAATAAGCACCTAGTACTATTAAATTGTCCCTTATTTGCAAACTCGTTTTAATTATGCACTCAATTTGGTTTTAACAAACAGCGGAGACTTTTTAATTCATACTTTTTTTCAAACGTTTTCATTTATCTATAACTTACATTACACACATAGGATCGCGCGGAAGACCTTCCGTTACCACTTTGTCGTTTCTAATTGAAACGACATAAAATAAATATTCAACCAATTAGAATTTAATGGCCAATCTAATTCCCCCGAACCCGAATGACAGTATTTCTGCCGACGAACTGGACTGCGAAATAATATTATATACGTAAACATATTAAACACACATTATACAATCGCTCTTATACGCGATCGCGAAAAAATCCGACGGTGGCTTACCCTAACTACCGTCCGACCGCATGTACACAATACATTAAACACACACATTTAAAACACTTTTATTGCCTTCCGTCACGGGTTAAAGGCGGCTAGATAGGTGGTGGGCATTGGAATGAGTATGTTTTTTCCCTTCCGATGTCTCCCTCGGGCATTGTTACTTCGTTCTATTTATTATACGGGCATTCGTCGAACGGCGTTATAATAATATCGTGTGTGGTGTCCGAAAAAGAGTCCGGCAGTGTATTTTTTACATAATGGTTTTGGCCGCGGTCCATTTTCGGTATATATATATATGTGCATACAGTAGCGGATCCTAGCTTGGACTACAGGCGGATCGCACCCCCTAATTAAAATTAGAGGAAAGGAAAAATTATTATTTTATTTTTAAATGTATGAATAATTTAATTGTTTATATTCAAATATTATTAAAATTGGATCAAGTAAAATAATATATAAAATATATATAATATATTATAATATATACATTAAATGTGTGTTGTGCCGTTTAGGGACGAAAAGTCGCGTCGTCCGAGATGTATACGGACATTTAAAGACTCAGTAAGAAGTAAATTGTGCATGTGCGTGCGGATACATTAAAATTGCTTTATTATGCATGTATTTTAACGATACGCTGTGTAGATTAAACAATAAAATCACAATGTATTATTATTAACAAGTTGACTGTCATGGTATTTTTCGGGACTTTTGACCAGAAGCCATATGGTTAGATTTTTGTACACGCCTATACTCGTCATTCTTGTTCTGATGTACGTTTTATTGTACATGCGATAAACTAGTGTCGTATACAGGAATGAGATTTTTACCAATTATAACTCAAAACTTTTTGAGATAGCACAAACAATTTGCATGTACAAGTATAAACATTACTTTGTGTATAAAAAATGAACACGTGATAGTCAACCTATAAATATCAACGATTATTTTTTTTTCTCAGTCTGTAGAGCATTGCATTTTCAGCAATGCAATAGGAAGCATTGCTACTAAATGATTAGGCATTTAAGTTTTTTTTTTTAAATTTAAAGAGACGACTATTTCATATTTAAAGTCGCATTCCCTCCATCAGCGACCACGAGCGACCACTGTATATATATATATATATACAATTACGATGCAATACACGGAAACTTGTACGTGTATATTTATATTATGAAAAATCCTATAGTAGTAGTCCTAGTAGTATCCTATAATAGGTTAAGAATACGATTTGATAAAATTATTTGGTGTTGAAATAAATGAATTTATTAGAGTTTTTACTATAATCATGGACTGTTCTAGTTACTATCAAGTAAGATTGTTATGTGGCATAATTATATTTTTAAGTTGAATGTTGATAACGTGTTTAGACTTTTTTTTTATTAATTTCTTAGTCATAAATTTGGTTAATATCATTTTCCCGTTCGTTTCATTATCTTTTTTTTTTTTATGTGAAAATCTTTTCCTAATGCATTGGCCGCAGTCATGTCAATCGTAATTTTAACCACAAATGTTTCCTCTAGTGAGAGGATTGGAGGTCCAACTCTTTTGTAAGTATAGATTTTGACATGATGTTTTACATTATAAATTTCTTTTCTCAAGGCTTTGTTCGTAATTTAGTTTAGTGTTGTTTTCTATATGTAATTCAAAATTTTCAACTTAATTAAATATATTGTAAAGTTTTAAGTTAATTCTTAAGTTGAATGAAGAAGTTCTATTATTTCAGTTCAAAAAAAGTATTTGATACGTCTTGGCATTTTGACAATATCCCCGCGGGACAAAGTAATAAATAAAATAGTTTTTTTATTTAAATACATTCTTTTCAAAATACCTTTAATGAAATCTCTTACGACGGTTCGTATTTTTTTTCCTACTGTATACACATTTTCGAAAAACGGTTTGTGAAATCGTAATTCCCATTACACGATTCGATTAAACGTCAACATGTAAATCGAAAGCCGTGTAAGCCGGCCGGATTATACAATATACATGGTATGTTCAATGTATATACATAATATAATATAATCAGCGGAGGAAAAAACGCTGAATATATACTTTGTGCGCACACAGTCGGGTCGACAATATAATATAGTTTGTGTTGAGATAATAAAATATATATATATTGAAGAACTCTGGTAAATATTTGCTTCACCAATAAGTAAATATTGTAGATGAAGCCATAAGAGATTGTATTTATTTCATTCGTAGCAGCTGTTCAATCATTCGTTGTAATCAGATATGTTTTTCACACACATACACAAATGAGCGTATGAGTAGCCGAAAGTCGAAAAATTCTTTAAAACTCGTTTATATATTATTTGTATATAGTTATTTGATGGCGAAATACGTTTTATTACATATTATGTCTGTTCCTGAAGAACGATGATTAAACATGATTCAATGACACTTATTTCACTATAGAACACGCAATGAATGCCATTTGTTTTCATTCTCAAACACGTCCGTCTCATATTATAATATTGTTCGTACTAAAACACTAAAACGTATTCAGCAGCGTCGCGTAAACCGTTACCGGCCAATTTAATGTTAAGTACGCGTAATAAAACGACAAACGTTTACAATGAGCAATAGTTCAGTTAGCCTCAGTCCGCGTTCTCCGGCCGCATTTTGGTTACCGTCCGTACAATATAGTACTCGTCCGTCGTTCGGGATCGCGATGAGAATAAAACAACATTTAGGCGGCCTAAACGTTTCGTCCTTATCCGCGGAGCGTCGCGTATGTAAACCGTTCGGAAACCCGACCGCCGTAGTATTCACAAACAACTCTTGGTCCACGGCCGATCGAATCCGTTTACACGTGCAATATATTTACAATATATAAATATATGTGTGTGTGTGTGTGTGTGTGTGTGTGTGTGTCTGAACGCAATAGTCACAAACGACTGTCGTCTCGAAACACGCGATTTGGAAACTAATCTCCGCGTTCGGGTGCGCGTAAAGTACTTGTACACTACGTACGGTCGTATTTTCAAGTAAACGATATTATTTCGCGTGTACGAATCCAATATTGCGAAGAAATCGCGGGTAGGTTTCGGAGAAAGTAGCGTTTCTCAGACCGGGCGCGCGTTTTACACGACAATAATCCGCTGGACGCATAGGAATTTCGGAAATAATAAAAATACCCGAGTGGTTCGGATTCGTAATAACGTCTTTTCCCGTCGTCCATATTTTATCGCGACAGACGACTTCCCGGACCGACTCCACACACGCCTTCGGGCCGTTTCCCGGCCGCCGCCGAACGACGATGAAACGTCTTTCCGCACAGTCGGCCGCCCGGGGCGAACGTCGTTTACGGCGCCGGTCAGTAAGTCGGCCTCAACTCTTCCGCCTACGCCTGCGATCACGCGAACGAGACGTAACAACGCGAAACACCGTGCAGTCATCCGGCAGACGAGATTCAGAATCGTTATTATTTTAAATGTCCTCTCCCACCCTCCGAAAAAAAACCCCGACGCTATTCTTGATGCGTATAGGTACGTGTGCAGACTGTAAAAGCGAGGCCGTTAGTGAAATGTTTCACGGCGTTCTTCGATACAAAACCGAAAATTCAACCGGACAAAAACCGGAAATTCAACCGGAAATGGCCATTTTTACCGATAATCTGTTTTCACTCGACTACCGACCCGTCTCGTATGATGCACGTTGAGACGGCCATTGGGACGTTCAGACAAATAAATATTCGGGAATCATAGTACCGACAAAAATAATTCGCAACGCATTTCAGTGACTTCAGTTTTCACAGCTTGTTAATGTTTTCTCCGTTCCGCATAGTCACGACGGGACCGAGATAAATGCACAAGCCCGTCGTTCAAAAACGTCGAGACGAGGATGGTGAGTTGTAATTTCTCTGTGGCGTCTTTGAGTTTCAACGAAGGATTTGCTCCGCGTTGTCCCACGGCAACTTTAATAAAAATACGACGGTAGGTACGCGATACAGACCGTAACGATCTCACGATAAAATTCCGTGCGATAATTTTCATCTCGGAATCTTGTAACTACGAACGAATCTGCGTGTAATCCCACATTGGATCACAGCATAACATAAACGTTGGAATGTTGCTTTTCCCACATATTTTACCGCGTGACGAGCCGTGAAATCTTTGCGTGGGCTTTACGAATTATACGCGCATGCTCAAGAGCACACGCACACCGACGACGGTGAATTATCGAGTAGCTACGCTGCTGTCGTATTATCAGACTTAATTATTTTCTCCGTAAATATATATCTATATATGTAAGGTTCTTCCGACCAAATAATTGTTCCAAAAGAATATTGATATACATGATACAAACACATTCAGAGTATTAATGCGTATCGATTCGAGATATCATCAGACTTGTGTCCGTTGAGTAGTGGAAGTCGGATGAAACCTTGTTCAGATTTCTATTTATTATATGGTGATGTGCTCGTGCGCATTTAGGCGTCCCTACGTGCTTGTACACTGTGTAAGCCGTGTTGGAACAGCGATATTTTGGATGACGTATGATTTTACGATAATTTTATATGAGGTACGGGAGAACTTTAACTTGTGCACCCAATTTGCAAGTAGACACGACAGCATTAAAATTTTAAAAACACTGTCCAAAAACTGAAAAGCATTTAGCATACTTGGTCTCGACACATTCCCACCGATAAATCGATTAATGTTTCCTTATTAACATCTTTTATATGAAAACGTCGTAGTTTCGGTTCTTCATATTTTTGGTTTGATTATTCGAAACATCGCAGACAAATATTTGCATACCCTTACACTACACATTTTATATCACTATGACATTTACCGTGAAGTTTTAATGTTTTTCCACGTCAACCCAACCTGGCAACAAAGTATTTGATACGTGAATATGTGTATTTGAGGGCGTGTGTAAATGATCGGTTGAGAACGCAATCGAAAAAGAAATAAAAGTTAAAGATATCCACGATCGTCCGCAAATGAATGAGACGCTCACGAACATCAATCGCATTTAACGGTACTCCCGAGACCATACATACGCTGTGTGCTTATACATACTTGTTTACTTTAGACCGAAATCGTTGACTATAAGTTATGTTTGTTCGATGTTTCTATTTTTATTTTTTATTTATTTGTGGCGAATAATACAGTATGTGTACGATTTACAATATTTATACGTGTTGGAATAGTCTGTATGTGCATTATCACAATTTTAAGTAGCTTACTTCGATATACGAAATGGAAGATTTAGTTTTTTTAATGTACTTTGATTTTGCGTAATAATTTTACAGAGACGTGTCGAGTCAAGAGTTTATTATTTGAGTGCGCATAAACCAAATTATTTGTCATCATAATACATGGAAAATCGACGGTTTTTTTTAAATATCTTTTTTAGGAATATTATAACATGAAGAAGCGGGGTGTACACATAATACGCATCAGCATTACTCGTAAATAATAATAATAATAAATTGTAATGCGGAAAGGAAGAACAGAAATAAAATATATATAAACTCAATTTTTTTTCCAATACGCATTGGAACGTCTAAAGTTTGCGCAGAATAATGATTTTCCGGTAGCAATCTGCTGTCGTCGCACGAACGTATTTTCCCCCGTCCATTTCCGTGACGCGACTTCTTTTTTCTTCTTCTTTAAGCAAACTACTTTTGTTACAACACTTTTTCTCTTGAAGACTTTTGCCGTTCGTCGGAGGTTTTATTATTATTATTTTCTTAGGTTTTTTAAAAATAAATCGAGCATAGCCGGATCCGTGAGCGAAGAAACCTATATTATAATATAAGAGATACCACCGTTCGTACTCTTATTTCTCGTCACCGACGCCAATGTCGCACGAATATGCACACAAAGTTTGTCGACCAACTTTGTTACGCGTTACTGTATATATATATATATATAAATACACCTATAGACCGAGTGCACAGTCGTAATACGATATTTACATTTTCAATTTTAAAAAAAAATGTTTCTTTCGTCCGCCCGCGAACACACGGACGAGGAAGAGACATACTATAGTATTCGTTTCTCGTGGGCTCGTCGCGAAAAAACTCAGCCTTTTTCGAGACCTCGATCGCTCACATGCGCGTATAGTATATGATATGTATAATGTTTGTACGTGTACTGTAAAAATCGTATTCATGTACAAAATGAGTGTTTCGGAAGTATTAGTATTCTGACATCGTCAGTCGTCAGAGCCACCATTATCGGTCGTGGTGTTTTAAGTTAAAAAAATTATTTCATTCAATATGATTTCTCTCTATCTCTCTTTCTTTATCTATCTGTCTATCTATCTATCTATCTATCTATCTCGGTTCAGTAAATATGTAAATATATATATATATTATTGTGGTCAGATCTTATCCCTAAGAATAAAACACTAATTTTCCGAGTGAATACGCTGAAAAAATATTATAATAGAATTTAAATATTAGCATTTAGAATGATTTACATTGCAAACGTAAAGATATCCTGCTCTGTTAACGTAAAGCGCGTAAACGTTCATTTGGACATTTTTATCACGGAAACGGAAATGGGCACCAAAAGCAATTTGACTGAAACGAGGTGAATCTACCGTTTTCGCGATTGCGATGAGATCTTAACATTTAGAAAAATTTTTAGTATGATGTATATATTTTTATCCATGAACACTTTATCGTATAGCACAATTAAAAATACTTGATCATTACTTGATTATATTTGACGTTTTTTTCTGTTTATACCCACCAAGTTTTCGTTAGTAAAAGATTAAAAATCAAATTTTTTTGTCTAAAAAAAATCGATTTTGATTATATTGATTTTTTTTTGTTTTTTATAATTTCAAAATTAATAGTGCAAAACAAATGCCATATTAACTAAAAAATATTTTTAAAAAACGCAATTTTTGTTTTTAATTTTAATATTTTCCGCCTTTCGATTTTAAAATTATTGCAACTTTTAGTTTTAGGAGTGACGGGGAATGGAAGGGGATTTTCATAAAACAACTACGTTTTTTATATTGAAATTTGTAATATGCAGATAATTGTTGTACTCCAGAATAGAAAAAATAATACAATTTTGGATCTAGCATAGCCAAACAATATTTTTAAAATTTAAAAGTCGTAACGTTTTTGAACCCTCGACTTGTAACCGATTCTATATTATAAACGTTCTATAAGCGTTTTATAAACGTTGGTGGGTTTTACTCGAGTGTTTAAAATCATTGGAAATTACGTAATGCAGTAAAATAGTAAATATAGATTTTTAACGCGTGGCATCTTCGAATTACTCGTCCCCGGTTATTTCTTTCACACGGAGCACCGTTTTCCATGATTCCGGGAACTATGACAACGCGCGTCTGAATAAAATATATATATTATATGATTTGTGAATTTTAAAAATACACGTACATATTCCTTCCAACCAACCCCCCCCCCCTCAACCAACCGCTACCACCAACAAAAACCCCGTAAACACCGAATTTAACGACTAAAGTTTCGAATCGAACGGACACCGCGTCACCTTTCGGTGTATAATTTAATGTGTACACATTTGCAGCGCGTTCGTTCCGTATTTTTTATAATTTTCATAATTTTATTTCCTAATTTGTTATAAACTGCATATCGCGTTTCGATACTCTTACATGGCCAAACCATAGTTGCAATTACAAATTCATCAAGAACGTGTTTTTACGGAAATTCACACGTGTTAAATTTTATCATCCGGTGATTATTTCCCGAGTAATAAACATTTAAATTTAAGATGCGGGGAAAGAGTATTGTAGTAAACATTGGAAAAATATTCGTTTGGGAACGTTTTACCAGTTGTGTTTAAGTTCGTTAATTAAATACTTATTCTCATCAACGTAGTTATAACAACCATTTAATAACTATCAAACAGAAATGTATTATTGTAGTAAATATTAACGTTTCCACTGACTACATAAAAATCGAAAAATCTGACCAAATTTTTTAGCAATATCTATTCAGAACCGAAATATTAAAATTTTTGTTTATTTATTTTAGTTCTTTAAGATCGTGTGGAAATACTAGAAGTTTTCATTGTAAAAATCAAATTCTCGATGAAGTTTAATATACACTATAGAATCAACGTGTGCGAAAATTTCCGAGTTGATTTGTTATTTTTTTCGTTTTTCATATTCTTTTTACTTGAATATTACGAGATATTATTTATCGCCTAGTCAAAAACGCAAACAGTATTTATATTTTGAAACGGTAATATTCACTATTCTATTAATCGTATTTAATATTCAAAAGTTATATAATATACCTTTGTATTTATTTATAGTTATATGTATACAGCTATAAACAGCAGTTTTATGACCCACTTGTTTGAATTTTGGTATTGGCCGTACATTTATCTATTTTAATTAAAAACCCAAATTAATGAATGTATTATAATAATTTTGATATAACTTTTAATTTCAACTCAAACAGTGGAAGCAAAAATATACACTTAAATCAACGCCAAAAAAAAACCACTCTTCCTGATACTAAAAACGCGTCATAATATTACTTTTTTCCGGAATAAACGAATTCCTTATTATCTACTAATCACATATTTTATATTTTATAATATATGTTATAACTCGTATACTGAGTTTCTAAATGATATTCAACTGTTATTTTAACGTTTTTCAAATTTTAAAAAGTATAGTTTCAAATTTCTTATGTGGTATATTTGATTCACTATTTGTTACTACGTCATAAAACGTGCGATTTCAGACATACACGTTTCGCTGGGTTAGTATAGTTGGAAATCAATTTCCATGCACATCTGATTGAAAAGAAATTATTTATTAAAATTTAAATTTCATTAAAAAATGAAAACACGATATAAATATCGACAAATGCAAATACGTAGTATTAAAATTACACAGTGTGAAATGTTCAAATGTTGAGTAAACGGAAAAAATGTATATTAATTTTAGATGTATTTGGAGCATTTGGGAAGTGAGTAAATCTTGTTTCTATTCAAACGTCACGAATTGTCATATAAGTAATTTCGAAGATAAAAATTTCCGTTACCGAATTACATATTACTGGAGAGTAAAAATAAATTAATACGATTGTTGATACGAGAATATGTTAAATTCGTATTGACAACATAATGCGATGTATATTTACCTTTTAATGAATAGCTAATACGTTATTAATGAATGAAATTGTATAAAATATCATAATTTCAACAGCATTATACAGTGCAATCATCGAAACAATAACCATAACAATAATGTGTATTACTATTATATTCGTGTAAAATGTTGTGTTTGAAATAATTGTTATCCCATTATTTTGTAAGAACCAAGCAACAATGACGTAAAAAATTAATACTAATATTCGACGACTACAGATTTTCGTATTATGTAATCATTATGATTAAGCACAGATTTCATTTTGATAAAAAAAATGTGCTTGCGTATATATCACAAAAATCTAAAAGAAAATTTCTCATTTATTTCTCTTTTGTGCGATGCGCAGCGGATAAGATTCAAAGAAAATGCTATACGAATAAATACGTACTCATAATACATTTAAGTGCAAAGACGGTTGCACTCGTAAAACAATATTCGATTAGAGATTTTCGTTGTTCATATTATTTTCATCGACGTTTCTGACCCGATCAATAAATTATTAATTGTATATTATATTACGTTTTAAACTTTTGAACTGAACGTGTAAGAAATTATATATTATATATATTAAAAGTTACACATTTTTCGATGCTTTTTATTTCTTTTTTTGTTTTCACTGGTTAAAATAATACTTAATAAAATGAATTTTTAAATAAAAGCGGATTAATTCAAAAATAAATACCGATACAATTTTTATTAAAACACATCTGTAAAGCATGCCACGCATAAAATAGTATAGACTAAACCCAATAAACGGAATACAGCTAATGAAAACGAATGAATTTATCCATATAATTGAATAGGTAGTGCAAAATGTTGGACGTCAGACTCAAAAAAGTAAAATTTTGTCAAATATTAATCGCCGAACGATGACATAACCAAATACTGGACAATTGGTATAAGTTAAATAGCATATGCCATGCCAATACGTTATTAATATATATATATTTGTACACACGTAAATATGATATACACTCGAGATGAAGTAACTATTTTCGGTTGGACCATTTTTATCGTCTTATCGTCGTTGTCTTCGCACGCAGACACACGTAAGATACCGCCTGTTTTTAATTAAAAGGCGACAGCGAAAAACAAAGCTTAACTGTCGATTTAATAACCGAGTGTCGTGCTGCGAGTCTATATTAAAAACACGACGGTGTGAATTATCGTACGACGCGGATTTCGATACAAAACAAGCGGAGCTGCCATCGCCGTCCGAGCAAATTATTAAACGCGACGAACGCGTTAAATCGTTTGTTTGTCCCATTATATCGGTTATTTTTCCCGAAAATTTTCTAACAATTTACTCCTCCTTTCGAAATAATGAACAACGAGGTCGCGGTTCTTCACAGAAATCTCAAAATTCCGTTCTGCACACGTCAAAACATCGGCGAATGTTGATCCGGTTACAAATTTAACCAGAGTTGGTTGACTGCAAGTAACGCATCATCGCATATAAATGATATAAATAACACCCAATAGTACGTATATTATTGATATATTTGTACCTATCCACGTGTATTAATGTGATATCCTATTTCAGAGAACAAGTTGAGTGTCCGAAATTCATTTGTTCGAATTACAAGTGTAATAATACAAAAAAAAAAAAGGTGATTTGGTTATAACTAAATGAGAATAAGAAAAGGCGGGATGTAGGTTTGAGAATTGTTTAAGAAAGAAGTCATAAAAAAATAAAATTAAGGAAAAATGAAATAAAAATAAAGCAAAATAAAAAGAACGTTTGTTTTCTTCTCTTGCTGTTTGAACTTAACTTTTTATTATATCTGTAAATATAATTAACCATGCAAAGAGGATTGAGAAAATAGGCTGGATACACTTCAACAGTGCCTTCTCTTCAAAGTTAAATTCATCGACAAATTAAACAAGTCAATATGTTTATGCGTAAAACTGAAGTCATTCTACGGAAAACCGATTTCGTCGCAAGTAGTGGCTCGTAGCTGGAGTATGCACACGCACGGTGTGGAGAGACAACATGAACAGTGACGAGGAAACTAGATCATCGAAGGATTTATAGATTTAATATGGTATTACACAAGTATACACTAACACATAAAATGTTTTTTTACTAATAGTGCAATGCCAATAGTTTAATATGTGTGCATTACATAAGTGAATCGAAACACATTATTTTATTATAATTTGAAAATTATTTATAGGTGAGTTTTATCAAAAGTAAACTAAACTTTGTATATCTAAATTAAAAAACTATTAATAATATCACGAAATTTAAATTTAAATTTTGTGTAAACTTTTGTAAAATTTTGGCTTGTAAAATTAAATGACGTGGATCAATTATATATAACTATATATATTTCATTATCTACTCCACAAACCTCCATATCCTCGCTAATGACATATAACTACATTTTGTTTGGCTTACCTCTATCTTGGATTCCTTTTATAACTAACTCGTTCATCTAGTTCACTATCTCATTATCCATCCTCTTCTCAGTGGAAACAATCTAATTCTTTTTCATTTTGTCAACGCAATATTTAATTCCCAAACTAACTCGTATAAATACCGTATATAACAAGGATGGGCAAAATAATAAATTCTCGTAACTCTTTATATTAAGTAAATGTAGAAAATATATGTCAACTGAAGTTAAAAGTTCATTTTAAAAAACGTTTACGCGTCAAGTAACTTAATTAAAGTTAACTAAACTTTTAAACTTAATTTTCACATTAAAATCGTTAATATCCAGATGTGCTGTATAGCATGATATGTAATTTCGTCGATTGATATAAAATATATTATAATGTCGAACTAAACGACTGGGCGAGCAATTGCGCGACGCACAACGCATTGTTATACGATAAATCCGCGTAATATCCGTTACGTACTGTTTGACTATACGCGCATAATATACAGTGGGGCGCGGGTGAGCCGACGGATAGTCCGAGTTTAATCGGATGCACACACGGGCCTGAACACGTATATCGTGTGAGCGCAGTGGGGATTATAAAACGTAATTGAACTGCGAACGCGACGAACCTATAATATGATTTTGGCGTACGATATGAATTTGTAACAACGATCAATCCTCGCGCGCGGATCTAAGTCCCGAGCGCGGAAATATTTGAAAACCGCATGTCTACATCGACTACGTCATATTGTAACGCATAACGCGTAAATATGTATGCGTACGAATCGTGTCTGGTTAAGAGAAGGGATTATGTAATATTATATAATGCGATTACGGACAATATTTCACCGATGAGATCGATTCATAATTTATCGGGATACGAAGAATTGTCGATTTTCGATTGTATAATTTTGTTTAATATTGAATATTATACAGCGTTGTGCAGTTTCTAAATCATTTAGCTGACTAATTAGTGAGTATTATCAAAATATAGCGTTAATTTCAGATTGTGTAAATTTTGAATTTATCACAATTATTATTAACAATAAGTGAATGTTCGTTGACGTGATAATTTTAGAACAATTTAATTTAATAAAATTGTCCCCTTTCCCATATTGGATAATTATTTTGGTTTCAGAAAAATCAACATATCTTTTGTAGCATGTCTTTTGCACCGTTTGTGGTCTTTTGTATACGCGATTGATTTTAACCGTGTGCGTCTCACACTGTTGCGTAAGTGCATAAACTAATTATCCCATACGTGTACTTACCATATTTCATGATTTATGATATCATCATACATTGTGACCCGCTTTCCTCTTAAGTTTAATAAAAAACTAACAATTCTCGTGTCATCTGGTCAACGGGTCAAACTATAATTGCGAGTCCCGAGGCAAAATAAAATAAATAATATTTGTCTGATCATTAAATGTAGATGTAATTTTTATTATCCAAAATCAGCATTGTAAATATATGCGTATATTAAAACGAAACGTTGCTATTTGTTTTGAGATGGACATCCATATTTATTCTAAGCGAATATATGCTTTGATTCATTTGAATATTAAGAAAACTGATTATTATTTACATTTCGGGAAGTCAAGAGCATAATTGTATTTTTTTTTTTTTAGTGGGCGAGATAGAAAGTTTTGAAATGTGTATTTAGTACTGCACATTGGCATGCAAGCATCAGATTTAACGCAACGGGCCGGATATGGTGAAGCCTCTCCGCGACACAATCACGTGCCTTAATGGTGGTTTGAAATATAGTATATATATATATATATATATTATGGAAAAACGTTCTTTTCGCACACAATTGCGTTTGATCCCGAACGACGCCGACGGGATTTGACGGGTATGTGGCTATAATATATAATATCAAAACGATATATTATCCTCGAGATTGTATAATTTTTCGGTTCGCGTGACTCTGTCCGCCCATTTCTCCCACCCACTCTTGTACGTAGGTCGTAGTGAAAGTTTGTGTAAGTACATCCGTTGAATGGGCGGTTTGTTTCGTTTTGGCGAATTACCTAAAAACTGTAAATCGTTTTGGGCGAATTCCTTATTTAACACTTAATATGTTATTGGCAGAATATTTGTAGTTGTTGTTATAAATTGCTAATAAGAGGAAAAATAACGAAACGGTTTTCTCACCAAGTTCGTTGTCTTTGTACGGTACATTGAAATTGCCGTTGAAAATGTTGACGGAAATGCGTTTCCTTTTCATACAAATAATTTGTGATGATACGCTAAACGTCTGCACGTGCTGCGTGCGCACACGGCGTGTACGACACAAATAGTAGCAAACAACTCGTCGAAACGCGTAAAATCGACACTTATGAGCGCACGATAATTTTTCATACGGTGTAACACAGTACGCCGCTCGTACACGTGTACGAGTATTGATCCTGTGATCTCGTAGCGAGAACCTGTTGCATCGAACACGGATATTCGACGCGGCGTCGAGAATTTCACGAAATTATCCGGAGGATTGTTCGCGCGCACCGTGTCCGTGCGCTGCGAAAAATCAAAGAGCAAAACCATAATCGTTTTTACAACGCCCGGTCGAATCACCCCGGCGGAGACGTGTGCAAACAATAACACTGAATACGGCCCTAAATCCATTAGTTCGATTATACTCGTAACATTAATATTATCAATAATGTACACATGCTATATATATATATTTATTTTTATGTGTGCATCGAACACGGCGAATTGATATCCGAGCGTTTTGAATTTCTGCTAACGTCGTCGTTTCGCGGTGGTATTCGCGAGTCCGGCGAACACACCTCACGCACCCTAACGTAACACGTCTGACGTCGCGACTTCAACGATCGTGATTTTGAAAAGAAACACCAAACATTTATCTCGAGTCGCCACTTTCAAGATACGATCATTAATGTATTTAAGGTGAGTATGTTTGGCAGGCGTACAAACGTTCGAATGTCGTTCGGACGAAATGCTTAGGAATTAAAAGTCTTTATGTTCGAAAGTATTATACATCAAAATGTTATGCGTTTGAATCTCACGTGTACGAATACGATTATATAAATATTTTAAAAATTTTTAAATATAAATTTTCATTAGAAAAATTAGAAAAAATATTCTTAAAATCACCGTTAAGAGTATGGTATTAAATATTATTAATTGTAATAATTTTTAATTTTCAATTATGAATATAATTCCATTAAAAATACATTTTATCGTATTAATCGTTTTTGTTTTGTTTGTAGTGCTTTAGTTTTCCGACCACAATGTTGATATGCACATAAAATAATATAAAAAGTTGAAAAAATCATCAAAAAAAATAAAATAAATTGATATGATTATTATATTATTATGTGACACAACGTTTCTAGTGTGCTATTTCACTACACCTACGTTCGGATAGTATTTCATTCCTGGAACGTAATTCAATATATTTCATAGCATAACGACCGTGATAGACGTCAGAAATAATTCGGACACGATGACTTTTTTTTTTTATTAGACAAATTCGATATCTATATACTAATACTAGTAAACGTGTATATGTATGTAAAAGAACTGACCATTATTTGAGTTATAACCGAAAAATGATGAACATAAATCCAAACAAGTAAGAGATGGAATATACGTTATTTTTAAGCGATTGTGAAGTATAATGTTCAACGGTTGTGTTTCGTTCATTACAGACACAACTGTTTATTATTATCGATTATATCGATTAAGGATAATATAGTAACTAAACGACATTGTGGTAATTAAAAACAAACAAAAATATAAGATCTTACATTATTCGTAATCCTATGTTCCCTATTATCAAACATTATACCCATTATGCACGTGGGTATAATAGTTTTCAAAACTATTTAGAATAAATCGCTTGATAGTTCAGAACGTATATTTATACGTGGATTTGTTACTAACATGAAGTATTCTGAATCCTACGCAGCCGACGACCGCCGTGCAACACGAAACGCGCGTAGTTTACCCGATTCCGTACTATCGGAGACGAACTCGGAAAACCGTCACTTACATTTTACCCGTATGGTACGGGCACGTCTACACAGTCGCGACGATCGTTTTCGGACATGTCGTCGGGTCGATCTCGGCAGTTTAAGCAAGTGTACAATCGGACGGTTATCGAGATAACGAGAAAAGACTAAAAACACAACGAAATTCGTAAAGCCGGGGACGTTATTCATCTGCGGCAAGCCCGTCTCGGTTTTGGGGCACTGAGACGGCGAACGTCGGGTCCTGTCCCGGGACCAGGATCCGTTTCGGTACATCGACCGGAGGAGACGGAGACTGCAGTGGCCCGTACGAAAAATACCTAATAAATCTCGCGACGGGAACGGGTCGGCGAGTTTTACCGCTGTTGTTGTTGTTGTTGCCGTTGTTGTTGTTGCCACCGTTGTTTTTGTAAGCAATTAAAAATAAAGTTTCCGGTCCTTCACCCACACGGGCTGCGGCACGACGCGCCACGTAATTGCGACGTGTGCGCGCGGACGGCGACTCGAACTCGCGGCCCGAGAAGACCGATGGCGTCGCTCGCGGGAAAACGGCCGAACCGCGAACGCGTCCGCGAAGTTCGATACGCAATAACTTATCGGTGACAAAACGATAAATCGAACCGTCTCCGTCCGCAAACCACACGCGAGCCGCGACCCGGTCGTCGCGCGCGTACCATTTAAGTTGTCGCAGTGTTTTGCGTTCTTCTCGCTTATCGCTCTCTGTCCCTTTGTCTCATCTCGTCCCTCTGCTGTCTAGCGACGTGGTCGATAATAATAATACGGCCCAATCGACTAGGTATTGACCGACTAGGTGTATCGTTTTAACTTTTCGTTTAAAACTACAATACGTTTTTTTTAATCTCAACATTTAACATGCGTAACTCATTATTATCTCTTATCGTATGTTTGTCGTACAGATTTTCAAAAGTTTTACTGCATTTAATTGGTTTTTTTAAGGATCGAGAACATTTTTAGTCATCGGAAATCACTAATTATTATTATTTTAGATTTTCTATTGGTGAATATACTATGATTACGAGTGACATGAGGAAGTTTGTATCGAATTATTATATGTCGTCTATAAATGATTAATAATTTAAGATAATTATTATCTCAATTGAACTTAATTTATTGATTTTTTACTTTGTCTTAAACAAATTCTGCATTTTGTGTAATGCATAGGAATTACGTAAAATGATCTGGTAGTATTTAAAATAAAATTGGTAATTACATGTATTATTACAGTGCCTAATACTACGACCACTTATCAGTTCTAAACGGGGAAATGATGAAAAATAATATTAATATTAATTTCTCATTATACTCGTATTTTACCCAACTGGTAGTTTGTAATTAGTTTGTAATATTTTTAAACAAAACATTTTTAACGTAGATTTTTTGGTTTTTTTATGGGGTTTGTTTACTGTATTTAATGAATTTACTTTGACTTCAATATTAATATCTTTTTTTTTTTTAGCCCACTATGAAACTTCAATATCCTTCTCCTTTTTCTTACATTAAATATAATACTACAATGTGTCCATACTTTAAATGATAATTCCAGTTAGTAAATTGTATACATAAAGATTTTGAATTCGGAGTAACTTGAATTTAATAATTTGAAAATGTGTATTATATCCAGCCGGACGGACATTGTTAGCACAAGTAGAGTATTTTAATATTATAGTGTTTTTATTTGTTATCTATAGTAACTCCCATTATTTAGTTGTACATTTTTTTTAAACTTTTTAAAACAGACCTCGTGATTTATATAATAATCGCGTGTTATTTTGTATGGAACAGCGGAAACACAATCATTAAAAAGTTCTACTATATAATAATATGGTATTTTATAAGTACAGTTGATCTGCGAGCTCACTAGGGATTTGTAATCTCGGCTCACGGGATGATAGAGAATAAATACTCGAAAAAAGTTTTTTCTATTATTTATACTCTTAAAACGAAAATGTGTTTATCGTACTTCGAAATCGTGAGCGTTGAGAATAAATTAAAACTCGCGTTCCGTTTAGACATTATTTATGTGTGGAAAAAATGTTTACTATGCTGGTAAACTATAACGTAAGTGTTAATTAATACGGAAGACACGATTTTAGTCCAATATAATAAATAATAATAATAATAATCTATTAAAATCACATGTACACATAGTAGCAAAGTAAAAGTGAAATTCTCGTATGACGAAAAATAATATTTAATTATTTTTAATTATTTGGATTGAGTTCGATTGTTACATAAATATTTCGGTGTTTATCGACTATATTAAATATTATTATATTATATTTAGTGGTGTATGGGATGATTTAAATAATAATAATAACAATGACATAAATTATTATTTTAACAAAATTCTTATGACTGCACATACGACACTTTCGCAGACGGTTATTTAACTTCGTTTTAATCGTCTTTTACAGTTTAATGTCACGTTTCCGAGATGCACGCACCCTTCGTTTTTCCGCGTTTTGGTGTCTGGTACGCATCAATGAATACAGCAGATTCATTATCCCCGAAATAACCTATATTGTTTCCAACGATTAAAAGGAAACGAAAAAATAAAGAAAAACGAGAAGGGAAGACGAAAAAGTCAGTAAAAATTGATCGTTTATCATGCCGTTATGTAAGTTTAACGGTAGTAAAAACGCGTATTGAAAAATAATATTTATTTTGATCAAATATTTTAAAATATTATAATACACGACGGAGTATCGCAATCTATTTTTGACGAGTTCATAATATAACAAACGTGAACGATATCCGCGTTATCATAATAGTATTCACTATTAAATTATAATAATATTATAGCGATTATATAGCGATTTATCACGAAAACCAGATTCGTGTTTAACGGTGGGATGAAAAAATATTCGTTTAGGTAATAATATTCATATAATAATTTATTTAACGCCGTGAAAAAATCGTTCGCATCGATCGTTACAATCAATTATAATACGTGCGATGTTATGACTCGTTTCAGCGCACCTAAATTATACGTATATCATAAATTACGGATATTTTTGACATTATCTGGTCACGTTTTTATAATGGCCATTTATTAAATACCTATAAACGAGTTGTGTAAAACCCACTATTAGAGTTCGAGTAAATATGTTAAAAAAGCTTTAAAAGATGTTTATATTGATGATTAAGTTTGTATTAACCTTAAGTGTTTGAGTAAGGATATTTAATAATTTTCGGGTATTTAAAACACCGTTTTAACACTAACTCACGTCTCGAGATTATAAGAAACAACATATATGTTTTATACGTTTCAATGTATTTCAAGAAAATAATGATACGCTAATGATTTATTGTTAGATTTTTCAAAAATATGAAACGGCACACCGACGTCTTTTTTATGTTTTTACAATTGATACAAAGCAGAATGGAGACACGACATATCATTTCAACCTAGAATAATCTTCGATTTCGGGCAGTATTGAGTTTACTAGGTTAATATATTGAATTGAACTGTAACACATTACCGTATGCCGTGTGATTTGACGAACATGTCTATTTTTAAAACTGAATCCGATGTAATTATACAGAACGTGTAAACATTTCGTTTACTTAACTAAAGAGTTTCTCGCGCACGAGCGGGCCCTCTAATCTTCGTCGAGTTGATTTATTAAGTTTTCGTTTCGGCGCGCCGGCCGACGGTAGTCCAGATAAAAATACACAAACAAAACGCAATTAACGACATCTTAACAGTTTCTTGAACACATAATTTTTTTCTCTCCCGACGCCCTGTCACAGCCTTGTTATTATTTTCGGTATTTATTTGCGTGTTTCTGTGTTTCTTTTTTCTTCCCGTAAAGTTTTCCGCGCGTTATCACATGCTCCCGGCGTCGATTTAATTAAAAATCCGTCGCGAACACGCCACCTACCGCGACCGTGACCGTAGTCGACATGGGTCGTGGTGTATTGAAATTAAAAAGTCGTTCTCTCGTGCGCGCGTTATATTATTTTATTGTATTATGTACGCCACGTCCGCGCGGAGGAAATAAGATCACGACGTTGGAAAACTCTTGTACGACGATGACGGTAAATCAAGAGTCTCCGCGCGCAGCGTAAATGTCCATCTCTCTCTCTCTCTCTCTTTCTCTCTCCTTCATACCCGTCGTATCTCCGCCGATCTGCGCAACAAAAGAGAAAAAAAACTATTTAAGCCTGTGACGATAACGTGTCCGCGGTATAATAGCGGACAAGGATGGCGGAAAAAAAATATTGCGTAACGGAGCGGATGGCGGGGGGAAAGTTTTATTTTTTGTCCCCTTCTTACCCTCACGATCTACACGAAATGCATGTTTGTCTCGAACTGAAATTCCTTTATGTTTTGCGGTGGGATAGTTATAAATCCTTCCGGAACTGGCCGACACGATCCTCATTGCCACTACACGACGTAAAGAGAGGGAATGAAAAAAGAGAAAGAGAAGGAGATTCGTAATAATTGAATATCTTTTGTTGTCAGTTCCCGATGGATACACGTCTATAAAATACAATTATGGTGAAATGAACAGACGGATGGGAAGAGAGAGAAAGAGAGAGAAAGAGAGAGAGAGAGAGAGAGAGAGAGAGAGAGAGAGAGAGAAAGAGAGAAAGTGAAAAGACAAAATTAAAAATATACGTTATTAAAGGTTTTGCGGGGCAAAATATTATATATGCGGTATAGAAATATTTTTCTTTTGTTACTACGTTCACCATATATTTATATATATATATATATATATAGAACATGCACGCACGCCACTGACACTACTACGACTAGCTACTACACAGTGTTATCGCCGAAGCGTATTTATGTTTATTAATTTATTTATTCGGTAGTTTTTTTTGTGTACGTGTGCACGGACATTGCAATATACATTATATATTATATTATGTATCATCTAGAGCGCAAAATGTCTCTGTTACTCGCATCGTAAAAAAATACCGCACATTTGAATAATGAATTAGTAACGTGCAATCTCTGTTCTTAATAATACACTATACGTGCTGTCAGAGAGGAGTGAGCAAAACCAAAATCTAATTTCGGTATCTTACAAATGGAAACATATATTCTCTTATTTTTCTGATATATCCTTTTATTTTTGTGCAAATAAAAATAAAACTCTTATGATAACTTCAATGTGATTATTGCGTAGTCAGGCTGAGACGCAATTTTGCATTTTAGTGTTGTTGAATAGTCATAAGTCAAAAATAGTTGCAAATGTTTTTAAGGTAAACACATTCCAAGTTTAATCGTTTTATTATATATGTAATGTTTTAAATGTAGAACATTTTATAAGGAGTTCTGATGTTATTAAAAAAAAAACCCATAAAAAATCTAAATTCTATTATATATGTAATTTTAATTACGAAATGTCACGTGGTTGTGAGTTTCCATCGAGTCTGGCCAACTTACAGTGATTAAATGTGCGAGGATTCGTAAAAGGTCTTCACGAATTCTTACAACGCATATAAGATACACTTTTATTTGTTTTTTAATAAGCACCTATAATAACCGCATCATTGTAAAACCAATACAAACTTCGCTACGTTCTTAATCTGAAAAAAAAAATAATTAAAAAACAATTATTAAATGAAACAATGATATGTAAATAATTTACTAAAGCATAAATAACGATATATCGAGTAACAGCATAAAGTATATGAGATTATTCTAAATTTAACATAATCCAATTGTTTATAATTTTTTTTTTCGTCGACCGAACAAATATACAACATATTTTTTAAACTTGTATTATTTTTCCGTATTTTATAATTTGTAAAAATACACTCGTTACTTTAATATGCATAATAAATGTTTTACATTAAACCAATGAACCTTGAAAAAATCCAAAAATATTTTGTAAACGCAATTCATTAAAACCAGGGTCGTTTATTAATATTATAAATAAACCATGCCTTAAAAGTCTAGATATTAAATTAATAATATATTGTCATTATATCTGCTTCGAAGATTTTTTTTATTTATCCTACGAAAATAGATATGTTCACAATACAGTAACCACCAAAAATGTTCAGATAGGGGCATGCGTTAAATATTTATTTTTCTAAATAAAAACTTCACAAAACTGCATTAACGGCGCCATCTGTTCGGCCAGCTCAAGTTGAAAGTGTGCGCCAACAGAGCGCATTATGAATATAACATTTTAGAATTCAATTAAATTTACTATTTCATGAAATCGAAAAATACTCGAAATGTGGCTTTCAATTTAACCATAAACGATACTTATTTTACATACGATATGAAAACGTTTTTGTTATTAACTAAAACGATTATAGATAAATACAATTTTAAAAAATAACACATTTCAAGAAAATGTATAAAAACAATTATTAAAAATATTACATTAATTATTCAATCAAGTCGATTTATCAATAATTGTATGGTAGTTTGATTAATTTTAGTTATCTAATTATTTGAATACCATATTAGTACATTATATATAATAAATTTTAAAATAATTATTTTTAATCGATGACTAAATTAATTAAATAAAAAAGCTAAATAGTTTTCATCAAACCAAATTTTAAATTTTGAAATATAATATTGTGCGAATGAATAAATTAAATGTATAAATAACTAAATAATTGTTTAAATAATAATATGATTATTCGATTAAATATTATATTACGTATTTACAACATACAACGCCCAAAATGATTTTTTTCAAATGACTTGTTGCCCTTCCAAATCGTCAAAAACATCTGTTATATCTCCTGGTTCATATTAATTTTGTAAGCCATATTTTAATATTATTCATGGTTTTTTTGTATTGGGAAAATTATCCATTCGGTCTTTTTTTGATATAATTCGTCCCAAAATAATTTCTTTATTATTAGTTTTAAAAAAAATAAATATGTAAATAGATTTCTTCAAATGAATAATCTAATACTATTGCTCTCTGCGAGTCGTTTTTTGCAGATGATTAAATTTATTGTTTCTCCAATAGAGTGCATCATTGTTACGAAAATTATCGAGTACTTCTCCTGTCGTCGTTTTATGCTAATATTTTTACATTATATTAACTTAGAGTAACAATAGTAATTTCTGCCATCATTTGTTATAAAATCATATTATTCATACGTCATCTGTAGAAAAAATTGGTAAACATTGATACGATTGAAAGTGCGTATAGAAAATTAAGTAAATAACGAAGAGAAATCAACTAAACCGCAAATGCGATGAAAATGAAATGAAATTATTATTGAAAACTATATATATTTAATTGGGTTTTAATAAGAAAAATTTGAACACTATATCAAATGCAAGACATTTCGTACGAATTTTAGGTACATATGTGTACAATAAATTATACAAATTTTAGGCGCTTTTTAGCGCTTTTATTTGTAATCTATACATATAAAATATTACGCGATATATTGTTTCAACGAAATCGGAAACTCGACCATTTTATCGCTTAAAACGTTCGACATGGAATTACTGTAAAAATTTTAACTGGGACACTAAAACTGCATTGTTTTACTACTCTTTCGTTAGTGTTCGCCAAATACGATTTATCCGTTAGATAATTGTTATTGCTGGGTCAAGTTAACAATCTACATCCAGTACTTTGTGCCTATATATTTTATAATATCGATAGAGTAGTGTAAAGGGGGAATAACAATCCATCTTGTGCTACGGTGAAGTTGGTATTGTTTCACTGCACGGTCGTTCGCGATCGGCCGCTACAACAGCTAAAATACAGCGTCGGAATGATTTTCTTTTGAAACGTTCATACACTACTCTAGTATTTTTCAAAGGAATTGTTACAGAACAATGGTGTGCAGTGATAGTGTCACAGATATGCTGCAAAAGAGTGAACTTGTTGAAAATTTAAATTTATATGAAATAACATTTAATAGTTTTTAAATAGTTCAGAAAAATGTATTGAAAACGTACAAGAATGTTAAAATATGCTGGCCGCCCGGTTTCCGGTACACATCTATGCGAAAATTAAAATCTTCGGCTCCAATGTATGACTGTTTTTATCAAGCTACGTATAACATAACGTTTTTGTACCATTTCTACCTTAACTCCCACACAAAAACCCAAACTCGCCCGTAAACATCGAAAAATCATATTGAACGCTTGTAGCACTTCATTTTTTACCCGATTATTTTGAAAATATTTTCTAGGTCATTTCGTACCTTTATTTCTAAGATAAATTAAAATTTGTGATATTGGCTCTTGAGTTACCATTTATTGTTATGTGCGTTTTCGGAGATTAAGCTTAATATTGGACTTGATTATTACAATTTATAACCTTGCCCAACTCAAACGAATTTCTTAATTTTCGTTATATTGGTAAATTAAAACGATTACAAAAAAAATAGTATTTGATCAGACCATTTATATTTTTAAATATATCAACGCGTAGAAAAATAAAAATGTAAATTTTGTGATTTATTAATATAAAATACTCAGTTGATAAACATATGCATGTGATTGCTTTACTAAAGTCAAATTTTTATAAGAAATATAAATTTAAAACCAAAAATAGCGAGGTGTGGGTACTGTATTTGTCGGTTAGAGTAAATTATTTCACTATAAGAAAATTTTCAGGAGAGAGAAATAAAATAAAGTGATCTGTCTAAAGCCACCATTTGATAATCAATACATAAATAAGTAATAATAATCAACCTATCTTCATGTAATTTTTTTTTTAATTTTTAATTTTACAATTCCACATTCTGTTTCATTAAATTTGAACAATAAGTGAGAGTAATATTAGTTATTTATAATGCGTGCATGAAAGAGTAAAGAGTCCTTCCAGTGAAGGAATTTCGAATTATTGTAATTTATGATTTTTTAAAATTTAAATTGTCAATGATTTTACATTCGTATTTTCCGAAAAGTTGGGACATGTTCTCCTTCTGACCTCCATAATGGACATCTATGATTCTTCTATTGGTTTTTGAGGTTTGAATTTTTTATTGAATGACTTCAAATTGTATACTTATTAGAAAATCGAAATAAGATAAGTGGAATCGAAATTCTGCTTCGAGTAATCTAATAATAATCACATGATAAATAAACGCAAAGAGTAAATGAGAAAAGTTTGGTACTTTAGTTGCGTACGTAATTAATATAATATAATATATTTCAATTGACTCTGTTAACAAGCAATTAAACAAATCGCTTTGGATCTTATAGCTTATAATTAATAAAAGAGAGGGTAAATGAAAGGACAATAATAAACTTTGTAACCCTATAAAAATTATTTTCATAAGTATTAAAAATAATTAGTAAAATATTGCGTCAACTTTGGGCATTTATTTTGTGTTAATCTAAAACGCTTTCAGACAATATCAATCAGTACGAATATGTTTTTTAATAACTGTGAAGTTTTTGTGTCATATCAATCGAAATGTATACAAATATTTATAACTTTATTTTGTTAAAATCATTTCAATAAAATATGGTGTTCCTTAAACTGCATACTACAACACACTGATAACAAGACTATCGTCTTTATCGAAGAGATATTATAATTTCACGGAATCCACTAAAATTAGAACGTTATATTTGACTTAATAAAACGACTCACGATGTTCTTCATATTATGTTTTTACAATATGTGGAAACGAATAACAATAATAACTGTTCATTAGAAACTAAATGAAATATCGTAAAATTGAAATATAACTTTATTTAATCAGCATCCCGTGACGTTTACCAGTAAGTTTACGTTTTTTACATGTGTCATTTTGCTAGTGACGTTTGTATATATTTGAAGAGGAGACTCGATGGTATCACTTTATTATTACACAATTCCATCGATCGATCTACAATTCAGTTACAATACGGTTTTATTTATAATGAACAAACATGGTAAATAAGAAATATTTATATATAACACGTAAATACTCCTTTCGTTCTATGTTCGCCATACACGTCAACATTTAAATTATCTTCGCTTTTCTTGACGAGTTCTATTCCAAATGTGGTCTTATCACCACTACCGTTTTCGTGACTTTGGAAATGTTTCGTGACAAAGCACATCAGCAGCACCAGGACAAATGTGAATTCGATATTTGGAACCGCCTAAAACATAAGGTGGAATTTTAACATTATTTATTTACATCGTAACGTAATAAAATTTATTTTTAAAAATCTGAACTTACCGTTTCAAAAAATACACGAATTATTGTGTCACCATATTGGACGTTTTTCATCATATAAGCCATTTAATACATATGTCAAATCAAAACGATTTTGACTGGTCATCATGTATGAGTATACAATTAATTTAATCATGTTGTCACGTAAATGAATATTAACACAAAAATTAGTTAAATTAAATGAATAACTATTAAATGACTGATTAAAAAATAATATATTAATTTGATAAAATATTATAATCTGTACATACAACATACAAAGCCCTAAATGATTTTTTCTGATGATCTTTCATCCTTCTAAGTCATCAGAAACGTCTGTTATATCTACCGGTTCAAATTAATTTAGGAAACCATACTATAGTATCATTTTTTTTGTTTTTCCATTTGGAATGTTTTTAAAATAACTTTTTCCAAAATATTTTCTTAATTATTAATTGAAAGAAAAGATGCATATATAAATAAATGTCTTCAAATTAATGAACTAATATTATTGCTTTCTGCGAGTCATTTATCGATTCCGACTGATCCTAAAAGTTTACTAATAAATATGATAATTATTTTTAAACTATTATATTTCTCTAAATTAATATTATATTTAGAATCTTAAGCATATAAAAATTCCAAATGTCCAATAAAACAGGGGTTTTTTTTGATACGACTTTTGAATTTTTTTTGATTATGATTAATGAATCTAAATAGGTATTTTTTAATGACGTTTAAGGAAACTACTGGAGAAATCAAAAAACGTGTCAAATAAAGTACCAACTAGAGACAATTCTCTAACGAAGCGTAACGCATGACAAGATTACTCGAACAATCCTTTTACACGAAAATACGTTCAGAGATACAGTAAAAGAAACACACACATGATTGTGGGCCTATGCGTTCTTTGCTTTCTTAAGAATCTAAAAATAAAAACCAATATTGGTTTCAATACACGTTTTGTATTTTATATTTTAGAAGATACAGGTATTAAAAATGATATAGCTTAACTACAATATAGCTTACGTGGGTGGTGAACGTTCAAAACTTTTCAAAACGTTGAAAGAACTCTTAAAAAATGTCAATAATTTCCCATACCACCGTAAATATTTGAGTGTAGAATACAATGGATGATCTAATTAATTCGGCCGGAAAACCGCACAATTAGTATATTGTAATATGTGCGTGTCATATAATATAATGTACCTGCATCGTTATTATTTTAATAAGTTACGATCGAAATATTATAATCATGATTTGACAAGATAACGACAAGCATTTTGTGTTCGTCTTGTGCTAAATTTGTTGTGGCTTAAAAATCTTGAAATTGGTCGGGTAAATAAAAAAAAAAACATTTTTTTAAATTAAGTAAGAAGGTGCTGAAACCATAGTAAATTACTTGATATTTTGTCCACTGCACGGAAAAACAACGAATCTTATATATGTTTTTGTTGGTGCCTAACTATTAATGGTTTGAATAGTAAACAAACGCAATTACGGCAAAATTGTATAGTATGATATGGTATGGTATGGTTGCTGCAGCGATGTTAATGTGGGTGCGGGTGTGGCATAATGCAAAATCGGTTACGCGAAATCGGTCACGAAAAAAAAAATGTATCCAGCCTAAAAACATATATATGTTAAAAAGTTATGTATCATGTAATATATAATATATAACATAGTATTTTTAATTCGCGATCGCTTGAAATATTTACGAATTCCTGCTAACAAGGCTATTCGTCTTGCCTGGACTTACGCACTACAGACGATGACCCAGAAAAAGTTCTCATCAATTTTTAACGCAAGGCACGTGAAACAAAGTCCCAGGCGTTCTTGAAACTTAATAATTCTCCAGTACTCGAGAAAGGCGTCTTCTGACCAATTAATTCCATAAATGTGTTTTCCTGCTTATAAATATTATACGACGAATCGTATGAAAAAGTTTATTTCGTAGATTTCTGTCTGCTGGTGAATAGTCAAAACGGCCGGCAATGCTGCCAGTGGCACCTCTCAATCATTTTACGAGTAGTTAAAAAAGAGATGGTTAACTCATTAAATTATATAACTTTATAGTCATTTGTTTTCAAATATATAAATAAATACATTTTCTACGGTAAGATGGAAGACCGGTGACTGACTACTTTCTTCACTAGCACTTTTAGAACGATTTAAGTACGACGAATCGTATTCACATTATAATAATTGCACAAACGTCTAAAGTTAAACGATGTCTATTATTCTTAGTATAAAAGCATTTTTTTTCTATCATCTAGTAATTTTCAAGAAATGTCAAAATATCATTTATGCCGTTAAATAAACGAAATGAACGAGATATTATATTATGTTTGCGTTAATAAACGATAAAAATCTTGGAAGTCGCACATAAGAATTAGTTTAGATATCGTTTCGACGCGTATAATATTTCTGAGACAATGTTTAACGTTAGCGATTATTTTCGATAAAATACTATATTTCTCCATTATATAAAATAATAAATCGCAGAAAAAAATGGTATTTGAAATGTATATCATCAAACTAGATTTTTCTTATTGTATATATTGGACTAATTGTATATATATATATATGTACGAATATATACGAGGTGTGACACAATACTACAAGCAATGATTAAAAATCTTTCAACGTATTATGATGTGACAGAACAGCCTAGGTGATTATCGTTATAAACGTCCACTTTCCACTACAAAACCGTTAATGCTATTAAAAAACACGAGCTCGCAATATACTCTTTTCCCCATAAACTTCACTTAACATTCGATAACATTCCGCAGCAGTTTCATTTAATCTAGCAAGAAATTTAATATTAACACGTTGCTCAATATTTAAGTCTTACATGTTAGTGGCAATACTATCGAACACGCATTAACAAAAATGTATGTAAACATAAGATACATACATCAAACTCAATCAAATTAATACTATATCAAGATATATGTGTTCTAATGATATTTTAAGAATCGTTGTATTGATATCACTAATGGTTTGGGAATTATTAAGAAAGTCTCGTTATTTTTGTGTCACACCGCGTATACACATTATATAATATACCGTATTTTCGAATTGGTTTTTGTTGTCGTTAATATTTCGGATGACGTTGACGTTGTCGCCACCGTATTTCGGCGAATATTGTAATATACGATATACCAAAGAATATTACTTACGGATATGAACGGCCGGTCGTTTGTGCGGTTCCGGGGTGTTATTAAACCCGTTTCCCTGGACCATTTTTTCGGGATAAGTGGTCGGACGACAACGGGGCAATCGATTGTCCGACACGGTGAACCGCCTCTCCCTCAGTCAGTCCAGCGTCGCCGTCGTCCCGCACGGTCTAGGGGCTCGAAAAGAAAGCCACCGAAGACGACGGCGACGACGACGTGACCGGGTAAGCGTCATAAATCGCACGGTGTTCGCGCCTCGGGACGGTCTAAAAAACTCTCAGGGCATAGGGTTTGGCGGTTTACGTTCTTTTTTTACCGGGCGCGATTGGCCGTTTCCTTTCTTTTAAAAACCCGAAAACGATATATATATATATTGTATTTTATCGTGAAAAAATATTCCACTCGAGTACACAATACGCGCGCGTGTGCTTTTTTAAAATAACTCTAGGGTCGTGTTTCATGTCGTTCGTCTTGACGTCGACTGTACGTGTTCACGTAGTTAGACCTATCGCGCTACAGACGATACGTTTTACAAACAATAATATCACATGCTCGTTCATCAACATAATTATAATATATGTTAAGCTTTATAGTAGTGAGTGTTGACAGTCGTCACAGAAATTTCGGTGGACATTGCCATATTTTGTGAATATCGCGTATAACAATGCCGACCACATTTTCCAGTGTTCGTCGACACACACAATAGGTATTCGGTTAGTGTTGGCATTTCAATTATAATTTTAGTGACATACGATTTAAAATGTTTTCGAGATCGATGTAAATTTTTGTTTAGACTTGTAATAACGGTCACTTTTTTTTTTACTCGGCTTCCATAATTTTTTCGATTCGAACACTGATTTTATGTATATATCCGTGTGAGAATATTGAAATATGTACCGAGTGTTTTTTTCTCAAATACAAAGACGGCAAATAGTGTCCCGAAGAACCCTCAATTCGTCCCATCGTCGGGTATTTACGCCCCGCACGGTTTCGGGTTAATTATCATCGCGTTTACGATATTGGACTCACTTGTGCTCGATTTCCCTGGCGATCAGTTTGGACTACCGCGAAAACGTCGACAACGCAAATTTCGAACTTCTTACTGCGAGTTTGTTCGCCGAAATGTTATGTGTGTAAATTAACTTGTTAACCGATACCGTTGTAAAAACGTTCGCGTTCTCAAATTGTAGACATGGACGTTATAAAATCGTATCCGATAGTTTGTTGTTATGACGCACTTCGTATGTAATGATGTTGAAATGATTTTGAGGACGATTTGCGAAAAAAATTGTTATACAATTAAACTTATTTTAGTGATTGACGAAATTCGAAAACAACATGGTCTATAGACATACAATGAAAATTTGTATTATCTTCGAAAAAAAATAAAAAAGTATATTAAATTGTTATTTATGTGCAATAATCGTTTGTTAGTATTATTCATATATGTCGACAATTTTTTAAATACATCATTTAATTTTAAATTTTCGACAAATTACATCAGAAGTTGAATTTATTCAATGAATTTGCGTATTTTAAAAATACAATGTAGATTAAATGCAAATATTTATATTATATAAAAAAATATTTTGAATTATGAAGACTATGGTTGAATAACATAATAGTAATAAATGAGGTAGAAAAAAATGTGTAAACACCAATGTCTTTAGAATATAAAATATGTATGAATGGTTATAATGAAAATATGAATATAACGAATTTGTATTTATGTGTATAGTATGATTCATTTATTTATACAGTTGTTTGTTCGTTTCTAACTGTACTTTAAATATAGCTTACGAAAAAAAAATATAATAATAGTTTTGTTCGAACATTGATAAATTTTAAACGTGAAGTTTCGTATTTTCGTTCAATACATTTAATTATAAATCAAAATATACTTCTTTGAAATATGAAGTTTTATGTAGTAAGGACAAAGAAGTAAGTAAAGATAACGAAACGTGAAAACATCATCGTTTTGAGAATAAAAATCTGTATCAATTTAAATAAAAACTAATATTTCATTGAATTTCTATTTATGAGTTTTATGCTATTATGAATCATAAATTATTCACTTTAATACAATTATTTTTACAATTAAATTGTGATTGTTTTTTATTTTTTTATGTGATATTGATGATATGTTTTAATTTCGTATTCGGTGAGCGTTTTGATACTGATTTTCAATCTTCTAGAATATTAAAATGAAAATTGAATTATTTTCATCTTCCGTTTCCGATCAAGTGTTTCGATTATCGAATATAGAATATATTTTGATAATAGTGTCAAATCCGCGTATTTAATATATTTTGGAAAGATTACCTCGTAATCTTATTACGTAAGAATATTCAAAATAATCCGTTTAAAATTGTTTAAACATAGAAAATTAAAACCCACATATTTGATGTTTGACTAAAATTATATTTTCGTTTTTTAGGAATGCAGTATTATTCGGCCCATAATGCGTTTGCGTCTTCTCTTCTGAAAGCAAATTAATGTAATAAATTCAATTATTCGAGTATACGATAGTATTGAAGTACTTCCGTCCAGCGAAAAGGACGCAGATTACGGATGTCTGAATTTCTATCATTTTTATGATTTTAATTGTGTTATGGCCTCAGAATATAAGGGCTGAATACGGAGTTTATAAATATATTAAACTTACGGACTGATTAGTATTTCATTTATTCGTTGTTATGAAGACGTATAGGCCAGTAGATTTATCGTTTTCTGAGATTAGATAAGTACATTTACAATTCTTGTAGTTTTTAAGCAATAAATCGATAATTTTTTCACTTATCGCATTCACAAAATTAGTGATCAAAATTTGGAAAGAAAAAATTAATGTCCTCTCTAATGGACCAAATTACGAGTACATAACAGGAGATGATAAAATGTGTTCCAACCTTGTTATCTAAGGCCGCAGTGTTTTGAAATTAGTTCGATCAGACGACATTATGCTGTTGGAGATAGTTGGTGTTTTCGTCCCATCTATTACTCATTTCGATTCAACGAAAATCATTATAATTTATAACAGACATGTTTTAAATGAATTATTGTGACGTGACATTACAGTGGGTTTACGTACAAAAAAAATTATTATATTTTGTTTCTATAAACCAATGTATTTGTATTTATATTTTTAAAAAATTAACATATACATTCGTGTAAAACAATATTTTTTTCTTACACAGGTCGTAAAAACACATTAAAAAAAAAAGAATATACTAACATATTTTATTTTGTTCTTAATATTTTTATACTTTTATCAACAACGTATTTTTATATCGTTTATATTCGAACATTCATGGAATATTATAGTATAGGCGTACGGGTATTAAAAATCATACTTATAAATTCACATAACGTATAATATCCAATGATAAGTTAAAAAGGTCTGGATTGAACTTACAACTATGAATAACACAATATAGGAATATGACGTGATGATATGGTATTTACACATGGTACAGTTCTTAATTTTACTATCATATCTTTATACACGTTTTCAAAACGATATATATATATATTACAATAAATAATAAATATTCGATACATTTTATGCATATACGTTGGTCGCAATACACGCAGACTGATTAGGAATGCATACAGTTGTAACGTGAATGGAACGGCCGAATCGAAAAACGCTCCTGCGGGAAGACCGACTTAAATTAAAATTCAATTAAAACAATAAAATCGATGGCGAAACGAAAATATTTGTTCGACATAAAAAACGAAACGAAAAAAAACAAATGTACCGTGTCGTAAACTCGGAAATTCACTACGATTATGTACGTTTGAGCGGTTCTATCCTCGATATTGTTACGGGAATTTATTGCACGTGAATTCAAGCTGCACGTTTTATTGAACGTTTTGTGTCGTATCATTAACACGCGTTTAATCGGAACGTGTAATAAAACTACACGAAAAAAACCGAACAAACGTAATAAAAAACAGGTGCCGCCGTCACGCGTGGGTCACTTTATACATTACGCGTTTCGATTATTAACGGAGGCGAAAAAAACAAAAAAAAAAACGATACAACAGCAACGACGACGACGACGACAAAAGTTTTTGTTAGCCCGACGTCGCGATTAACGACACTTTAGCTAAGTCTCGCCGAAGCGCGATTGTTTACGTCCGGGGTGGTACACGATCGCCATAGATGGGACGTCGGCGGCCCCGGCTAAACGAAACCAACTAACACATATTGTACACATTGTAACGGACCTCGACGTTATCGATGTTATTCAGGGTCGGCGCGCCGCAAAACCGCCGGTAAACGAGGGCAACGGACCCGGCCGAAGGCGGTACGGTCGGAGGAGGTGTCACGCCCGTTCACTGGACGCCGCCGGAGTCCCGCAGCAACAGGATCAACGGCGGCGAGACGGCCACGGCCAGGGACACGAGGCCGGCCGTCAACGCGTCCGCCGGGCAACCGGTCGACCAGCCGGCCGCAACGAGGAACGCCAGCTCGGCTACGATGCCCAGCGACTGGCTGGCCGTCGACCGGCGCACTCGGCTCGATCCGCGGCTGGCCCGATGGCTGCTGCTCTTCGTCTCCATCTCGCCCGTCTTCTCCAGACCGTTCATCTGTCGCCTGGTCTTGTCGTCCGTTTTGCCGCCAGACTTCCGGTCTTCTGCGACAGGACAAATACACAAGGAAAATCAACAACAAATAAAACAAATAGCATACGTTCCCACATTAATCACGCCGACTCGTGACGATAAATTATTATGTTGTATACAACGTAGCCGAGCGGCGTTCGTTTTATGAATACATTGTTATCAACTGAGTTAGTACAGTATAGTAAGTAATAATTGGAGTATTTGAGCTGTTTTGTAGTATCAAATAAAACGCAAAAAAAAAAAAAAAATATATATATATATAAACATTCATCGATCCCATCCGTGGTTATAGTCATCCTATATGAGCACGCGGAGTTCAATTAGGTTCTGTTTTATGGTTGATATAACCAAGTCTACAAGAATAGTTTGTTAATTCGGTTCTCAGATCAAAATAATTCTGAAAAACAAACTAATATGACGTGTATTTTATTTGTATATCTACTAGTAGCAATTTATTAAATAAGACAAATATACGTATTCACTATGCACTTGTACACATGTACATTCATAGCTCACTAAAACAGAATTAAAATGTAATCTGATTTAAAAATTTCGACCAATACTCGTATATATATACACTGTTATAAAACAAAAGCCATTAACTATAAACATTTCTTGTTGAAAAAACTAGATTTTTGGCCAGATATTTGGGGTTTCGAAACACTGCGCTAGAGATTTGTTTTTCGTTCGGAAAATTCATAACGTCTCTTTAGTTGTTTTTTGCGTGGTTTTTGTTCTTCGCAAAAATATCTTCTATAAACTGGAACTTTCTACGTTAAATTAAAAATACATCATTTTTTATAAATAATTCGAGGTAGTTCAGAGCTGTTTCTATCCTCGGGCAACAGACACGAAATCAATTTTTTTTAAATACTACGAATATTGACGAAAATATGCGATAACGATTATTCGAAGAATTCGTTAGTTCTGTAGGTATTTAATAGCTTTTTTAGTTGCTAACATATAGTTCACATTAAAATACATTTTTTACTCCAAATCAAGATTTATATCAAGATAAAAAATGCGATGGATTCAATGAATTGTTGAGTGTCGTTCAATTAACAACGAACTTATTGTCAGTCGATATTTTTCCCGTTACGATTGGTGTGTCGTGTTTCAGGATATTTTTTTCTTAGACTTTAAAGAAAAAGAACGATAAACTTTTGGGTCCATGTGAGTATTATAAGCATAGTGTTGTAGCTTAATTTAAATGTTATGAAAATGATTGATTTTTTTCGATGAATAAGCTACTTCGGCAGTGAATAATTTATATCCTGGTCATATTTTTAATTGCGATGAAAATATAATATATTTGCTTAGTTTTGATTATATTTTAATGTTATGTATTTTGTGGTTTTTGCAAACACAGGTTTTAGTTAGTTCCATTCGAGTGAAGAGTTTAAAGTAATCAATTTTTATTGTATAATTATTTCTAAAAACAAACGCGTATTTACAATAAATGATATGGTTGTAAAATGATGAATAACAAGTTTGTCAATACATATGTTAAGCAATTGTATTCGTAATAACAAATATATGCGTATCGATATGAAGAAAATTAGTTTTTTTTTCAATGTTAAGATAATTTATGTAAATTGAATACAAAAAAACATCAATGATGCCATGGAGATGAGAAAATGTTCGGAGAAAAATATTATGGGAGGTGAATTTGGAATTTTTTTCACGTCTCATAAATAAAAAAGTTCGGGCCAGGTGCGGATCCAGGAATTCGTTATTGAACATGCTAATTAAGATTATATTAAATCATTATTAACTAAGAAATAAGTATATTAAATTGGAATAGAATGATAATTAATTTTTAAGATTTCTCCGAAAAAAGTAACTGAACACTTCGTCTAACCATGTATATCTACGGCAAATAATACAAATAATATATTGATTTCTAATACTTTATACAGGCATATTTATATTAAATATATAAAATAATAATATTAAAATTGTCCTTTGCTCCCAAGACGAATAAATCCCCAAGAGTGCTCTTTCTTGTGTTGTAAAATTGAATTATTTTAAAAAATAGGGTGAGCCCGCTGAATCAGTGATATGTTCATATGACTCATACACTCGTATAAAGGAATTATGAAAAAAATGTGTATCTATTTAGGTCTTCTCTATACTCACTCATTGATAATGAATCGTAAATGTTGTTATTCATCGATAAAATCTACTTAGAAGGGAATAGATGATGTAATAAAACTGAATATTGAATATATTTGATTTATTAATATATGTAGAAAAAATAAATTAATCAACTTCAATCAACCTAAATAAGATAAAATGTCTGAACGTTTTATTAATTTCATTAAGAACGATCTAATTTCTATTTAAATAATATATATAGGTTAACGTTACCTTCGGGTATTTTATGGTTTTTCTTTTTACTCGCTGGAGATGGTATCACTAAAAAAAAAAAAAATTCCATTCAATCCTTAATTGAAATAGTTATTAATATTGATCTAAGTGTTTTTTTCCTTTTTTAATTTTTTTTTTCATAATTAAGTCTGTATTTGATTAATGTATTAACCGTTGCGTAAAGATTCGGTTGACTTGAATATAGCCAAAATCTATCTTAATATATTACTTTGACATACATATCAATATTGAAATTTAGTATTTTGTTTCCTGTTTTTCTTTTTAAACACAGTGAACCATTTTTAGGAAATGTGTCACAATTATAATAAAGATCTGTATTTGACAAATATGAAGTTGTGGATGACAGGTAATACATTAATATATCTGATGTAATATACATTAGTAAGATTAATAGAATCATTTTTTTATTTAAAAAATTGTTAAATACTATAACAGTGTAAATGTGTGTATAACATGTAAAAGTATTTAATGAAAGATATTTAAATTATGATGTAGTACATTTTATAAAATTAATTAGGTTTTGATTTTCTTATAAATATTTTGCAAAAATAATACTAAGAGTATCACTATATTATAATTATAATAATTATTATAATTATTATCACTATATGATGCATGTATTAATTATATTTATTAACTTATCCAATTATAACGAATACGCAATTAAAATTTACCTACTATATATATATATTCGAGTATATCATTTTATTTTCAATATTAACGTGAAAATATTACAAATTGATAAGTACAATAGTCCATTCTAAATCTATAATTTGCTAAAAATATATTGAAATATACTATTTTAATTTTTTTAATTGAACAATTGAATTTATGTGAAAAAACAACTCATATAATATAAAAATATAAATAAGTAAAATCATGATTGAAATATGTACTTTTTTCATACATTTCAAAAGATATTTTTAGTTTGACTGTTACAATATATGTATGTTTATTTAAGCTGGCCAATTTATTTTGTTTAAAAGTTATTACAAATTTTTGGTTTATTGATAAAATTTCGTTCAACATAAGCTTTACTCTAATATAATGGTAAGTGACAAGAATAATAATTATATTTTATACGATAAAAAATTAAAATAAAATTTATGGTTCCTATTGCAATTTTTTAAATATTTTAATTTTATAACTATGTATAATGTGAAAACTATTAATGGACACATTACAAACAAATGCAATAACACGTTATAAATAAAATATACTCAAAAAATAAAAAATAATGGACTACCTCATGCTTTTAATAAATGGGTATCCTCATCCGACACATTAAAATAGCAAATATTTTTTTTAAAGCTCTCATTTGTTACATTATTTACTGATAATAGTATGTCATACAATCATACAAAGTTCAAAAATTGAAATTCATAAATGAAAAATTACAGTCCTGAAACATTAAACTGTATGTTTTCTTTCGTGGTGACAATGGCGAGTATTATGAAGTTTCGAAACAACGATATTAAAAAGGAAAATTTCAAAAATAAATTTAAGGTTTTTAGACATATATGATTTATAAAATAAATATTATCAATATTTTTAAATTAACAGAGTATTTTAAAAATCACTTACGTATATATCTGACGCGTCTTGAACACAAATAGTGTCTTATCGACCAAATTAAGTTTTGCCGAGCGATAATACTAACAAATTAATATCTGTTGTTTAATTTTAAAAATACTGAAGGAAAGAAATATATGTATAGATATATATTGTTTATGGAAGATCTCAATATATTACAAATCCAAAATCAATATTGTCAGTAAATTGAAATTGGTTCAATATTAAATTACAATCGACAACATAACCTAAATTTTACTGCATATAATTTTTCGCTGTGGGTCGTTGTGGAGTAAATATATTTAGCAGTAGGTTTATTTTTGTTTATCGCTCTAATCAGCTTTAAGACAATATGAATTCGACGAATATAGAAAAATGTATGCCTAAATGTCCTTAAACTATCTGTTCGTTCTAGTAAGATATTGTGATCATAATGAATAGGTCACGTATTAAACAGTCGATAATAATAATAGAATTATATTATATATATATATATATATATATATATATATATACATAGTATGATAATAGAAAATAAATATCAAAACAAAATTGTACATCGAAAACTGGTGGACGTTGAAGTTTTTTTGTATGACAAATCGGATAATATTCTTGATTTTCGGAGTACAGTGACGCCGTCGATAGATATGGGATCAAATCGATTAACCACGAGAAATACCGAAATGTGAACAATAATGATCCAAACTACAATATTATTGTGTCAAAAACTAATTCGAGAAATATTAGAAAATATTCTTTTAACGTTACCAATTTGTTGGTGAAAAAGAGATAAATTTTAATTGTATTGCGTCCTGAAGTGACCTTATTGTTCTCTTTCAACTGTATGTGTTTAAACCTTATCATATTGTCGATAAAATATATACATATTGCATCATAGTGTTTATTTGGCACTTTGGTAATATTATAGCAAAAAAATACTTGTCATGTGTTTTAGTATTAAATTAACATAAAAATAAAAAGTAAAAATAGTTTATCCATATATTTTAACGTTCTCGTTATCAAATTATTTTACATCCGTAACGATTTTATATACTCTGATTTCCGAAAGTTTATTAGTGACGAACCGATGGACGTCTGTTCTTTGACGTGAAATTATCGTCGCTGTGTTATTAAATTACTATCAGAGTCTTTTATGTCTCGGAATTAAACCCAGTGACCGAAATACGTGAGAGAAAATGTACTTTGGAAATGTAATTTATGCAATTATTATCCAATAAATAACGAAATATATAGGTAAGTTGAATAAAACTAACCAATATTTATTCTATGTACGTGTCACTTTCCAAATACCTAATAATTGTTTCGTAGAATATTCACATGATAAAAAAAAACCAAATATAGTTGAAATATTTTTCGCCTATGTTAAATTTATAGAGTAATCTATATTATAATTTTCATTCTTTTGAAGTATTTTTATTAAGTTTTAAACATTTTTGTGCACATTTTCATGGTTATACGTCATTCTTTACTTAGTTCTGGTAATAATAAATACTTTTTTTAAATTTTGTACTAATATGTACAAAATAGAACTTGTTTAATATTTTCCAAAACTAATTTATTTTTTAACAACACTTACTGTCCAAAATACATATTGTTAACAACGATTGTTATTGCATAACATTTTTTTTAAATTAAGTTTTAGATATTTTAAATTAAACATAATTTTATTGATATGTGAATTGTATTAATTTATATTATATTATCAAAAAAAAAAAAAAAAAATGAAATTAAGGTAAGTATATCTTTAGAGATTTTTAGGTTTAAATTAAATTTTTTAAATTCATTTTTTTTTTTAATTCATTAACATCTGAGCCATTACCATAGTTTTTAATATAATATGATGTATTTGCGATCTATGTGTGATGTCTATTTGATAAAACAATATGTACCCGTGGAAAAAGCTTTCGTTCCCGCGGTAGTCGGCAAAGCCGTCGTCGTGGTCGTGGTAGTTGTGGCAGGGGTGGTCGTCGTTGACGTAGTTGTCGGCACCGTCGTCGGTACAATCAATTCTGCAAACAATTAGAAATTGAAAATTAAAACGCAACACATAAGCACGTCTAAACGATATTAATATTATTGTTATTGTTATTACAATTATTACATTTATAATTTTTTTTTATTATTATCAATTATTATTATTATTATTATTATTATTATAAATTTTATTATTACAGTTATTACAAGTATTATAATCATTTATAACGACAATATATTGTCGAGTGTGTTAAATGTTATATTATATTTACAGTATCATATTAAAGAAGTAGAGGTGAGAAGGTGGGCATTTGTACATAATATAACCTGTTGACTATTATAATATTTCAAATTAAGACATTATATTTTTTTTTAAAGTTATATTATAATACGAATAAAATTGTTAGTATTAATATACAATACGCATACAATCTAGATGAAAACAAAGTCGGCGCGTTTTCGACTATTTCCATAAGAACAATATACATATGTTGATTTTCTTTTACTCTCCTGTTTTTCTTTGCATTAAATCGCGGTGATTTAAGTGTTTCGACTTGTAAGATAACGATAAACGATCTTTTCCGTGATTCTGCTAATGAAATAATTCTAAATCAACACATTCAATCTTAATCGTTATGATAATTTTAGAACGAATAAACTAATGCTTCACTTGGGTGAGGCGGTTTTATTTGAAAAAAATTTATAAAACCACCGGTTAAAAACTGAGTTGATGACGTTCATGATCACTGTTTTTTTTTCATAAATTAATTTCTAAACTCTTTTCTTGAAATTATTTATTTGTCTCTAAAATCATAGGTCACCAATTACAAATCAAATGTATAATATAATTGTGGAAAATAATTTTTTATTTTATTTGACATAAACAATCTATATAATTGGCACAATAAGTTTATATGATGAGAATAATATGTATAAGTTTAAATTACACACTTAAATTAATTGATTTAAACAGCCACATACTAGTGACTCTTGACTGGTAAAAATTAATTCTAAAAAATTTGTTTTTAAAAATTAAATTTATCACCCTGTATACACTAAAAATGGCCGTAGGATTCAACGCAACTCGTGAGTAAGAAACAAGATGAAACGTATTTTAATTAAAAAGAAGAGAGAAAATATCGACCGTTGTTGTTTATATAGAAGTTCGATTATTTCGTATTCTCTCGAAATACTATTTAATATATATTATATATATATATAAATGCGTGTCTAATCGATTTATCCGTACATGTTCTTGTTACTCCTCTTTGTACCCATCGTAGTTTCATTGTTGGAGAAGAAGATTTAAAAGACAATATAAAAAAAAAATTTATATATATACCTTATTTTATATAATATATAAAACGGTCGGAGAAAAACGCAACCATTCGGTACGTGTGCGAAAGATAACGAGACGTAAGTCTAATTCGATAAATATCATATATTATATTGTATATTCACCTTGAACACGAACACGCGATGATATTAGCAGGAAAATGCAATTATAGTACAGTTTATTAGAATACTACAACACAATAATCATATATATATTATACTATTTGTAGTCACGTAGAATTAGGCGGTGGCTTTTGATATAAAGATATAACTCGATGTAAGGCATGTAATATGACAAAAAACGAGTTATATATTATATCAAAATTCCACAATTTCGTGAAAATAACACGTGTTAGTGAAAAATATACTAAAAAAAAAAAATGTCATATTATAGTTTGTAATAAGCCCTATTACAGAAATCACGTGCTAATAAAAATAACTAATGTAAACAGAACGTCATAATTTTACGCGAATATATGACGGACAACCGGTACGGATAGATTGTTATAAATGCACTAATACTAGAAAAGACACTACACCTAAACTTTATTTTGTATATTATAATCGAACATTTTAATATTCTTTAAACATAAAAAATGAACTATTAATTATAATATAATTATAGTTATTTATTATAATTGGTTTTAAAATCAAAATCACGTGTGTCATTTTACAAACTGAACATGAAAAAGCAAAACGTAATTATAGTTCACCTAAAAAAATATTTTGATTTTATCCAAATAGAAGTCACGAGTAAACATTTGTTTTGGAAATAAATTACGTATGAAGAACATTAATTGGTGAAATTAAATCTTTTTGCGTTAATCATATAAAAGTATTCGAAAAGTATTATTGAACACATTTTTTTTTAGAGACGAATAAAGTCATGGTGATTACAATTTAATCGCTAAATAACAACACGAATGCGAATATTTTAATAATGGAATGGATCCCGAATAATGATCGTGTTTGTAGTGTTTTTTATTAATTAGACATAGCAAACCATTTATAATTACATTCCTTTGCCCAACCTAGTTTTAACGTAACAAACGTATTCTTCATGATTCCACGAAAATGTGTTTAATTAATTTAAGCAAATAGGGACAAAGCGATTTGCCGAGAGAAGTTCATCACGTAATCTAATAGTACTGTTTGTATTTAACTTTAATATGAAATCACAGACACAAAAAATGACGGAATTACCTACAAATGTTTATGTTATAGTGTAGATTTTAAGTTTCGTTGGAGAGGAAACTAGTTGTCATTAAAATATTCTGACTGAATCATTTTCGTTTCCTCTAACCGAAATCGACCTTTGTTTAAGAACTTAGGTTTAAACGATACATACATACTTATTTAAAAAAGGACACAAAAGATTATTGTAATCGCAAAAGATTTTGTTATCAGACTCGTAAAATTTTTTTCAATAAATGTGTGTTTATATTTTTGAAATAAAACGTAATTATATTATAAAATATTTGATTTCTAATCTAAAATATATATTTCAACCCAACGTGTCTGCGAAATCTTATGAAAGTATAAAATTAAAAAAATTAAAATAAAGGCACTTGCCGTTATTTGTTATTTTCAATTTGAAAGTAGTAATAACTCATCGCGTTTAAAAAACAAAAAACAAAAAAAAAAATCTGAACAAATCCGTGTTTACATTAAATAATTTATTCAAAACGTTAGTGTGAATAAATAAGTTTTTTTTTATTAAGATTATTTGTAGAATTACAGTATTACTGCGATATTACTGATTTGGTATTAAATGTACATGCAAATTTAAATAAAGAATTTTTCTTCATTCGTGTTTCAAGGATAATAACATTATTAAATAGTTATCCATTATAAACATTCTATGTTGTTTTATGTTATGATGTTACTATATTGCCATTATAAGAACGATAAGCGTTACGGCAAATTTAAATAAGCTCCCAGTTTTCCATATTTTAAACAATTACGTTATGCACAGTACGACCGGAGGTTTAGGTTAGTATGATTTATGATCTTGGGAAACTTTTATTTGACACTTTATTCCATTTGCACAACACTTTAACCATCTTTCGTTTCGTTCCGTTTCATTTTTTCTTTTTTTTTTTTTAAGCCTTACACGAACGTTTTTCCGTGACGAAATATTATGTGTACACTCATGATTTATGGCTATAGTAAACAATAATCGTCTGAAATATTGTTCTTTGTCATTTCAAATTTTGTCTATTTGAAAGTCGAGTGTGTTTTCTCATGGTGTGTACAAATACGGTTTATTTTATGGACGATGCAATTGAAACGTAGTTATATATATTATTACATTCTATTATTGAGACAAGGAAAATAAATAAATAAATAATGATACAAACATACTCTAATGAACAGTCTTTGTAAATATGAAATATAAAACGAAAAACAATGATTATTTCACATCAATGTAATCATAAATATATTATGATATATCGTATTTGTTGGCTTTGTAAATGTAATTAAATCTTAAATATTTTTAATTTATATATTTAAACCTATTATTTTGTAGTTTAATAGTTCAATAAATAGACATATATAATTCATAAAAAGCAGGTAAAAAAAGAATAAAACCTATTACTGTCTCGTATTTGATGTGAGACAATATAGTTTTACCATTACTAAAATGTAACGAATCGACTTTCATAACAAATGTAATTAATTATTGATTTTAAACAATGTTGACTTGCTGTCTTATTTAGAAATGTTATTATAAAAAAATTGTGATTTGAAGAAACAAATACACTTCTTACTTTTTGGGTCACGAGTTTTATAAAAAATAATTATTACGACATTCAGTCAATATTTAATTAATCGATATTTTATTTTTACTATATTATAAATTTCCGAATACTTACCGAAATTTATTATTTCCTTGATATAATTCGAGAAGAAATTATTAATTTTTAACTGGATTACGTAAAAGATATATCGTTGTTATAATGTACTTAATTTTGTTTAAGTCAGACGTTTTATGATATTCAGACATTAAACACCAAACGTTAAACGATGTCATACACATGCACTATTCATTGGATACACGCTGCCCTTATACGACACGATAACTCCGTTAAATTTCTATTAATAATATTTTAAGTTAATTGTGTATTTTGAAATGTCAACTGGATGAGTGCAACAAGATTTTATAGCTAATAATTATAAAAATATATCGAAAACTTGGTTTGTATCTAAATATTTGTGAAGTCGAATGTAAGTTGGTAAGATTAGAAAATATTTGAAGAAAACCCTGTATTTGTATATTTTTAATTTATTATCGTGGTAATTATTCATTACACACGTCACATCGATAACGAATCAATTTCTAATATTTTCTTTATTTTATATAATAGAGTTTAGAAATATCCGGTTTATTATGGTTTTTATTTTTATTTTTAGTATTTCAGATACTTTGAGAATAATATTATAACAAACTATTTAATTTACATAACAACTTGTTCTTAATCAACTCAAGACTTTCAAAACATCAAATGACAAACATATACTAACGAATAATATTCATTCGTACTATATTGTGTTTATATTTAAGCTAAATTGGTTATGAAAATATTTTTTGTGATATTTGTTTTATTGAAATATTTAACAAAATAAGTTAAACGGAATAACATTTTCTCATGTCAAAAATTCTAAAAATAATGAGTTTCACACAGTACCTACATATACCTTGCTAAAAATTTTAAATTTCAGTATGATGTTATCAGGATTATGTGATTCGATTAGCTGTAGTCTATAGCAATTTAGTTATTTATATTTCGTCATGTTAAATAAAAAAAATACTGTTGATATACTTTTTTAAAGAAAGATAATCAAAAAATAAAATCTAAATGTAAATATAATGTAAATATAAATATATATATAAATTTCTTTTTGATCGGTGGGGGGAGGGGGGGTGTTCGAAGAAATTTGAATCTGAGTCTCTCAACGAATACAATCATGTGTTATTTAAATTATAGATGAGGCGATGAACATTGGTTTATGGTGAATTCATATTTATATCGTTTCATTCGCAAATGTATATAACATATATATTTTGGACAATATACATAATTCATATTTAATTATTTGAACTCTCGCATTATAGCGAGCTTATAAAAAGTAATATTGAACATTAAAGCTATCGAAAAAGTAAGCGATGCATCGGTTATTGCGTAAAATTAATTACGAAATATGTGCACACCGCTGGAACACTTATTTTGAGTATGAGCACACGTCTAATATTACGCGGTGTCGGTACCGGTATCGGTGCAGCTTCATTTGCGTTCAATTTCGCTCAAACTACTCTCACATGCCGGCGAAGAACAATAATCATAATAATGTGAGGTTTACGAATTATTTATCAAGCGTTTTCAGATAGTAGACGGATTTTATTTTTTTGAATATAGCTAGTGTTTTCGACGCGTTATATTTTCATTCTTTTTTGACGGAGACATTTCTGTTCAGTTCGATGGTTGTGGAAAGAGAGAATGAAAAAATAAAATAAATCCACCCCTTGTCGTTTAAATCCTCGGCGTAGGTAATCCGCAAACGCGTCGTTTTCAAACATTCAAACGTACGACTATAATAATCATAATAATAATTTGTTTTACGTGTTAGATATTATATAATTTTTCGATTAAATTCCGCTTATAAACTAACTCTTCCCTCGGGAAATGCTTACTTAGTGATCTGTCATCACATAAACAAACCATATTCCAGCTCATTCATATATGAATATAACGGGACTCGGTTTTGTAAAATATCCGAATTAAATATATTCGAACAAATTTTTTAATTTTTCTATAAAAATATACAACTGAATAAATTATTTACATATAGTTTTTTTATCTTTGTCAATCAAATACTTTTTATTTATGAAAATGTATTAATTTATCCATTATTAATTTGTCGGATTACAATTTTTATACATTTTAAGCTGGATGAAATACTACGAATAATTATATTAGTTGACAGATAATAGTCTTCATAATGGTATATCATAATTTTTTATTATGTTTAATATGTATATGGGGGTGACATTTCACATTATTGATAAAATATTGAAAAATTAGTTGTACACAATTATGGACAAAATGTCGGTGAATCGATTAACCGTCAAATTTAACCAAAACGCATTATTATTCACATACAAATTAATTATAATACTCAGATTATATCAAAATGTACCATTACAATTAAATAAATAAATCAAAACGATTAACACAATAATTTCTAAATAATGTTCTATTTCTCACGTTATTATAGCTGATATGCCATTAATATATTGCAAAACCTACAACTTATATGATTTTTTCAAAGTACATCAAATTAAAATTATGTCCTAACGCAATATTTGTCACATTAAAATTAAAAATTCACTTGTAATATATGTTTGAAAAAAATGTATTTATCAAATGAAATATATGTTTTGTATTATTTATTGTGAAATCATGTATTAACTTAAATTGGTACAGACTTGTATTTTTACATTTAAATCATAATTATAAAATTTATACTTAAAAGTGTTGAATGAAAATAGTATGTACTAAAATAAAAATATTATTTAAACACTAAACTGCTCAATGTATTTTTATGATTTTTTTTTACTAACTTCTAACTGTTCCCAGTAAAAGTTGATTTCTCTCAAAAAAAAAAATAAAAAAATAAAATGACAATAATGGGCTATAGAATTGTATTTAAAAATTAATAAATAAATAAATACATATATATATATCAATTTATTCCTACTTCCTTATTCGAAAATCAAAAGTCAAATGCGAATGTAAAAAAAAAAATGAATTTTTAATATATCTAATGTTATTTATCAAAAAAACTGTAAAGAATTCGAATACGTCTTCTAATTAATTTTATCTCTGTATATTAAAATACATATAATTTTAAACAATTTTCATTATTATTATTAATAAGTCTAACTGGACTAATAATAATAATAATATAACATTGTACTGCACATTATAACATCATTTGCACAAATGTGATACACACATGGCAGCGGTGAGTAATGGTCTGTATCGAGCAGTGTGCAACGATATTTATGCAAGGATGTTTATCATCTCGTATTATATATATATATATATACATAAATACATAAATATACATACATACGAAGAAAAGAGAGAAAGAGAGAAAGAGAGCTTTTTCTGCGTTCGCTTTGTTTACCACTGTCGACGATACACACGCTGGTAGTATAGATAATAATAATAAAATTATTATGATAATGGGTCGTTGAGTCCGGCTTCACCGGCGGACTAGGATATTACCGGCACCTGCTTGATAACGCCATCATGTGTCAGTCTAGGGTCGTGCGCGTCATTTAGCCTTGCGGACGAGTACGTAGTATAATTAATATAATATATAAATATATATATATTTACGCGCATGCGTGTATTTTAGAGCGGTTAGCGGCAGAAAAATAATATTAATAAAAAATTTGAGGGAGAGGAAAAAATAACTATATATATATATATTATATGCGATATAACTCAACTCAAACGAGACGTTTTTATTTGTTGAAAAGCATTTTACAACGGATAACAAACTATTATCCTCTGTCTTAATAAATGACTATATAACTATATATATATACATAAATAAGCTTAAATTAAAGGTTAAAGCCACGCAAATTAAAACTTTTGTATCCGTTAGGAAAACGATATATATATATATAACGGTGTATAACGATAAGTTTAATTTATAATTTATTTTAATTTAATTAAATGAAAATTACATAATATTATTGAAAACATGTGTGCAATCGGTACTCGACCGATAAATCGTTATGGTTTACGTAGTATACGTTATGATAATATCTTTATAATGAGCGTTTATATTTGTAAGAGTAATTGTTACGATTCATTTTTAACAAATTATTTATGTATATGATCTATGATAATATTTTATTTTTGGTGCTAAAAGAGTTATGATTCGCACATTTTTTTTTACAAAAAATTAAGGCACATATTTATATTTAAAAATAAAGTCTCTACGATGCGCGTTAGGTATCGGATGAATTATACAGAAGTAAAATAGGGTTCAATCTGACGAAAGCTCGGTATAACAGATTGATATCATTTCCATAAGAATATTCTATTCAATAGAATGAATTTATGTGCGAGTATGAAAATATAATATTTATTTTATCTGATAAAAATAATAACATTACCGAGCCCGTAATGTTGTATATTTGTAATTATTCATTGCATTCATTCGTACTCGAATGTTTATTCCACGATTTATTATTATCAATCGATATATATATATGTATATATATATATAACATTCTGTTTTCTTTCAAACATCATATAGAAAATATTATATGTTAGAATATATGAATAGATAATTTAACAACGCAATCGCTTAGGTTAATTTCTAATGATAATACATTTAAATATATTATTAACTATTTAATAATGTTCATAATTTTATTTGAAATAAATTACAAAAAAATACGTAAACATTTAATATATTTATAAATTTAAAAATTCTCATCGTAGCTACCTCATCGTGTTTATCTCCAGAAAACAAAATTAGGAAAAATGTTATATTTATGGAAGTTGTTCACAATAACAAGTTGTTCTTGTTCACTTGGTAAATAGAACTAATTAATGGTTTTAAGTTCATACTCATAACTGGATGATACAATCTCAACATGTGGAAATTTGTCTACGATTTTATTTTAATTAAATATGTTTTTATAGGACAAATATAAAAATTAACTTGGACTTTCAAACTTCGAGTAAAAATCTCTTTTAAACACTGTCAGAAACACGATACCTTTCATACATGACCGAGCAAAATAAGTAAACACATTTATTGCTATAGTATTTTAGTTCTTTGATCTCCCGTGTACCATTTTAGATGACCTAGAAACATCAAAATTGTAGTGAAAAATGTGTACTTATATCTATACTGATAATAATAATAATAATAATAATAATAATAATAATAATAATAATAATATTTATAATAACAATAATATAATAATAATAATAATAATAATTATTATTATTATTATTATTATTATTATTATTATGAAAATAAATGTAGAAACAATTTTTTTTCAACTTTGGCTTTAGAGGTATATAAAATATAATATATTGAATTCCGTTTTATCGTTATTTATTTATATTTCTTTTTTACGACCGAGTGATCAATGAAAATATATGATGGCCAATAAACGGTTTTGGACCATTTGCCAAAAAACCCTCGAGGTGATTCGCCATTTCTCGCCCTTGCACGCCAACGACATTATTGTGCTTCCCTCTCTATATATATTTATATATATATATACACCCCGCAGGTGCAGATTATTGCCCGTTTCGAATATTGGAACTCATTATCGTTAAAAGCCCACAGTACTATTTTTTGTTTTGTTTTTATTATTATTATCATTATTGCTTACTCCTTGCACGGCACTGGTATTGAAATCGTTGATATCTTGTTTTCACAAATACATTCTGTACCCTAATCGGTCGAACTCTATAACGATTTCTCATAATATTGAGTACGTTTTAACTCTGTGAAATCATAGGCGCAGCAAATTAATATAGAATTTCGCTTCAAATATTTTACTTCTACAATACTCGTTTAAGTGAAAAAATAAAGTAAACACTTCTTTTTGATAAAATTCGCATTGAATAAATAGATTTATATTACATTTATGTATATGTGAACTTATGCATAATTTATGTATTATCTATTCGTATATAAAGTATAGTTTTATTACATAGAATATCACATTTTGTAATAATTAATAAAAATATTGGGTTTAAAAGGTCTAAAAATATTTATAACAATATACCATACAATACCGTACCTATACAATTCGAATGCCATAATCACAATTTATTATCCATAATAAAAGCTGATAGGTATCTATAATTATTAATTATAGAAATGGATACAAAAATTTCAAAAAAACTTTTAAGGGTATACCCAATAAAGGAAATGTTTTATATGGTACGATTCATTTTTTTATACAACGTTGAGGTTTAAAATAATGTACAAAAATATATAATGCATTCGTTTCATTCGCATATTAAAAATATTTTTACTTTTATTTTTATATATGTATTATTATTATTATTATAAACACTGTCTTCAATGTGTTATATACATACATATGATAATAATATAAATATAAATATCAAATGTGGTCATATTAAATTTATATTTGAGTTTACGTTACAATATTTTACATTATTTTTGTACGAGTGTTATTTAAAGAACTTTATGGCTATCTCCTCTAAAATAACTGACGATCTCTACTAATAGCCGGGGGATAACGATAAAGAGTCGACGTCTTTTTTCATTTTATTGATAGTTATTATTTATTTTTAGCCATGAGCACTGTTCATTTGACGTAGTTTACATGTTATACGTACATTTGTATTAAAAGAAAAAATGAATTAAACAAAATACTTTCCATGTACTTTCATATGCCTTTTAGTTTTCTGTCAAAAAATAAATCGCAGTAGTAAAGTTTACCCGACAACTCATTTTCGTGATCTCTATCAAATATTCGGAAAACATTTACGCATATAAAATATACACATACAAAGGGATTTAATCGTTGGACGAGCAATATTTTGATATTTATATATTATCCGAAATTATATAAATAATGATTTTTAATCGTTTTCTTCTCTCGGAAGACGTATTCATAACATGTAATACGATTTTATGACAAAAATTTGATATGAGTCACACGTTTTTTAATTCCTTTATTTTATAATTTACTATATTAAACTACAATTCGTGTTTTTAATTTACTCGCTTAGTACGAAAAATGGCATGTGTTCATATTCTAATTTTAACCTTTTTTTAACATTATTATTAACAATTTTATTTGTCGGGCAATGTTTGTCATATTATAAAGTTGATTTTCGTCAACATGGATATTTTTAGCAACTAAAATCATTCGTTCACAGAGCAATTAATGGTTACTATAATTGTCACGTATATTTGGAAATATACTTTCTATTGATACATTTTTCAAATCGACAGTGTTACAAAAATGTCCAGGCAATTTAATTAATTGTGTATTTTCATGACACTCTACTTTTAAATTACCAATATCCAACAAATGTTTGAAAAATACTTTAGCAATGTAACTATAAAATTAGTAATGTAACACGCATGTTTTTTGTGAGTTGCAATGTCTGAACATTTCGTCACAAAACGGATGATTTTTAACATGCGCTGATTTAATCTGCATACGTTGAACGTAGAATAATCGGTAATCTTTGTTTGAAATGACCTGACAATAAAATTAGAGCACCACCAAGCAATCTGTTATTACGATTCAAATATTTTAAAGTTCGATTTAATGCTTCCAGAGAATGTTTATGAGCTATTTTACATTCATCTCAGTTAATAATGTGACATTTTTGCTGTACTTTATCCATTCCTGAGTGTTTCTTAATATTACATACGGCATTTTTGTTGGTTTGTATATTTAATGATGGCTTTATAACCAAATATGCTGTTCTTCTACCATCCAACAAAGTTCCAATGAATGTAGTGAAATTGTAGTAAACATATTATTTTTTTTGCCTTAAAGGCTCGACATGGCGCACGATCCGGCGCATTATCCGGCCATATATTCCCAAATAAAGGCACACATAAACTTAACTTATAAAGAAAAAAATGTAGCGCAATAAATTCAGGCATACAAACACACCAAAACTATAATTTGTTAATAACTTTAGTGTGACTTAACGTAGTGGGCCTAAATAAATCCATAAACCATAGTCTCAGTTATACAATCTTGTTGTATAAATATGATTTCTTTCTGTTAAACCGTTCAAAAGGTATACAAACACTAACAGAATACACTTAAGAATTGTATATATATATATATATATAAATGTATAATTTCATTGAAATCTTTATTCCAAATTGTGTTCAAAATTTCACAGTGTCGTATCATACCAAAAAATATTTCAATTTCTAAGCATAGTGAATTTTTGATAAAAATAAAAAAAATTTAAAAATATAATGTATAGTTATTTTGTTATTTATATCAGTTTTGTAAAAAACAAAAAACAAAAAACAAAAAGAACTCTGAATTTCAATAAATATATTTATAAACACCAAGTGAAAGAAAACGACTACGGAATTTAATGTTACTATTTGGATATGCCTTTATCATTATTATGTACTTATTATTATTTTATAATTTCGTAAGAAGTTATTATAAACGATATTTACCCCAATACATGGTTGAACGTACACGCAGTGTATAATGTTGTAATTATATTTTAATAGTATATTTTATTCTGTCTTGTTATGCTGGTAAACCATGCCAATAAAGTAATTAAAACATTAATTACCCATATTAATATTGTACACCGTTTATGCTTTTGAATGTTATGAACTATAATACAGTCAATGTAACGATGGAAAAATTAAAATATTCATTGTTTTTTATGAAATTTCGTAATATTAAAACGCGTTATAATATTTTCAATATGTCACAACGTCGAATATACATGTAAATGTAATAAATTAATTATACTTTCAACCTATTGTACTTTATAATACAAATATTGCTACATTTTTTAGGAACTTTACAAAGATCTATTAAAAGTTTAATTCATACAGTATATATAATATAATATGTTCTTCGATAGTTTTTAAAGTTCGTTTCGATAGAGTTAATCGACAAAAGACTCACTGTTTGAAATACATATATATATTTCCGGGAATAAAGTAACGTCTGCGTAATTGACGCTTATGCATCACGCTATTTTAGTATTTTATTAATTATGTTTGATTAATTGTTTCGGATCTTTCGATTCACTTACCATATACTCGTATCGAACCATTCGCGGTGCCCATAGAATTCGATGCTAAACATTTGTATGATCCCAGGTCTTTATGGTCCAAATACTGGATGCTGAGGTACATCTTAACTTTGTAATTTGTTTTCGTCTCTTCTATGTAGTATTTTTGCCTGAAAACATGGACATCGTTATATTAATCTGCATCTATACATCAACACTTTATTTGTATTATTTTTATTATTGGCATTTATCATAGATGTTCGAGCATTAATTTCGTTATGATTGATACAATACTCGTAGAATGAATCGAACATAATAATATATATGTTTACATATTTCACATAATGCAGTTATGAAGCTTGATTATCGAACATTATACTGATTTCGGTTATATCAGTAGCTTCGTACCCTATGTAGTATTGAACAAATGGTTAAAAATATTTATATATGTCGACCTCTAGACGGGCCATTCGATTAGTATGGTTTAACGTTTCTTTCTATTTTTGAACTTTAATGATGTGCATTCGACTGTCAACTCAAAAATAAATATCGATTCATTAACAAACTATTTTAACTAATATAATATTTAAAGTTCAATGATTAACGCTTTCGTAATTACACCAAAAACCCGAGTAATACCTGTTGTACTTAAAAAGGATTAATACAATATATTCGTATCACCTCGTGCATTTCTATTCTTTTATAAAACAAAATAACATATTCGAAGTCTGCAGCGTAGAAACAAAACGATATATACTACAATTTATAAATTTATGCCTTTTTTGTTTTTTGTAAGATAAATTCATACATATCGTTCTCCGTTCCTGCCTCGTCCATACTGCACATACGTCTCAGACGCAAGACGCATTTATTTATTCACAAACTAATATATGGTTCTCCCCGTTGACGAACAAAGTAAACATATATCAATTCACCCTATTATATTTACTACGTTAATAACAAAATAATGAATGTCAGAAATAGCATTTGCGAACCGGCCTCGTATAGTCGAATAATTTACAATTTATACCGTGATAGGTAGAAAACAGTATGTTACATTAATATTACATTAAAATACTTTAATATATAGTGTTGAATATAATATATTTCCTCAAATACATCCATATAACTACTCGCATAGGTACGATTCGAAATTGTTTTGTATGAACAAACAATTGTATTCGTCGATAATAATTATCTTCAAAATAATAACTTTTTCGCCTTTTCTAATTTTAAATATAAAAGTAAAAAAGTATTGTTATTTCGATGTGATTTTAAACAAACGAATTCATTAGTAATACTTAAAATTTTAGAAAAACGTGAATAATCGTTTCAATTATTAATACAAATATTTTTCAATCTGCAATTTGCTCGCGTAGATTCAGAAAAACGTTGTTCATGAGTTAATTGTACGAATATCCAACGCACTATAAATAAGTCGATGCAGTAATCCGTAAGAAATTATGTTAAAGAATAGTCTTAAATATTAGTATTTGATTATGGATTATAATTAATATGTATCTAAATTACTTTTAGAAATAAGCGTCGCTCATCAAAAATGTTTAAACTTATTTGATCTTAATTATTAGGTTAGGTTATATTGTTTTTATTAATTATATATATGAATACGATATAGTTGTTATTTTTATTTCTCAATGTTTTATTATTAAGGCAGTTAAGAATAAATATGAAATGCACTTTTTTATGTAACAATGTTCTATGTAAATTTGTTGCATCCAACTTCAAAAGAAACGCTTTTGAGGTCATCAAATGTTAAATTGTGTCAATTTGAATTTGTTGTAGACTATAAATATAATATTATTATACTGGTTATTACTGACAAACAATATTTTATTATATTTTATTCAGCATATAAATTTAAGAAAAAAAATAGTACACAAAATTTGAATAATATAGACACAGATATAATAAAAACTAGTTAACATGTTTTAAATATTTCATATAATATATAAATCATTTTTTTATCAAAATAATAGGTACTTCAATAAAAACAGAAAAAGGCAGTTTTAATAAACTTAAAAGGTCGTTTCTTACTTTAAAGGAGCTTGATCTAACACAATAATAGTTGGAAATTTTATGTTCACCATTTTATATAGCAGATAATATAAACATTGAATTGCTTTGGAGTTTTATGAATAAAACTATTATATGTTCAGAATAATTATATCTCTTAAAAAAAAAAAAAAATCATAATAATAATAAATTTGAAATTGTTGGAATTATCCATTTACTTTAACTATGATAATTTTTAACCTTTTTTTATGTTGTCCGGACTTAAAACTATAAGTAAATAATATTATAAATATGTAAAGTCACCTTACTATTATTCGAACTGTGAATTACTTTAGTTGTGTTCAATACATTTATATAACATTTTAACGTTAATATACTTATATATTGATGGTTAGAAGAAAAACTTTCATTACTTATTTCAAAATTACTTTTTTAGATTATGTCGTTGACGAAGTGTATCGTATAAAGTATCGATACTTTTTTTTTAAATTTTTCTTGTAATTACAAATCTAGAAAAATAATTAGTAGGTCATATTTTTTATTTTTACAACATTAAATTTACTGTTATAACAAATGAATAATTCTTATCGTTTGTAAACACCAGAAAATGTGTCTCGTATAACATATATGTTATACAAATATACATAGAAATTACTATCGTTTCAAACGGTTACTTATTATAATTTTACTGTTTTAAGTGATACTTTTTGAAACATTTTACATTTGTTTTCAAACTAAAAATTAATTTAAATATTTTATTATATGTATTTAATGCACATTATTTCATGAAGAAGTATTTTCTGAATATAATGATATCGCTTACAACTATGCTTATCATAAAATTGATTTAAAAAAACCCAATTATCATGAATATATATATTTAATGTTTTTTGGCTTTCCTGAAAAATCTTAGAATTGTCACAACTAATTTTTTTTGTATAAATTTAACATAATAATACCCGACATATATTATATAAATTCATTTCAATAAAAAAAAGTAAGATATAGATATCATACCTAACATAAGTCTTAGTTTTAACTAATTTGTACGCAATTTGTAATAGGTTTTAGGTTTTATTCCACATAATCACTTAATACACTTTTATAGTAATAGACTGCTCAAATGGAACGCCATACTGACATTTACTGTCTACATATCTAAAATGTAGCAATATAGAATAAAAAAAAAAAAAACGATGGCATGCAATTCCACTACAGTAGTTTTCAGGCTGAAATTACAAGTGGTGAAACTTTTATTCTGAAAAATGAAATGGAACGAAGCGAAATTAATCATTTGCCAATTGTCTTGATCACGCATTAACCTCGATGCAGTATACTCGTATTGAACATTCACTATAAAATATTATAAAGTATAAAAGTAGTTATAACAAATATAAATTAAAAAATAAAACAATTTAATTAAATATTTTTGATGAATTGTTTTAAAAATTACAAATATTTTCATCTTCAACAGTTAGCAAAAACTAAATATAATTTATAAGTATAACATAATTGATCTATTAAATATCGATATACAAATATTATTCTTAGCAAATAAAAAAAGTAACGTACAATTTGGAAATCTATTTTAAAACTTAATATACGGTTTCATTTAACACTGCAGCGTTTCTCTAATCTCGGGCTAATTATTTCTTGATTAGTACAGTATATCGATCGATTACAGTGGTTTCCATCATTATTGCATATGTTCCATATAACGATAGTTAATCAATATGGTGAGAGGGGGTGTAGGTCATGACACATGGAACGTCTTTCCCTACTGGGAAATTTATAAACATATCCGTTCGATGGCAAAGAATATGATTGATGTATGCTAACTAACATAACTGACTAAGTAAATAAATTGATTTAAAAAATGCGTGTTACCAATACAGTGTCGACTGAAAAATTAACTAGAGAAATAAAAATTAAAATATGGTAACTGTATTGTAATGTAAAATTATTTTATACGTGTTTCCAATAAATAAGTGTTTTAGAGCTAGTGTTTTATTATGTTGAAATCGTAAGCAACGACTGATCACTGCCACCGACATACAAAAAAAAAAAAAAAAAACAGACCTAATCGAATAGTCTAGTTTATTATTAAAAAACCGTACGGTTTATCTTGCGTTAATCACGAAAATATCAAATATCAAGAACGATAAAAAAAATCAATCGGACGTGTCGATGTAATTTTCCGGTCGTTTTCATTGAACTGAGAAAACCATTTGGGAAAAAACGAAAAAAAAACTTCCCCTAACTAACCAACTGTTCGGCGATTTTCTAAACGAAAAGAAAATCCATGTGTATAACAACCAGATCTGTCGTTCCGACTGAAAATGTGTTCACGGACGTAACATGATATCCCGATTGTTTTCGATCGACGTTTCACAGACTTCACATTGGAGGGGACAGGTTGGCCACGATTTCGAAACGGGGGGTTCTTTTTTTTCTCGTGACGGTGACAATGACCACGGCGACAACGCGTAACATTCGTGCGCGGGTCCGTTGTCGGGCAGGACGGCGAAAAAAGTCCTAGCCGATGCGAAGAACACCGACGACGGGTGCGCGGAACGGTCGTACGCGAGCGAAATGTCGACGCCGACCCGTGCGAAACAATAACTAACAATGTTCATACGACAACATACGAATGACGCGTTATCGTGTACGCGCACGCCAGTATCGCACCCAGGATTTTTTCAAGGGGGGGGTCTAAAAAACTACATTATGAAATTTTGACAGAAAAATATGAACGTTGTATCAGAATTTGGATTTTCATCAATAAATTTAAAACTATTACACAGGTCAAGGGGGGGGTCCGGACCCGGAGTCCACCCCCTTGGGTGTGCCACTGGCGCGCGCACAACGTATATTGTCGTCGTCGTCGTCGTCGTTATTGTTGTTGCATCGTGAGCGGACGAGACCCGCGCCGGTTAATGGCGTGCAAATATGTGTCGTCCGCGGACGTTTTTTCATGTACCGCCGACCGATATTTTCGACGGGATTTAATTACGGCGGCGTGGCGGCGCGGAACGAGCACGATTATTGCACGCCGAACGGTCGTTTATCTGCGGCCCGGGGCGGAGGCACGCCGCAGACCGTGCCGTCGCGTGACGCGCGCGTCCGTTCGATTTTATTGTTTCCCAGTCGTACCGGCTCGCGTTGTTTATGCGCGTCGCTGGCCCGGCGCACGATAATTGTTATCGTCCGTCGGACGATCGCGTAATATTTTTTTAAATTTTTTTTTTTTATGGATTATGGCGAACGCGCCGGTCCGAAACGCCACGTACACGACGACGGATCCGTCGGAACTCGCGTTGTCGCATCTGTGATTTTCTCGCCGACAGATTCTCGACGACATCCGAGACGACAGTGGTTTCGGTACGAGCGATCGATTGGTTATCCTCGGCTGTTGGAACGTAACTGATATGCTCGGCATACGTTGTAGACGATTGTGATGTTGTTTAATCTCGTAGCGTATTCGTTTAATCATGAATCACGCGGAAAGGTCTTTCACTACGGTGAATATCGAGTTTCGATTTGTAAATAAATACACGATGATGAAAAAAACGTAACTCATTCACAGCTCGTTTTTTCCGTTCATTTAAATAACATTGACAGATGTTTTATTAAATTTTTCAATTAAGTTGTTTTTCTCGTCTATGTGTATGTGTGTGAGATCGATGAGAGGGGAAATTCTGATTGGATAACTAATTCCCCTTCACCTTTATCACGAAATATGACTGTTGTAATTAATTGCATGGTATAGAGTGCACGACGTGACTCGACTCGGTTATTGAACGACTAATAATAAACAACAGGATGAGAAAAAATGTACATGCCCCAGCCCGTCGACGTCTTACGTTTAACAGATTATAGGAGCAAACAGAACGTTTTCCATTTGCTCTCGGGTATATTTTTTTTCACCATTAATTTCTTCTTTTCAAAAACAAGTGTTAGCGGAAAAATGCTTAATTAAGACTGAGAAACGCGATTGTTCTGCAACCTTTTCCATCGGGTATTTTTTAATTTTATTTACGGTATTCCCATAGCAAACTCTTTTGTTTTTCGAATAGATAAATTATAAACGTCACGACGTCATACATAACATACGAAAACATCATAATTAATCAAAAAAAAAAAATGTTTAATCATTCGTGTTTCGGTTGTATTCGTTAGTTTGTTACCAAAAAACAGAGTCACAACGTATGTAGTATACCCACTAACGTATTGATAGTAACATCTTAAAAAATGTTTATGTAATTTATATATGAATTTGAATATATTTTTTTTTATAATTAAGTTGTTTTAGTGACATCTATAAAACCTTATTAAAATAAACATATAAGACATTATTCAAACACACACTAGTTTTGATCAAATTTAAAACTAGGTTTTAGTTAAGGCTGGTATTTAGATAACTTTTAATATAATTACATTAAATTCATTACGTAAATTATATGAAAAAGTAACGCTATTAATAACACATACTTTAAATCGTCGATGCCCAAACTTTATTTTAGTTACTTGTATTGGTTATTAATTGCATTTAATGTAACAGTTACACGTCATATTACATAATATGTAGTTTAGGGGAAAATTAAAAATGAAATTCGTTACTCACCCTTGAAGGATTATTTCTCCTTTAGTATTGGACCAGTAATTGACAGAATTCGGAAATGATTCTACGTGACACTCCAGACGTACGTTTGTACCGAGCGGCGCACCTAGAATCTGATTTGACACCTTGATTACTGGAGCAACTGAAATAATATTAATAAATAAAAAAAAATACGATTAAATACTCGCATTATATAAAATATGAATAATATTGCGCACGACAGTAAAGTTAAAAATAAAAGTGAACGGTGTTTACGACAATTGACAATATATGGGAATTAAATTTCAAAGTTCAAATTTATCAGAAGCTGGGATTTCTCGCCATTGTCTAACATACACGAAACATAGTTATTCAAGACGTTTCATATTTCAAATGTACCAGTTGATGAAAAGTTTAGCGATATGAAATTTGAAAATTAATTTTAATTGTATATTTTCTCATCAAAACTAGTCTACTGAGTTGATTTCTCCAACATTTTTTAAAATGTTTTACACATAAATCCTTCCAAAATTAATTAAAAAAATAGATAATTTAAACATTTTAAGACTTTAAAATGAAAAAAGTGGGAAAATGCGCCTAAAGTAAAATTTACAATAAAATCAAATTTGTTTTTAGATTTATTATCGCAAAATTACATCGACTGGTACGTTTAAAGTATAAAATCACCTCTTAAAAATGTTTTGATATTTTTTGTATTGTTACATATTTTCTTTATTTGTTTTAATGTCTTATATGTAAACAAATTTACAAAATGCATTATTAAACAATTTTTATTAATATTCGTTTTCAATGGAACAAAAAAATGATACTACTACAGTATGTCATCACGTATTTTCTTTAAATTCCTATACAAGAATACAGCAGCAGAATCCTATTACTTAAATCCAGAATTGAAATCACAGGATCTATTTCAGCGTATTTCGGTGAATAACAATGGATGAAATTAAAACCGTTCGTAAAAAGATCCGAAATCAAACATTTCCACTTTAAAAGAAACTATTTTAATTGTACACTTGCAAAATATGGCACTGAACCTTCGTCAAGATAATACTTTTAAATAATAAAATCCCATATAACGTAATCTTAAATTATTTCTAAAAATGTTTATTTATAATATTATTCGATGAACTGAATAATTGTTCAGACAAATATAAATCAATATTGAGTTGATGATCGATTGATGTAATTTTATTATTTATTATTTATAATTGATCTATTGACCGATGTAGTATTTAAAACACGACGGTTGAAAATAAATCAAAATGTTTATTTTTATTTGGTCGTCGTGATTCTTTACAGAAGATATTCCGATTGCGACTTGTTTTAATTATATTTGTATTCTAATTGTGCCCTCTTCATTGTAAAAGATAAGGGATTCATTTGTTCGTTCCTCGCATTTAGATTAAACAAAAAATATTAATAAAACGTCCTTATTTTAACTAAAGGATATATCATAATGATATACGAGTTCTTAAACCAAAATTGTTAGATTTTGATTTATCATATTCTGAATTCATAGAATATGAGCTGTGTAGTAAATTTGTAAGATCCAATGAAGTTTTTCTAATATTATAAATTGTCCATAATTATTGTAGAATTAATAAAAAAAAGTGTTAAAATAAAATAAAGTTATTTTTATCTGTTTAAAATGATTTATATTAATATTCTACGGAAATGTAGAATTATTATAGTAGCGTCGGGATGCGGTGTTGTAGTGCGAACGGAAAAGTCAGGTTAAAATGAAATTTTCGGCTTTTTCAACTCATTAATGCGGTTTAACTTAACGCACGTCCATAACAAAATACACGAACACAATTTTTCCGGCGAAGACGTTAAACGAATTTATTCATATTATGACATATTTACTCGTGACGGTCTCGATGGCGTGCTTAAACACTCGATTCAACTACCGCGTATTACAATGGGCTCTGATGACGTCTGATCGAGTTATATGATAACATTATTACCGTCGAGACTCGAAGTCACGGAAAAACAATAACCTAACCGTTACCACCGCGGTAGTTGTTTCGCCGAGGACACGGGTAATATTATTATAATCGTTTCAGTCGACGGCTGTCCGACGAGAAATATGATGCCAAATGTGTACTCGGACGGCGTCTGTACTGCAGCCGTGTAACCCGGTGTACAAAATCGTCTAATTAATTTACTGCTCGGTTCTGCGTATAATCGATTTTGCGGTTCTCTGACGACAAAGAGACGGACAGCGGACGGTATCGAACGTCCGCAGTCCTATATAGTATATAGCTATATACATATAATTTATACATGTACGTGTACGTGTTTGTGTGCGCGTGTATACTCACAGTTAACGTTTAACGTGATCCTCTTGCTAACAGCCGGTGGTACATCGTTGGACGCTATGCACAAATAATGTCCCATCTGACTGCGGTCTACTCTGTTGAGCAACAGCGGTTCTCCGCGTACCTTTTCCACTGTACACAACAAACAATAAATACGGTATAAGATCGATACTATCCGATATCGCGGTATTTCGTCGTGTCGTCTGACGAATTCCATTGCTGAAAATAACGCACCGAATTATTCGATTATATACAGGTAGCATATTATAAATAACGTTGAAAAGACCCGACACGCGAGAGAACGCGACAATTTGATTATTTAGTTTGTTTTTTTTTCGTCCACGCAGGAGCCCCAGAATTAAACTGCTTAAAAGCTTAAAATTTGCGTGCATGTTATTTGCATGATACAAAACATATTTTCATAATATACGACAATGAGTCGTTCGTTTGAAAATCATGTAATCCAAAGTTATTTTAGAGAGTTATGGTATGATTTCGAAAAACCATTTGTTTAAAAGTGTCCGAAATAAATTATTTAATTATTATTTATTACGATATATTTGTAGTTGTTTAAATATTACTAAAATATAATTACACAACAGAAGTGCATTTGCATAAAATAAAAATAAAAATCAGTTATTATTTTAAAGTCAATATTATGTTGGAATTTGTTATTGTCCCGTATTAATTATTATTCTGTAATTTTTTATTAAAGCTATGAATGTCAAAATTTTCAATACCATTAGCATTAACGTAATTATTAAAATATTTCAACTAAATTTAATATCAAAAACGTGGTTTTATTGTTGTGAATAAAGTATTCTCATTTTAATTTTGTACGAACTATTGTAATTAATTGTTAGTATGAAAACCCTATTAAACTCTATATGATTTGTAACGATTGGTTTTCTAAAAAAAAAATGCATGTTACTAATTTTGATTATTCGAATAGAATCATAAATATAACAGAAAATTGAATAACACATTTCGTATTACAAATAATTCAGACAATGTAAACACCATGTTTATAAAACTTACAAATATTATATGTTTAAAGGTTTGATGTGTCGGTGTAATTCGAATAACACACGAGTTGGAACTGACTAGAAATTATCGTTCGTTTGAAACTCGTCTCCAATAATTCACTACAAAGCAACTATATTATCCATTATGTTCTATTTTGTACGTCACGGAGAACAGCTACTGTTCTGTAATTTGTGCAACGGTCGTGCGCATTGTTCACGGACAATTCGTGTCAACTAACGAAATATTTCACAGTGAGTCAGCTGAGTTTACACAATTATTTAAGTCTGTGTCGTAATCGTAATCGGGACATGAATTTTCAGCTTTCAAGGGCGAAAAAATATTTTTTTCCACTTCCTCTCTCTCACTCTCTACCTAACAACGTACTGTGAGAATGACATAACAGCACGCGTTTCACCGCACTACAATCGGATTAAATTAACGAATAAAAATCCCGCGGGCGTTTGCAAAGCCATAACGGCCGCGCGGTCAAATCGAATTCCGGTCGTCAAATAAATAGCAGACGATCGGATGTTGGGGGACAAGATCGTGTGGAGTGATGGACGGTGGGAATAACGAACGAATATTATTCCTTTCGCAGGAAGTTTCGCGTCAATTTTCATCATTGAAAATACGCAGAAACATTCTGGCTGTCCGTACTGACGAGGATTTCAAACCGTCTGACAACACATAAACCCGATGAAAAAAAAACAATAAAAACGATTTAGTAAAATAAAATAAAATAAAATAAAAACATTGTTTTATAATATCATTATAATAAAATTATAATAATTTATTCCTATATTTTTGTTTTGTTTTTTTTTGACACGATAACATTTGATAGTTTCACATTAGAATCTTTCGCAAAAACAGTAGACAATAAAATAGTTTCTATTAGTAATTTTGTTATTATTATTATTATTACAAATGATAATATTTTTAAAGTGAGAAAAGAATAAATGAACATTCGTATTTACAAAACCGAATGATAAGGATTATATTTAAAAATATTCAATGCAAAATATTACTTCATGACGCACGTCGCAGATAAGTAGGTATGATGTTCTACATTTGCATGACGTTTAACGACATTTAATTTACTAATATTTTTGTCACGTTATAATCGTATGTCATATAAATATTGGTAAAACTAATTTTTCACGTTAATGTGATTTATATCAGTCCATGTATTGAATAACAGAACGTATCGTTTTGAATTAAATTTAACGTGCAATAATCCAAAAAAAATTTAAACTTTTTTCGAATATATAATTACTCGCTGACAAAAGTATGTTTTTTCGATGAAAAAAAAACAAAATAATATAGTGTTCAAGAAACGTATCAAAGATATATTTCTGTTATTTGTTTCTTGTACTAGTTCGGATTTTATTGAAAACAATCATTTCAAGTGCTCACGTAAATATAATTGTGTACATTCTTAAAAAAAACATAAACAACCCGTCGATCGTATTTTTTAGCTTAGTTGATCTAGTCGATTGCATCGAATTCTCTAGGTTCTTACGAATAATTCGCGACGCCTAAGGATTTTTTATACGGGTTTTATGAATACGCTGATCCCACGGGCAAAAGTTGATAAACACTTATTCAACACAAATCGTATTTTTATATAATTGCAGTTCAAACAAACGTTTTAATAGTCCTTCGTTTACTGGAAGACATACGTTATTACATTTGTGACTTTATACTCGTACTTTGAAAACCACACATTTAAGTTTGAATTCGTAATTAACCCACTAAATTACTTTTAACAATCTCCACACATCAAATTTAAATCCCTTGGCTTCCACACTATTCCCATAGCTCAACAACCATAGTTACTCCGCGAATATTTTATCTTTGTCTCAATGATCATCCCGACCTATTAGTCTAACAAAATAACCCGTGCGCAAACACATTCCTAGAAAACTGTGTTATAATTACGTCGTTTTATTAAAGAGTAAACATGGAAGTTCTAGTCTCCAAGGTGTAACACATTTAAAACAATGTTCCTAAATTATATAATTACACGTTTGTCTATTAAATAAAATAAAATAAATTTTAGAATTCTATATACTTAAATAAGTTTGTTTTTTCTAGAATGTTTGATTACATTTTGATTAAATTTTATCATCATAAACATTTAATTTAACATCCTATCTATATTATAATACACATTTATAGTTTTAACATTTACAATAAATCACACATGTATTTGGTAATTTTTAAATTTGACGACTATTTTATTATTTTGTGTTATGAGTAAATTATAAAAATAATTATGACATACATATTTAATACTTCATACATATTGACATAATATTCGTCCGTTATTTGAATTTTTAGTCTGTATAAAAACGGTAAGTTTTTCATCATGCAAAGTGAAATGGTGTTAAATATATTGCTAATTTTAATAACGTAATTTCTCACTTAATATTTTTTTCGGCTTGTTTTTTATGGCTATTTTTTGACCATCTTCACGCTTCCAAGTGATTCTCGGCAGTGGATTGCCTTTGGCCTTACAGGCTAATGTAGCGTTTTCGCCTTCTTTTACTGTGATATCCGATACGGTTTCTTCGTCTTTGATATCCGGTGGAACTATAAATAAAAAAGAAAAAGAAATTACAAATTAAAATATTACAACGAATAAATTATTTTGTAAGATAAATGATACAAAGCGTAGACGAGTTTAAACATTAATTTGAATGTGAAATATGTAGAATAGCAAGAATTTATTAGGACGTACAAGTAATGTACGAAATTAAAGTTAACGACACACTAGTGATATTATGAATCGTATAAAATAATAACGGTATAGACCGCGGTTACGTGGCCATACCACGTTTGTGTGACAAGTCCCACTGCGTTACGAAACTAGGTAGTATATACTACTCAAATGATAAACTATATTATTATTATTATTACTACCATCAAGTAATTATACATTATGTTACAAAAACTTTACGTTTTTCTTAAATATTAGTTCTTTGAAACAAAATATATATATATATTAGTTGGCTATATTTTCGATACAAATGTATCAAAATAAAGGTGTACCAAATATAGCAATGTACAGTTCAGACGCTATATGTTAGATATAACTTATCAATCATTCATGATAGCATTTGTCGCTTCTGAAGTATATTCAATTATGTATATGGAAAACAATGAAATTACTATGCTCACAAAACCATCACAAAGCAATGAAAAATAAAATAAAATTGGGTGAAATTTTGAAGCATCAAATAAATAAATATTTCTTTTTACTCGAGGCATGGACATGTTTGGATGTAAGCTGTGGAGAAATAAATAAGTTCAGTCCATGAAAATAATAAGTATAGTGGTTAACCTTTTCTTTCATACGTAAAAAAAGGTATACCACAAGTCAATATTTATTATAAATTACAGTATATATACAATTTTTCAAATAATATAACTAATGATTTGTACAAGAATAACATAAGACAAAATGCAAATTTACATTTTATATAAAAAATGGGAAAAAATACTAAGCGATTAAATATATTTTCTACAAATAGCATAAATAATTATTTAAATTAACATTAAATCAATATTCATAATATTTATAATGTAAATTTGTACCTAATAATCCTCGAAGGAATTACGAAATGCATTATTATTGCGTTTGTTAGAATTTGTGTGGTATCGAAAAATTGAAAAATTAATATATTTTAATATTGATATGATTTATTTTATTATTAACAAAAATCATAACATTAAACAAAACGAATATTTATTCAAAATAAACTCGGTGTATTTATTTTAACTAAGTTAATGGAATCCTACATTTAAAACTAAAATGTATATTATGTTGAAATGAATATTTTTAGGATAATATTCCACCTCTGTGTTTATTTCGACATTATAATAATTTATCGAATAAATTAAAACTATGTTTTTGTAAATGGATATTTCAAAAAATAGAACATATTTTGAGGTAGTAAGAAGAAAACAAAACAAATTGTTTTCAAAATTATTGGAAAAAAAAACATTTTATTGACATTGTTATTTTCATATAAATTAAAATTATCATTCTGTAACACTACACACATACTTTTATCATTATATTATAAGATATAATTTGTTATTTTATATACAATTAACCAATAATTAAAATTCCAAGCATAAAAATCCCGGGTTTGTGGCCGAAGTCTACTGACCGCTTACCTTTTATTAACGTGAGGCGCTACTCAAGAGGTTTCGCTGAGCATAATTCGCTCGGTAAACTGACCGAATCCAGGGTCGTCTATGGACCACTAACACTGGGCTAAGCCCTTACCCTTTCGAGGAAAAGACACAACTCAGTTAAGTGCCGCTTGGGTTCCTCCTCCTACCACTGGATCTTGTGTTTTGGTTACTATCTAGTGCCTGTCCCACAACCACCACGTTGTAGCCGTGGTAAGGTAGAGACAAACCGGTCTGACGTGACAGTGGGGCTTCCCCGTGGTACCAAATAGATTGTTGATCAATACGTGACGTTACACCCTTCACACTATTCTAGCTACCCAACCGGCTAGCGGTGGGCTAATAAAACTACAAGCAGTTAAAATCTACTAAGACAAGAAGAGTGTTTTATCCGAAAATTATGTTGAGTGTAGACCATAGAATTTTGTACCTTACACCGGTGAATCGTGAACCGTTTCGATATCGAATGAACGAGTAACGTTTCTCGCGTTAGGAACGTCTGAATGAGGTGATTTCTGAAATTTATGGTTCATTTCACAAATTGTGTCGATGTGGCACGAACATAAACCCTTATATATTGGCTTTGAAAAATAATAACAGTTAATTTCAGTTTTATCACGTACTGTAAACTGAAAATTTAAATGACGCGCGTGTACGTGTTACAGTTTGAGAAGTGATGACGAGGTACGACGAGCCTCCCATCAACGTCTAGTGTTTATGTTTACACTGTACCGTAATACTATCTATAATTTAAGTCTAACGAATTATCCACTTCGTTGATTTCCCGCATGCGGTCGCCATCAACATACCTGTATAAAACCTGGAGGGTTACTATGTACACAACGACCATATCCGAAAACTATTGACACTTTTTCACCCAGGTCGTTCGTTTCATCCCTTGCTTCATTTATTTTATTTTGCTATTTTATTTATCAATTGATACTAAATCTCTGTCTATTCCAATTCTTCGAGGTGTTATGCAAGTTTAAATATAAAATTACGAAATGTCAGTTTTGTCAATTTAAAAACCAAAGTTTAGGTTACTTTGTCAGAACACATACAATCTCTTTAAATATACTTTGATTTAAAATATATTTAATATTATGTATTGTTATACATTTTGTGTTTTGTATCAATTAATGTTAATTGATTTGCTTTTAATCGAATTTTTGAATTTATGTTTATATCGAATTTCGTAGCACTTAAGAAGCCTTATTTTTGTATATATAACAATGTTCAAAGAAAATTCATTAAACAACGAACCAACACAATTTCATAATACAATACAACAAATATATAATAAATCAATTTACGAAGTACACGGACTAACAATATAAATATTATTTTCAAACATTTTCCAGTTCAATGAATTTTCAAATGTATAAAACGTATTTCTTAACATTAAAAACGTGCACGATACATTTATAATAGGTAATTAGTCATTTAAGTCTACGTTGAGTCTTTGGCAATATTATGATCAATTTTCATCAATAGATAAAATTTATTTTAATGTTTTCACAAAGTGACATTAACGACGAAAGGTTTACTAAATGTGTATTCTTTATATTTTTTAATAATTGAGTGGGGTTTTTTTCAAGTAGAAAAAATACGATGATGTTAAATAATACCTTAGGTGTATAAATTACATAAAATCATGAACGAATGGCGTTGTTAACATTATAATAATCTTTTTAGTGCGTAGCTAAAGACTATATCGTCTTTATTGAGTTCATTAAATTTAAAAAGTTAAGCTCGTCGAATAATCCGAAGGACACGGCAAAAAATAAAAACAAAAAAATTCAAACAAAAACTTGGACAGTAATTTCGTGGAAATGGGTTTCGAGTACGTGCCAAAAGACCTCTTTGAAAGTACAAATATTTGCCAGAGAATTGCTTTCCAGTTTTTCTACCCACCGTGCGGATTGCGAGAAAACTTTACCGGAGCCTTGTATACAAAAGAAAAGTAACTTCGTGCAAAAATAACTGTTATTTCTATTGGACATGTGCTGGCTATATGCTACGGGGACCGACCGAGTTGTTTATTACCTATACAAGCGTATTGAACATATTATAGTGTTAGTATAATCTCAATAATATATTTTTATTTACATGTATTAAATGAAACGAGTTGGAAATTTTTTCTCAAAAAATGTTAACATATATATATATATACACGAGTATATACATATATTATTTTTCATTCGTATTCAAATTATACACGCGATTCGGAATACATATATTTGTGCCTATACAGAACACAACAATAGTACTATTGTGTTATTCACACAATCGGACCACTTACCGACCTTCAGTGATATTACGTTATAAATTATAATGTTATGTAACCGATCGTGAAATGAAATTGTTGTTTTTGTGATATTTGCAAACGGTCTTTAAGGGATCTAAATTCCGCGTGCGAGTGGTGACGATATTAACGGGTCAGTGACATATCTAGTGGTTAGACCTGGTGGACCTAACCTAACTCTATTTTTTAAACTTAAATAATAGTCAACGTTTCCGGTAAAAAATTTATCTGTTAAAATGTCCGTTTTCATTCATATTCAAGAAAGAGCTTGCGATATGTATCCAAGTTGAATCTTGTTGTAACCAAAATAAACTATATCTATAAATTTTGAACTTATGCCAATAGAAAACCAATGATATTATGAATATTAAGATAACTTTATAAAAATATATGTACAATAAAAATAAGTATAAAAAAAAATAATAATCTTTATGAGATTAGATTTGTTAGTTAATTAATGCTTTTCCAATACATATTTTTTTAAATTAGCCTTCAACCCTCATTTTATTTATTTGTATTCTATAACTTGGATGGCTCTCATAAACGGGCCTATACAACACTTAAATTCCGAGCACGCCTCCTGAATGGACGTGTACCGTCCAAAGCTCATTACGCAACGGAAACGGCATAATAAATCAAACGCATTCCATTGTAGTTATGAATGTACGAAATATTTCGAATAACGGGAGCCATAACGAATTAAATCTACGCATCCATTAGAGGAACACGATAGCCGACATGACGAAATCAGAAACTTTTTGAAACGGGAAACCTCGTGTCACGTAGCTAATAATTATTCTGTTGTCTTGAAGACATTCGAACCGAATAACTAGAATTTCATACGAAATTTTTTTTCAATTATGTATAGTAGTCGTATTGGGTGGAGGGGTGATGGGAATTATTTATCCGCATTTGTATTATTATTTTCCGTCTTATTTTATCCAAAATAGTGCATGCCTCCGGTGCTTTTTCGACATTTCGAGCAAAATGTTGAGGTGACGAGCATGCCTATGATTGAAATGTTACTAACCGTGGATAATCGACTTGACGATTGTTTTTAATCTGTGGTAAGTTTAATCAGCTCATATACAATGATCTCGTAGTTGATATATGAATTAAACATACATTTCTACTTAATACTTTATAGGTAATATTAATCAACAATACATACGTTATACCCATTTGTCTTCAATTATTATGTAGAATTAATCGGATATTTAAGATTTTTTTTTTGAGATTTGACACATTGTTTGAGTAATTAATTAGTCATTTTTGTATCACGAAAATCATACTTTGACTTTTTGATATTTAAAAAATTATAATAAAATTGTATAAATTCGAATCGATATGACTTTATCAATGTTCCCGCGATATATATTTATTTCTGCTTTTCATGGATTTCGTTACATAATATAGATTTTTAAAATGGTATCCTGAACGTGTTTATAATAATATTGGAGTTTAATTTTATTTTGGAATATTGCCAAGTTAATGTGATTTATTGATAATAGGGAAAAAAATTCATTTTTCGAAGTTAAATATTTCTTATGACTATAAATAATAAAAATATAGTTAACCACGGGTGTGAATATCAGCTCAAAATAGCTACTTAGACGGTTGATATCTTGGAGATTTTATTATTATTTTGAATTTTAAAGCAACGGTAAATCATTGTATTGAGAAATATTGTATTGCTAGAACTACTATTGTATTATTAGATTTTTTTCTAATTAATAATAAAGCTATAATTAAATCTAATCGAAAATTACCTTTCACATCGACGCAGCCGATTTGTTTCTTCATGACTTGCGTGTTGATTTGACACATATAACACCCTTTGTCAGTTCTCTGTAGCTGTCGAATTTTGAGTCTCCAATATGTGTTGTTGTCCACGTCGATATCTATTCTTCGGTTTTCGGTCACCACCCGTTCGTGTAGACTCAATATCGTTTGGTCTTCTGCTTTCAACCAACCGACCTTCAAAACGAACACAGATATTAGCCATGAGTTGTCTGGAAATAATCATATATGTGTTATATTATTCGTATTTTTTATAGTTATTTTTTATATTTCGTATTTATTTTTTTAATTTTACATATGGATCATTCAACTTGCACTCAATTATGCGAAAAGCATTAGAACTTTATAAATATATTTTTTGTTTCATACTTAAATCGGAACAGAAGCTTAGATGTTCACATCACGTTATTTATTTATCCTGTTTTGGTAAAGAAGGAAGTAGATAAAATAAAATTATTGAATCATTATTTAATGATATTACGATTCCATAGACTCCAGAGCGTCTCTCAAGGACATTTGGAATATTATTTGAAGATAAAATCTTGACTGGAGAGTTTTGGCGATGAAACATAAACGGATGATTTTGGCATGAACGTTTTGTCGTTTATTCATTTTAAAATTTTAATCAGTAATAAAAGCGATTATTCGTCAAAATAAAAAAATCTATTTTTCATAAAAAAAAAAAAAAAAATGATAAATAAATAAATTTCTTTTGTATCTTTAGCACTATTGTAAATATAAATAAATACATGCGTATTTTTTAAATTGTTTATTTTCAATGTTGTTCGAAAGTTTATTTTAAGCTCAGGTTCATAATTTATAATATAATATTTTAGTACCCGAGTGAATATTTTAATATGTCATGCGTCTCCTCAATCTTACTGACAAATAATAAATATAAATCTTATACACACCAAGACAAATTTAAATTAAAAAATTAAAAACTGAACAAATGGTTTACAATATCGAAATCAATTTTATTATTTTACTTGAAACATAAGTGTGAGCATATATTATTTTTTACGCCTGAATTTGTATAATTTACAGAAGACATATGTAACAATAATTTGCAAAATGGATTCGATACTTTTACCGCATAAATTGACAATGTTCTAATGTTAGACAATGTAACTTTACGAATATAATTTGTTATGTTTGTTAATTTCACATGTTCAGACATTACTCTTCAGACGTTTAGAAATATGATTGTCGTTAGAATACGAAACTACGAATAGTATACTTTACAGCGTCAATAAATTTAATGAGGAATGTATGACTACGACAATTTATGTGCTAATAAACTGTGTTTGGTATGGTCGGTGTGTGAACGGATAAATCCTTCTAAACCCCTTTGGGGTTTCATAACTTTAGAACAACTAACGATTAAAACATACATAATTATTATAAAACATTGCGGTGTGTTATTGTATGTTGTTATAGACGTATATGGCAAACTATTATGTTTTATTCTAATTGTATTTTTTTTTTCAAAAATAAATATTCATTTAAATTAATATTTACTCCGCATCGTATTGCAATGTATCTGAACCATGGCTAGAGATTGTAGGGATGCATACAAATAAGCAAATATGTAGGAAAAAATACAAAAATTATCCAAGTGTGTGGAAAACAGTACGGAAAACGAAACTAAATAAAAATACAATGATTAAAAAAAAATATAATACACGAAATGCGTATTGTTATTATTATTATTTTTTGAAATCGATAAACGTAATATACTAAACGTATTGAAAATGCTTTAATATTCATTTTTTGTATTTCTTCGTGCGAATTTTATTTAACTATTGGATATAGTCGAGAAATTATGAATAAGTAAATCGCCAATAATCGAAAACGATCGATATATTTTGCTATTTTCGTTTCTGTATGACACGTTTACGAATGAAAAATATGTTGAAGACAATTTGTTTGAAGCCAACGACTTAAAACTTGGTACGTTTTTGAACAACGCGTTTTATTGGCTACAACATTTCATTTTTATTTATTACCGTAAAAAGTTTACATTACCTCTTTATGAAAAGGCTAGACGCCGGGTGGAAACACGATGAAATATAAAAACGTCAGTTGTTTACTTTTTTGTTTTTCATTCTTTCTAATTTCATATTTTATTGATGCGAAATAATTTGTAATTTTTTTGACAAGCTATTTAAAATAAGTTTTCTTCCACTTGTGTGTATATGTATATTTATACATAATGTATACGTTTAAACATAACATATAAATAATTACACAGATAAATAATTAAAAAGTATATTACGTGATGGAACGAGAATGTCAAGAAAGTATAAAGTATTGTAAGTTCTGTTGTATTATATAAGTCGACATTAATGCACTGTGCGCGCGCTTGAATACATAATAAATTAACGCGCTTAGACGCGTACATTACCACGTACCATAAAAAAATGTTTATTGGTGTTAGATAAATATATATGTGTGCGTGTGTGTGTGTGTGTGTGTGTGTGTATTACTACTACATATCACTAAACACGTAATGGTACAACATTTACATAAAAACATTTAGTTTAGTATTATCGCATCATATGCGTAGTAACGAGAAATTGTATAGATCTACTCGGTCAAATTAATTTTTTTACGTTTTTAATTAAATAAGTAATGAGGAATTTTTTCGCAAAATACTTTAAGTATGATATTTCTATAATAAATAAATGAGCGGCGTATTAAGAATTTTGTTTTCGTTATGGAGGATACGAAAATAATATTGAAACGATTAATTGTCTAATTTTTTTGTTTTTCTCTAGATATATAACAATATTATATGATAATTTGTAGTTTAGATTCTAAGCGAAGCGATAGTATTATTCTTGTTTGTAAACACTTTTGTATAGTACTGGTGCATTGATTTATATATGTAATATTACATTAGATTTAGATATTCTTGATCATGTTAAGAAGTAATGAGAAGTATGTCAAATCATGAAACATAATATTTCGTATTGTTGATCGATGTAAATTATATATGGATGGAATTTTATTAATGTTTTTCGAATTAGAGTTGACAGGAGATAAAAGATTTGTAACAATTTATTACTCTAATCAAATAATAATAAATCGTAAAAGACTGTCATATAAGATTAAATTAAAAAAATAAGTGTTTTCATTAGTTAACTGTGATACATGTTTAATTATCAAGAATGCAGACATATTTTAAATAAAATGTGTGCTTAATATTTGTCACATACAAATATAATTTAAAATTATAAATAGTTTTCATGACGAAATTGGATTTGTGGTACGAGTACTTTTATTGATATGTACTATTAATACATGACTATTTGAATAAAATAAAAAATGTATAATATTTTAATCAATAATAATAATAATAATAATAATGTTAGAACAAAACAATTTGAAAACGTCATTTGGAAATTTTTCGATAAGCACTTTGTTAATATTATTATTATTTAAATTTTGTGTAAAATATCAACTTTTAATTCGAATTCGAAACATATATTATTTTTTGAGTTCCTAAAAAATGATTAAATTATAAAAAATACTAAATTATTTTACACGTCATTATCGAGTTCGAAAATGACTTTGATCAGTCTTTCAGTCACAACAGTAAGAGAAATAAAATTATTTGCTTCAGACAAAAACGACTGATCGGATTTCGTATTCTTAACGTGTGCGTCCTCTAGATAATGGCTGTGCAGGACAAAGGCTTTTTTCACGCCGATTTTGCTACACCATTATTTGACGGTAAAGTAAGTGAAGACGACCGAAAGACATGAAGCATTTTCAACATTCTGACGCAATCAATTTTTGCGTGAAAATCACGAGTCTCTGGATAAAACGTTCAGCAACGTTTTCAACAGGGAATTCATAGTTATTTTTTTGAACATATTATTGAAAAGTGTACTTTTTTCAAGATGTATGGTTAGAGGAATTAAAAAAAATTTTAAAACTAAAGAAATTATTAGATAAAATGAAATAATGAATTTGTACAGATTCAAAGTAACGTTTATCTTCAATTCAAAACAATAGTCTATAAAAAAAAATCTTTCATAAATTTAGTATTCCATTAAATGAATACTCCGTAATGAATATTTCCGTGAATTTAAAAAGGTTTAAAACATGTTTAATATTAACAAACAGATATTTATTTTAATTCAGAAATTGTTATATCCAACTTAGATATTCAGTTATTGTTTTTCTCTTCTTCTTAACTTGCGAATAAATACGTTGTCGTAAGAAAAAGTTTATTTTGCAAACTTCGATGGTAAAACATCAACATGGACTATTAATTATATACTTACTGTCTGATGGTATCTTAGTTTCCTTAATATAGTTTTCTTTTTGATAGTTTTATCTGTCTTATACTATTTACATTAGTTTATTAATTTTTCAATATAAATATCAATATTTATCGACTACTTGAAAATCGTAGTATCCTTCAAAAATAATTACAAATATTTTTGGGTTATCAAAGTATAATTCGTCCTTAATGTTTTCATTGTGTCTAATTGAACATGTAATCAACCGTATGAAAATTCTTAAGTTTTTGTCTACATAAATATGTGATTTCATACATCATCAATGTCGGGTGCACAGCGAAAACGTTGCATACAAAAGGTGCATATTGTCTATTATTTAAAAAAAAAATTAGTAAAATTTGCGTTAGAAAATAAAATATTTTTAAAGTCATATAATCATAGATGAGAAATTATTTTTTTGTAAAATAAAATTGGACTAAAAACTTTTACTAACTTTTTGAAAAAAAAGAGTTTAATATTTAATGTGTTTGAATTTACTAAAAAAAACGAAGATAAGTAAAATTATTACACATAAAAAGCTATCAAATGGTCATATCTTTTGCATTAAAATTTAGTGTATTTTTCTACTTGCTTTTTGTATATTTATTCAAAAAATTATTAGTCGTATTTAAGAGAATTTTTTTCACATGAAACAGTTTTAACATAAAAATAAAAATGTTACATAAAACTTGTAGCAATGCTGACTTTGAAACTATCTCATTAGTCATTTTGAATATAATATTAATTTAATTTAAAGAGAGATTAATATATGTAATTAAAATATGAACAATTTAAACCAAATATTTGAATGGAAACTAATATATATATATATAAAGAAGTAAAATTAATATTATTATTTCTTTTTTACAATACTAATATTAATAAGTTTATTAATTAATAATACTTTATACAATATATAAGTGTCAGGCGAAGATCAAAAATATTTTGCATGTTTTTATATAAATGTACGTGTATGTATTTTTGATGAAGTAGGTTTTATTGGACAGTTTTCATAATTTTTATACTATAGTCTAATCTATATGATGTAATTTAACCGCGTTACATATTTATCAAACTATATTTATTCATGTATAATTGTGTTCGTTCGATGTGTTTCTCGTGGAAATGCAAATTTTTTTTAAACATTTTTTTAATTAAAAAAACAACTTATCTTGCAGTCAAAATATTGTGAATGCAGACAATGCAGACTACTATATTCTTATAAAAAAATCAAATTTGTACTATTATTTATATCATGATGATTTTTTTTTTTTTAATAAAAACTTATATTTTTAATTTAATATAGACTGTTTATTTACCATCCCTACAGGATTCGTTGCCCTTGTCTGTAGCCTATTATAGCCGAAATGGTCTGCCCAACCGTTCGCGTCGTCGCGTCGTCTTTCAATAACACAATATTTACACGTAGTGAGACGAGAATGCGTAGGAAACGGGGTGTTTTTTATGGGATAAACTGATACGCAAAACGCGTAACGGTACGATAAAAGTGTTTTTTTTACATTCTGAATCTGCCGTACCGTAGTTTCCTCGTCTCTGTTCCACAACGAGTAAAGTGTCGTATTCGCGACGGTGCTCACACGAAGAATAAAAATAGTCGTCGATCGGTAGTTGACCGGCGGCGGCGTACACGATAAAAGTTAAAATAAATATGATGTTATAATACACACACGCGCGCACATACACTTGCTCGGAAAAATATGGACGGGATTATTCCGAGCACGGACGAATTCGTGAAAAAAGCGTACGGGACGCGCACGCGATATGTTTATTGATAAAAAAAAATATATATATTTATATATATATCAAGAAAGAAAAGCAAAGGAAAAAAATATTAACGTTCAACACGTGTCTTGAAACTTCGGAGAGTCAACAATAACACTCTGTATGCGTGTGCATCCCTACGCATTTCGCTATTATTCAAAACACCCGGTGACGGTGTGGGCAAAGACGATTATGGCCGTCGGAGAGATATTAACCGAAATCGTGACCGTCGTGCAATCGCCGTTCTTCCGCGGATTTCGACTATCCTTTTCTGGCTTTTCGTCATTAAACAGTTTTACGGTGACGATTACGATCACAGTACAATTGTGTTTCCGCAATCGCCATCCAAAATAAACGTCGACAATACAATTATATAAGTATTAATACGCGTATATTGCATATATATGATTTGCTAATTAGAGTTTCGACTCGAACACGTATTGTCGTTATGGTTTACCGTTAACTCAAACAGCCAAACAAAACATATTCACTAATTACAATAATATTGAACTCGTGGATTTTACGTGTTAGAATTTATTGTTATTTATATGTGTATTACTATACATGTAAATATTTAACTATTTTACACGTTATTATGGACAATGATTATAATTTAATTATTTGATTCAATAAGTGGGTCTTAGAATAGCGTTCTTACGAGTTTGAATGTCGCGATCCATATATAAATCTGTGTATTTCAAATTTGAAAAAACGAAATTATTAATAGAAATGTGTAAACAGAGTCTTAACACATAAAACAATTTACTTGAAATTTTAATAACCCTAATTTAATTTTTTTTCTAGCTTTACATTCTGTTTATGTACATACATTATTATATAAGTGTATATTTATACTGTATTGAGTTATTATTAAAAATTTTACGTTCTTGTAGAGATCATACGATGTCTCAATTAGCATAAAATAAATTCATGGGATTTATGTCTTGTGAAATGAGAATAGTTTTAACGGAATGCAATGATTTACAAAATAAACTCACATCATCATGATTTACACATCATACTCTGTATTCTTAGCAAACGACCACCAGTAATCTCAGATAAAATTGAACGTGATTTTGTACGAATGAAATATGAATTATAGTTTTAAATTATTATTATTATATGCTGATAAATATAACGTATTACTTAAAAACAAAAATGAATAGTGGTTAAAATTTATTATAATATATTTTGAATAGTATTCGAATAATTAAATATTGGTGGTTATTATAGAAGAAAAAAAACGGACAAGATAATAAATAAATGAAAAAAATGAAAAAATCTTATAGAGAAGGGGAATATGGTGGGACATTTGAATAGAGAACTTATAATTTTTTTTTCTAGAATGAAGAAAATTATTGATTAAAGAGGTAAGAAAAGAAATAATGGCTTTATAACGGCACGAAAACTGTCAAGAAAATCGAAAATAATCAAATGAACTATGGAACAAGTTAGTTATTGAGTTAAGGGTTTTGGCCGAAGATAATATCGTTTAAATTTTCTACAAAAACATGTTCATTTTATTGAAGAACACCACAAATTGACAAGTTAATAATTATATTACTAATAAATATTATTTATAAACTATAAGGAAAATTTTTTCAAACTTACTTTGTGTTCTCCAATGTTTTTCACAGAGCACACCAAAATCGCTTCCCGTCCCAAAGCGACCGTAACGTTTTTCGTTGGACTCAAAAACTCCGGCTCCGGCCCATCGTTTCGCAAATCTATAAAAACACGAGATAAAGAAATGAAGTTGAAGAAACACAAATTTAGTTAGATGCTGTAATTTAATTTTCAAATTGTACACTTGATCGGTGTTGTTAGAGTTGTGTTATTATTTGAAATTTGAAAGCAGCGACATATCGTTAGAGAGAGAAACGATTCTGAACGAAACTATCTTTATTAATATTCAAAGTTTTTCAAAATTTAAACGACATATTTAATAAAATTTAATAACAGGTGGTTTTTAAATATTTTAAAAATATAATAATTGCTTAGACCTTATTTTCTGAACATTTTCTGTAATTTTGCCTTACACATAAGAAAGATATTTCTTAAACCGTTTAAACGATTTATAACCGTATAAATACAATTAGGTACAATTTGCACCCAAAAAGTAATGCAGGTAAATATCTATGAAAAACAACTTCTACATAAAAAGAAATGTATTGACAAAATAATTATTTTTTTTCAAAAAAATAAAAAATTTTTAAATACATGCTTTACGTTGATTATCATATGAAAACATAATATGAGTTGATGTCGCTTGAAGTCCGCAATACGAAATTCGGAGGATTTATTGAAATAAATAACATGTTTTAAAGGTTATATTTTTATTTTTCAAAACACGAAGAAATTTGAGAATATTAAAAAAAACCTAACCTAACCTAAGTTAAAACACCAATAAAAATGTCACCTCAAAAAATGAAGTGCTCATTAGTATGGTCGTTTCTAACAATTTCCCCCTGGTATACATATATACGTTAAATGTTATAATGAATTTGATATTTATAAAATTATAACTAATTTGACGAGAAAATTCAATGATGAAATACGAATAGTAACATTGTCCACGACATTGTAATTTATAAGTGCATTCGGTGTATATATGTAAATGACCGTGTCTAGTTATTTTCGATTTGACGATTTAGAATACCAATACATTATAATTTATATGTATATATAATTCTGATTAGGACTAACTAACAGCCGAAGTTAACTATTTATATTTTGGTTAATAATGAAAATTAGTTTGGTTGTTTCCTATAAATTAGTGCGTGTAAACAAGTTATCTCGACAGATTATAAATTATTAATATTTACGAGATTATCTGCGTAAAATATATTTCATTCGGTAAAAATTATATACTATAGTTAAAAAAAAATTAAATAATCGATAACATTGAAAAAAAAACGTACACTCACCCACATTTCGTTTTAATATCAATTTACGTCATTATGTTCCAAACTTAAAAATAGGTCCTAAATTCAATTTTTAATTTAATAAATAATAAAACACCAGGTTTTAACATCTTATAACGCGTGATAACATTGTACGATAGGTCAATATTTTTTTCGTCTGAAAATTTTATTTTATTTTCTTAAACAAAATATGATAAAACGAAAAATAGTCGAATCCCGTGTAATATTTAATATATATATATATATAATATTCTACCTCATAAATAATTATTCCCAATACTTGCCGACTTTACTTGCAAAGCCGTTAGGGATTTTACAAGAAAATATGACCAGAAAAAGAGGTCATATCATAAAGCGAGGGCTTAAACGAAAAAGAGGTGGTTCGGTTTATTAAAAAAAAAAATATATGTTTTATATATATGTGTGTGTGTGTGTGTGTGTGAATATGTACTGCTCAAATTCTGTGTTGTTATACGTGTCGTTTATTATTACTTGCGCGTGATAAAATATTTAAAACTAATATATTCAGAGTCCTCATTTAATTACCCGAAACAAAAGGTCAGCTTTTCCGTACAAAATATTTTGTGTTATGAAATAATAATAACATTAGATCGAATAATGTTATAAACGTTTGTTCGCATTACCTCGTAACGCGTTGCTGCCAAATAACAAATGTGTATTTTATATGATTCCGTTTCAATAACATATTGCGCTCGCGTTTCCAGAGAAATTCAAACGGAATTTTATATGTATGGGCCGTGAAACCGTATTCAATAACTATAACATATTATTATGTTTATAATAAAAATATTTTCTTGATTAATATTTCAACGTGTATTGCGTACAGGCATGAACAATTTTCTCAATGAAATAAAGAAAAACAATGCCATTTTATTAAATTATTTATTTAAGTTTCGGCGATGTAATTATCATTTAAATGTAGTCATTTTAATTAATATAAATTATTTTATTATTTTTATTAAATATAAGCTTGATATCTACATTCTTTTTTTTTAGTAATTGAACTTGATTCCGTTTTATATTTAATTGTAGGTTTCTATATTATAGTAAACTCGTCCTTTTTTTTAAATTCATTGAATCGTTAGTTAAATATTAAGTGTCACAAAAAAAAAATATCACAATCATTTTCAACCAATTCATATAATAATAAGTAAGTCAGAAAACAAAAATAAAAAAAAAGTCAGAAAAATATTTCCATAATTACATAATTAAAAACTAGTGTATTTTCTAATCCGTCTATAAATTATTTTTTCCAAAATAGGGAGGCTATCTCTCACTCAATCAGCATAATATTTACCACATTTCAGAAGAATCCTTAAAAGAGTCACAGTTAAAATATATACGACGTTATATTGCATGTCCCGTCAATTCCGTGACACCCAATGCAACAAATAAATATGTTTGAATAAGTTTTTTTTCAATAATTATTTATAATTGGATAATCTTTATAAAAGTTTACACTAATGACACACATTTTTTAGAAAATTAAAATAACAATTTCCATATAATTATCGTTAAATAAATAACTTTAAAATCGTATTATCCATGTAATTCAGTGGGAAAACTGAGTGTGCTGTAAACACGGGATACTCTCAAATTTGTCCTTGATTTCACTAAAAATGCACAGACACGAATTTCGAGACAACATAATATTTTGAGTGTTTTAAATAATTATGGAATAATATACATATTAATGGGAATTTAAGTAATTTTCCATTAAAAGCAGTACACGCGCTGGGAAATGCCGAGTTTTAAATATACAACATTGGAAACATAGTATATATATATATGTTAAATAATTTAAAACAAATTATTTGAAATTCGATTGCACATAGATGCATTGATAAAATTACAACGGATCCAGAAATCTTCGATACGAACAAATCGTTTAATTTTTATAAGTCCTTCGAATAATTTAACTGTTTCCTTCGAAACGGGTTCTTCCAAAAATGTAAAACAATGAACTTAAAATATATTGTTCTGTACGAAAACAATGCGCGACCATCCCACATAAACATTCATAATATAAAAACAAAAAAATTTAAAAAATTTTTAAACAGTTACGAGGCGTTCATAGTATTCGAGGTTCGCGAGATTTCGCAAAAAAAATTTTTTCTCCTCTAAGCATAATATAATTCTACGGATCTATTTTGGCTGTATTTTGGTTTGTACTAACTGTTGTATAAGTTCTTCAAGTGATTTTCGGTCTTTATAAAATCGAGAAAGCACAATGCGTGCATTAGAGTTATAAAGGTACGTTCTGAGTATGTTATTATAATTGTTCCGTGCACCATTTTGATTGTTTTGATTCGAGCAAACTTTCACAAAACCCGAAAGAACATAACACGCATATTACGAAAAGGATTTGGTTTTGTTGTTGGTAAATGTACACTTCTACACACATGTGGTTCAAACGCATATAATACACGCGAGTGAAATATGCTGTGTTTTTGTCAGCCTTGTATGTAATACGTTATGTACGCATTATTACTAACCTTTTAATGACGTGCGCCGTACGGCTTGAGGGGTATTTGTTTTACCGTATTTTGATGTGCTCTAGGCGTTTAAATACAACTATTTCCAAAACTTAATTCAAAACCCGTCTTACTTTGTACAGTGTGTATATTCTTCTCTTTGCCATCCTATTATTATTGTTATTATTATTATTTCGAAAAGTAGAAAAAAAAAATCCCACCAAGTCGGGTATAATTTCAGCGATTATAATACGAGATATGACGCGTTACGTGCATTGCATACAACTGTTTCGTAATTTTGTGAGCTGTAGGCGAAAATTCGCAAATATAATTACGAAACTAAACATTCAACTCGTACGATTTCATTAATTAGTCACTTGTGGCTATCTCATCGCGTTTTACCTAGGCAGGCGAAACACAGTGACCCAGATGTATAGGACCACATGTCATACCATCAATTACTAATAATTTAGTTAGGGTAGATTTGATTAATTTACGTATTTACAATCAAGAACGATAAATCGTGATAAACAGCTTTACCTGTAGATTTTAACAAACTACTTATCAACAATATTAAGATCATCCATGCGATAGTGCTTTCATGTAGGTTATTCATTTATTTATGTCTGTCTTAATAAACTGAACACTCGTTGCAAGATCATGTTTGCTTTTGTGTTGGGAGACCAATAGTTAGTGTTTAGGATATAGTTTATAACAGCCATAGTTTCTAGAACTCGTTAAATATCAATTGGAAAATTTTATTTGAATTGTTCTAATGACCCGATTTAAATTACCAATTAGTGTAGTAGACAATAGACAGCTGACTGCTTTTTAAAAACGCAAGTTCGAAGGAGATGCGTTGAACATTATAATTTTCTTTATTACACATATTGCGTTTTCGTGATAACGACATAAACGTACGAATATTTTTAGAACGATATACAAGTATGTACATGGATATTACGTCTTAATAAGTTAGAGCATATAAAATCTATGATTTTTGTTTTTATTTAGTTCAATTTAAATCGTTAATAATCACTAATAGAACACATTAAAATTATATTTACATTACATCGTCTTGCGTATTTAATACTCGTATTTAACATAATATGATATAAATTAATCGTGAGGTACATTCATAATACGTATACAATATACCAATATGCGCTAATATTGACTCATACTTCTTAACTACTTTTAATAATACGTTATTTGCAATTATTGGAAAAATAAATCGTTATTATCATTAAACTCTACGGTTTATTGAAACTATCTTATGATTTCTATAATTAATAATATTCTGTAGTGAATAAAAAGAATCAGAAATAAACCTATATTATGCAAATTACTGGACGCGTCATTAACCAAGTCGTTTTACTTAGAAAACCAAAATGTTTCAATAAGTTTATATATTTTATATATACACATAATTTTCTTGTTAAAACACTTTTTTAATCTTCTTATGGACTTTTTAGTTTAATGGGAAATTATTATTTTTTCATTTTTGGTTAATTACAAAATAATAAACCGACCGAACTTCAATCTTAGTTTTACACTGTATACATCGTTATCTTAAATATTTATTTTTCAGATTAAAACAATCATATTAATTATGAACTTTTGTTTCGGTATAATATGTACATTAAGTTTATTTTATTTCAGTATTATTTAAGAAAATATTGCGTAACTAAATCATCTTTATATATATATATATATATATATATATATATCTCCTCATGGAAAAAAACATATTAAAAAACACATGAATATACGTATGCACATTAAATGGTCTTATATTTTTTTTGACTTGTTCGCCTCTTTAGGAAATGAAATGGTATAAAATCGAACACTACCTTTATCAATTAATAGCAGAACGATATTTAACGTCTCGATAATATGTTCAGATAATATTTTGGACGATAAGCATTTAACTGAACGATGTGGCTCAGGCTCGCGAACGCGTATACGACTCGTATCTACCACCGAGCTGATAATAACCAAACGTAGGCGAAAGCACGTTTCCGTTGCAGTTAAATTACGCGCGTGATAAAGTCGCCACCGGCCGCCGACGACCCGGACGATGAAAAACTCATATTCATATACAACGCAGTAATTACGGTCGTGTAATTCGGCCTTTATACACTCGGATCGCACACGAATACTTAAGCGTTTAAAATAAATATAACATTATGATAACTGAGATCCGCCTACGAACCACCCACTAAACCGTATACGTCGAACCGTTATAAAGTCAATCGGTTTGTAATCGTTTGCGCACCGTGACGGATCACGCGCACTTATACTTTTACACTTTTGTTTTAAGACTTTGTCACGCTTCACTTATATTTCAAAATAAATAATACATTTACCGTTTATTGAATCATAACGGAAACGGTGTAGTGATTTGTGTGTTTCGTTATATATCATGAGCATACATTGTCCCAGATAAATTAATACCGAAATATGTTCACAAATTATTTTCACGATATACTTAGTATGAAAAATAACATTGCGTCAATTGAATTGTCTGTAAACTAAATTTTGTTTTTTTATAATTTTTATTTTAATTACGTAATTTTTTTTTTTTTTACGGCGTATGAGAAATGTTTGCGAATTGAAAGTCGGCGTTTTATTTAACTTTTATTTTCGGTATATCATACAACGTGACAAGAAAAATAATCATACGAAACAAACAAAATTATTAACGCTATGATGAGTTTACAATAATATATGACGTATAAAACGTGTAATTTTAGGTAAAACATAATTATTTTTCTCATATAACATGAAATATGCTTACATAGTGTATTTACGTTATTTTATGTAACGTAAATTTCATTAATTAATATAATTTTCTTATAATTTATAATAAGTGAATTTACAGTGATAAATCCGTTGACAAAGACGTTTTCCAATTAAAGCATATTATAATCATTATTAAACTAATATTGTCGTTGTATCGTTCATATAATCTAAAAATACATTTTTAAATCCCTCGTAAATGTTCATTGGTGAAATGAAGAACTTCATAATGCATTGAATTAGTTAACTGTTAAAAACTACTTATGTCTTATGATTATTATTTTAATTATTTTATGTTTATTATTGATTTTGTTGACCGACATTCTTGTTATTTACTCATTAAATAAGTAACTTGTAAGTAATATTTAATAGAGATGATATAATCTTCTACACGTAAGCGTATAAATTAGATTAAATAGGTATATAGAAAAAGTCTTTGAAAGTTATTTATCCCGTATTAAAGGAACTCAAAATAAGCTTTTGATAGTACGTAAAAGGCGTTCCAAAAATGAAGAAAAAATAATTTGAGAAAAGTTCTTGTTAGTAGAAGTATGTATAGGTTTTGTAATGTTTTGAGAGCCATTTCCCACAACTCTTCTGAAATGTGTATACAAAATCTGTAAGTATCTAACCAAAGGAAAAAAAATTATTCAATTGTTTTTAATCGACACCAATCTTATAATGTTCGAAGTGTTAAATTTTATTTCAATTATTACATAAGGAAATAATTAGAAAACTATTATATCATAGAATTCAATAGTTTTAAAACGAAAAATTTCATTAATTTTATTTATTTATATTGAAATTTGTTTTACCTAAATATGCATACTACGGCATAATCTCTAGTTAAAGGTTTTATCGATTTTTATTTCAACTATCCGGCAGTTATATACTCGTATATACGAGTACATGTATCATATTCGACTTTGAATTAAATCCACGCTCACCGACAAAACCAACTAAATCTTCAGACGTTATTTAGATTATGAATTTATAAATCAATGATGGCCAGGCAGTTATAAATGTACAAGGCGTACAATTTTCTAAGAAAATGTATAAAATGATGCAAGTGTATATTTTTTTACGTATTTAAATAAAGCAGTTAACGTTCCGGTTGAAAAATATTCAATAGTTCGATTTGGATTGAATACATACAATAGAGTACGAGTTATAATATAACCTTTATCCACGATAAATCTTTTTTATGAACGATTTGATAACTACGAAATACAATATTTAGCACTTATGCGTGACACTTACACTGTGAATTCATAATATGTTTTCTTTTTATTAGGTTACTTGACAATATACATTATAAATCACCCTATACAAAGCACTTTTACGTTATAATACAATTTTAAATGCTTAAATATAGATAATCCGTAGTATATAACCCAAAACAATTTTTCTTCTCTAAATATACATACATTATCGAATTGTTTTACCGCAAGTACTATCTTTGCAATAAACCTTTTTTTTTAAGAAAAGATATTCAAACATTTACATCCGGAAATGTAGTTGTGTGAAAATATAACATGATATACTGAGCCTACTTTACGTCATTTAAAATCGAATGTATTATATAACTATTAAATCGTAACCATTATCACGAATTGCGACAAGAAAAGTTCGACACGTATTTTTGCAAATTGAACATTGAAAAATAAAAAACATCAAATCGGTCAATACTTAACGAAACGGAATATTCCAACCAGTAATTCGAGAAAATAGCTTGTTCATTTTCGATCAATAATTATCAAAACTACTTTATTTCTCAGTCGACAAGGAATTCCACTAAGAGAACACAGAGATTCAGTTGTTCTTCCATTAAATGAATTATCAGCGAGTGAATTCGATTTAGTGTTGATTTCGAAAGCAGCGTCGGATTACATCACTCAGAAAAATATCACGAAAATTCCAAATGCTTAAGCCGAACAATTAAAAATGAAATCGCGTCAGTGTTGGATCAATTAACTTTAAAACAATATTGGATAGCAACGTGAAAAAATTTTGGACTAAAAGATCCTACCTAACGTATTCGGTTTGGAAGGTTTTTTTAAAAATATTATCGATTATTATAAGATTCTATAAAACACTAATTTAGGAATCAATTGTTGACCACGGTTTTCGATCGGGTATTGTACGTGTTATGTTGTGCAAATCATATATATATATCCGATGTTTCGAGCCGAAATCGCGGAAAATTCGACAACGGGTCCAGAAAAACAGCACGATGGTATCGGCGCGATCGTCCACCATTTGTTTCTCCGATGAATAATATACGAATAATACCGCCGAAACTCGGACCATAAATTTCCATTACCTATTTAAATTACCTTTCGATGTCCACATTCCGTATCACCATGATATTATTAACCACAGAAATAACCTATATTTAAAGAACGAAAACATAATATTAATACTACTACTACTACTACTACTACTACTACTACTACTACTAATATAATATAATAATAATAATAATAATAATAATAATAATAATAATAATAATAATAATAATCATCATCATCCATAAATCATTATGATATGTGAATACATTGTATGTGTACTCCCTCACGTACATAATGATAATATATGTATGTTATAAACAATAAAAAAAAATATAAATAAAAAATATCTATGTTCGTGTGTGTAAAGGCATAATAAAATATTATTGTACTACTGACCTCCGCGAATGATTTCTCCGTATTTAAAATATATATTAATACTAAATAAATGTCGAAATATGACTTGAGATAATTGTGTTTTTTATTTGAGTATATCGAGTAATGTATTTTATACAGATGATTAAACAAAAAAAGTATACAAACACATACAAATCCGAACTCTAGAAAATTAGATATTTTATTCGTTTGACGTATACCAACATGTTTTGTGCATTTCATATTTACATACAATAATAATTGAGATCAGTGTCGTACATTCGAGTGTATTATCGAAAACTCTACACGAACTCGAATAGAATAAAATATACAAAATACACAAATAAAAATGGTATGATGTCGTGGAAGTCGTCTCAATTGAGATAAGTAAAAATAATAATAATTATTAAAACAATTCATGATTTCTTTATAAAGAAATCTTTCAGTTCTAAATCTAATGATGGTAAGCAAATTAGATTAAAATTATAATATGAATTAGTAAAATTTGTAATTGTATAGATAGTTATTAGTAAAAATTAAAATTTAATAAGTATTTCAAATAACCTTGGTAATTATATAATTAATATCTATTCAATATGTTTTATTTATAAAAATTTTAGCATTGTTTCTGTCTATCTTTATAAAATTAATATTGTTTATATTCTAGTAAACAAGAAAAAAAATGTTGATTACTATTTATATTATAATTTGTAAAGTAATAATAATTTTTTTTAAAATTGAGGGTTGTATTTCATTTCTCTTTTGGTTATCTAGTGTCATATTTGTATATTTATCTTGGGCACGACCGGCTAAATACGTCTGAACACGTCTATGATTATATCCTGTAAACTTTCACATCAGAGAATATTTTTGAGACTACAAATGTACACACGCGTCTATAATATTGTACTTGTACGCTATTTATAAACTCATATAAAACTGAAATTATTTCGTTATTATTACAAACAAACTTTGTACAAGCATGCCACCGGTTGCCGGTGTATTATCGCGTTGTACCGGTTTGGTCGTGACGGCGTTCGGTGTTTGTGTGCGTGCGGAAACGGCGGCGACGATGACGACGATGACGGGGCGATATGTTTGGCACTGCGTTTGCGATTTTACGCGGTTTGCAAAGATTAATAATAATATTCCGAGCAACGTCTATTGGTTTTTACTAATATCTATTTCATTGCGAAACCGAAGCGGGAGAAGAGGGAAAAAATCGGGTTTGGATCCGCGCGAAGGCTCCAGGAAATACGGATATTAATATTTTTCGTATCGTAACGCGTACTAATTCCAAAAACACATAAAATGTATTCAACTTCAGTGAGTCGTATCATTTTCAAAATCGAAAATGTTCGCAGGACACACGTATGTATTTGTATGTTGATGTTATACAAGTGTACATGTCGCATATTATACACTCGTATTTTTGTCGTACGCGAGTTCTCGGGGTGTTTTCGAAACGATTACACGAAACGATTACACTACATCCGACCTATACATATTGTAATATATTGTCACGTTCAAGTATTTTTTTTTTACAATACGTGTTATATAGTTGATTTCCCATATCGCGTGCAGCACGAGTAAAACTTGAAAATAATAACAATAATTGACACTTAAATGGATCACCAAGCTGCTCGCGAACCCTCAATAGTAATATATATGAAACTCGTTTTGTTGTTTTATTCGTCGACCGCGCGCATAAGGTATTTTCTACGTTTATGTTATACAACTCGTACAATAAATATTGACGTATGAACGTAAATGCTTTGACATTCGTGACTCGACATACGTATGGCGACACGATAACTTACTATACCTACGTACAAGAACCTAGTCCGAGGGTTTTCTTTCTAAATAAAAAAAAAGACATATGAATATATACAATTAATATCAAATTGCCTACAATCATAAACGTCGCCTATTTATATGTGCTTTGTTCGGTTGACAGGTTTCTTAGTACAAATAATTATTGGTCTTCGACCATCGTTGATTGCTATGGCGTTTTATATTGATTTAACTTACGTATATACATCATCTGAGTGGTATTTCCGCAAAACTAAATGATAAAATCGATTGTAAGTCTTCCGACACGTATATTATTTCTCATCTCCGTTATTATATATCGTGCTGAATATCGTGCAGTTGAGGTCGTTGCAGGGTTTCAATTATATTTGTATTACTATACATTGACGTATAAATTAATCTATTTCTTTTGACGAAATATAATGTCGTTCGACGGTTTTCCCTTGATCGAAGTCGATCAATGTCAAACATCTCGTCTGCAATAATATTCTGACATCGAAAGATAAATTACTTTATGTGCGTTCTTTTCTGAAACAGCCGTTTTTAGATTCTGAGCGAAAAGAAGAATTGATTGTGCCTGTGTGCACTTTTCTGTATAGAAGGAAAACTCGGACGATCTGTACACGTGTTACTTTTTAGTAGTAAATTGTATATATTAGGAACTTTATGTGCCACATTTTTCAATGTACCCAGTAGATTCTTTTGGTGAAAAAATAAAATACCCTAAAAATGCAAAAAACCAGTAAAATTGTCAACATATCCGATCTGGTCATAGGACATTTTTATATTTAAGAGCCCAAAACATAACATAAGACATTTTATTTGTTTTACTAATATTTTTATATTCATTAATGGGAATGAAATATTAGAGTTACTTAGAATCAATTTTGAATTCAATGATTTATCATTGTTCTAAAATTAAACATAATAATAATATTACAATTCTAAAATCTCTAAGTAACCCATTTGAACTAATATTCAGATAACCCATGGTCATTAATATAACCAGCCACTTTCTTTAAAAATAAAATTGTATAGAATAATGAACGTTTTTATTAAATTTTATAAATTTATATATAAATATATATTTTTTTAATGATTTACGTAGGAATACTTTTTCAAACCAATTTATAGCATTAAAACATTTTTCGAATGAACTATCACATATAATAAGTATGTATGAACTGAAGTACTGAGAAATATAATATTAATATACAAAGTAATATAAAAAATTGAATAAAAATATAAGTTAATTTTTTAAAAGGATATATAGAACAATGTTATGCTCGTTTATTAAATTATTTTGTAATTTTGATTGAAGAATATTAAATCATTTTCACATATTCGTAAATAATTAAATATAATTTTGTTTTTGATGTCAAAGTATTTTTAATTAAATTTAGTTAGTTGGGAGTTGTTGTTTTCCATTTATTGTAAATTTACAACAATTAATTGTGTAAATCAATTTAAAAAGCTGCTTTTTTTGCAATTCTGAACGAAATTCATTTGACTTAAAATGGTGCTTAAATAATTTGATGAAATAACATTAAATACACGATAAAAAATTAGGGTTAAGTACCAATTGAACTTAAAATTGAACTTGAAATGTTTATATATAAATGACATTATGAAAAGTGTTTTATACTTTCTTTTTGGTGATTATATATTTATATTTTCTTTCTAAATTGTTCATATGTTTATCATTATATCGATGACAATTATCTTTCATTACATAACTCATTGAATCTGTATTAATATTTATTATGTGGTCAAATATGCGTGTTTTAGGTTCGAAAAATTTATCTATTGTAATGTACATAATAATAAGTGATTTTCATACGAATGATTATATTCAATTATAGAATTATATAATTTTACACGGTTTTCAAAACTCGCCAATGTCTGTTTTGATAGTATATTTTAGCCGTTATTTTTAATGGTGATAATATTGGTAAAGTGAGTCGTCCATTCATATCTTAAAGACCACTTATATGTTTTGTCAAATGTTAGTAGGTAAAATGAACACATTTAATTTTTATTTTTTTTTAGTAATATTAATAACTTTATAAAAAGCGTCTAAATTTCTATGGAAATATTGTATTTAATTTACGAGTATACACGTAATGCATATTGCAAAATATAAGTATAACATTATTATTTATACACAATATAGTACAACTGTGTAAAAATTATGACATTTATTTGGTAAATCTTAATTTCCATCGGGTTCCGTTTGAAAAGAAAAGAAATTTTTTTAAAATATTTTCAGCTTATGAAATACATAATTATTCTCTAAAACACGGAACACATATTTTTACTCGATGTGAACAGTTTCGGGTAGAGTTTTCTTCGGTTAAGAAATTCTACCGTTTATTATAATACATTCGAGTATTCCCGTTGTTTGTAAGTTTCTACTGTTATACTATATTATACGAGTGACGATGTCGAAATTTACGATCGTAATGAAATTCCGTTCCGATTTTCGAGCAGGCAACTAAAGAAGAAATTCGAAATCGTTGTTGCGCGGCAATGACTTCTGAATGAATAAATCTTAAACGCGATCCGTAAATATCCAACGTAGCCGTTTTTTCCGAAATGGCAAATAAAATCTAGATGACGAGAAATCGCTAAATGTACCCATACAAAACAATTACGGGTTTCTCCTCGATACGCGTTCAAACGACACGTCCGTATAACACGACAACATTTTTTCAAATTAATTAAATAATTGATTTTTTTCCGCACGATCGTGCATAATCGTCATAATATTATAGACGATAACGGCGCGCTAAAAAATCATTATAATAGGACATTAGGATCGACACGGAAGACAAAAAAAAAATACGTTTAAATAATTACACGCCGTCGGATCGGAATGGAGCAACGCTGCCGCGGGATTGTGCACTGTTATGTACGGATTGTCAGTCTGGTCACGAAAACGTTTTTAAGAAAACGCTGCTAATTAATTTCACTGTGCCGGAATACATTTTGTTTTAACTTTGCGCATCGAGTCTATTGTCTGAGTAATTGAAAACCCGTCCTCCGCGAAGTTAATTAAACCGCGGGAAATATCGATTCGCAAAACTTTCAATCGTTCCCCGCTATATTTTTGAAAATTTTTTTTCTAACGACACGATTTGTCTTCTTTGTCAACTCGTTGCGCACGACAAAGCTACCCATAACCAATCGCATGATTCGAGTAAGTTAAATAACAAAGACGACAGACCTTATAACACTGATTATCGTCATTTTTGTCGTGCCGTTTTTTTTCTTCGAAATTAATTTCATCTCGTTTCCCACGAACTGATTACGTTCGAAAACACATTTCGCTCGCGACACTGACCGTATGTATGCGATTGGCTCTTTCAAATTATAATGTTTCTCTTTTTTTTTGCGCGTGTATAACCTTTTGTTTATTGTCCCTTTCGTTTAGATCCAGTACAGCACCATTAATGACGGCCGAAAATCGTATTTATTACTACGTTGTACCCGGTTAATGACTCGACTATCATCCCACCGTAATGTTGTATACTTCAAATTATTATTTATCTCTATGCGCACTCAGTGATTTTCCGTTCGTTTCACATTTTCTAAATCATAAGTTATAACTTTAATCTTTCCGCGATATACACAGTTCGGCACACATTATCACTTTAATCATATTCAACTATTGTTGTTTTAATTTGAAATTGCATTGTCTTTGGATAACGTCACCGTATATTATTTTAAAGTTATTTTTATCATTTCTTTTAACGTTTATGTAATAATGAAAAAAAGTAAGCATTTAATACAGAACATATGTAAAGCACTTTCCGATTTGTGTTTTAACAATATTTAATTATGTAAATTATAAACGAGTGAGGAAATTTCTGCTCTTTGGACGTTTTAATTTTTCGTGTTTCAAAAATTTTAAACATAATAGTACATTTTGTATATTAAATTTAGCTAATCCATTATGATATACACGAACGGTCACAATAAGATAAATGCATCAAATAACAAATGAAAACAATTTAAATATAACATAAAACTTAATATCGTACCAAAAAGTTACCATAATAACGAGTAATCAGTACCGACAAAACTGACAGTACGGAGATATACGGTTCTTCTATTCATAGCATAGACATGTAAAAACAATTAAATTTATATTGATTCAAAATATTTGATTCTACGTCATTTAATTATTTCAGGTTCTTGTTTCATAGAAATTCAGTGTCACCCAATGACAACCGTTAAATATTGGTTTCAAAACATTATAAAAACTATATATATATAAATAAATAACAATACGAGTTTTACAGGATGAGAATCATTACATTACATGCATTCATTGATTTAAATAAAACGAAAAATAACAGTAATTAACAAAAATGTCATGTTATATAAAGTATTAAATCAATTATTTGGATTTAAAATTATTTATATAAAAAAATTATTTTTAATTAAAATTGTTATAATTAATGAGAAATAATAGAACTTTAACTTAAATTTTATATACGTTTTACTTTTATAAAAAAATTATATCATAGATATCATGAGATTCAAATTAAAAAATTATATATATATATCTATATGTGTGTGTATGTATGTGTGTGTTTGTGTGTGTGTGTGTTATATCGTATCAAAATATTGAATTTGTATTTATGTGAGGTATGACTCAGATTTATAATGTAAATGTATTTTTTTTTATTAGCTTTAAACGTTAGTTTTTATAGTTATACAATTACTTAAAAACATACATATAAACGTTGAATAAAAGATTATTTACAAGAAAATTATAATAAATAAAAATGTTTAAAAAAAGCAATAAGTTACAATTAAATTAAAATTAAATTGAATATTCAACAACCCTAATAAATTTTAAAACTGCTAATATTACATCAGTGGAATGAGATTTAACAATATTATGTGAGTCTATTTGAGAGACGAATGTAAATAACATTTTTAAATATTTCTTTAATTAACACTAATTAAATTGTTCTTAATAACTTACTTCTTTGTATATTTACATTTTTTTCTACGGTTGAAATTGACACTGGAATACATTTTTACAATTACAAACATTCTAAGTATTTAGAGACATTTACATGTTGTTTAATCAATAATTATTATACTCTCAACTTATATTGGACACAAAATAAGCTGAGTTCTACTCACGCAACTGTATTTTATTTAAAGTTTACTTTTTGCCTCCAGTTTCTTCATCTGTAATTCTTTGCGCAACAAACGAAATGTTATTTACTATAACATACGGAAATTTTCAGAGGGCTACAATTAATTGCACTGCATATAAATGATATTCATTAATTATTTTTTTTTTTTGAGAAAAAATATTTTTTCTTTATTGCTTAATTGATTTGATTTTTACTTGAATATAATTTTGTATAATTTTTTTTTTACTATATTTCATCATATTCATCATTTATTAATGTATGATAATATATCAATTATCCGGAACGTATGTTTAAAATGAAAAGCAAGCTAAAATTAATGATAAAATCAATATTGAACAGAAAAGTGATTCACACATCTAACCAAAATAAATGTCGGTTGCAATATGGATGGTTTTTTCAATTATATTTTCCTGATTTATTGTGTCTTATAATATTAAAATTATAATTGTTATTATAATTTTAGTTTTAGCCGTGAATTTTTTTATTTTATTTCACTATATACTCTGAAACGTTCAAACATCGTCCATAGTACTCTGCATAGTATCACATCTATATGAAAAAAATTTCATTGTAATAACAGAATATTTGGTTAAAAAAGTGATATTTCATCATAAAAAAATGAAATCAACACTCAAAATAAATATTCAGAACAATCGAGATTTTACCTCATGATAATAGTATTTAATATAATAATATATTTTTTCTAACCATCGAGGAATTTTATATATGAAATATACGATATATAACGTTCTACCATAAGTATTTTTGTAGCAAACAAACGTTTTTAAACGTGCTATATTTTTGACAGTAATTTATACAAAAATTGCAATTTGATGCTTTGATTAAGATGTAATTATTCAAAAAAATTTATCAAGGGATTTTCATAGAATTTTTTTAAATAACTATTTTGTTTATCTTATTTTCTATTCAATTTAAATTAATAAAAATTATTCAATGTTTGTAAAAGTTGACCTATTATGAATATTTACTGAATTTGAATATATATTTTTTTTAAATCGAGATATGGAATAATTTTTACTAAAATAGGTTTATCAAAAATTTGAATAATTTAATTTAATATACTTTTTTCAAATGTACGCGACAAGATTATAATTTTCTTATTGAAAAACTTTATTAAAAAAGTATTTGTTTACTGCTAACATACACATGGTGTTATGGTAAAAAAATATCTGAAATTATAAATTTTGCCTGTAGTATTCAATTATATAAAGAATCTTAAAAATAATAATTCTTAAATCACTGAACCAATTTGAACACATCAATGTAATCATTTATTTGATGATATTATAATTATTTTTTCTTAGAATATTTTATTCAACGAAATATTATTATATTTTTTATGAAAAAACTTGACAGCAAAGTTTATTACATTAAAACAGTATACGATTTTAATAATGTGTACAAAGAATGGACACGTATATTGATATGGAAATTTAATATAATAATTGACTTGCATGTAACTCGACTGATAGTTATTTAAAAAAAAAAACGTCGCAGTAACTTTATTGTTATACATTATATACGTATATTTTTCAAGTTTCATTATTAGTTTCATATTCGAAATTGTAAATTTCGTTTAAAAGTTTAAGCGTTTTATAGTTGTCAAAGTTATATAAAGTGGCCGATTTTTTCATATTCCGTGAATCGAAAAACTTCGTATACTCGTATACGTATACGAGTTTATATTTGTATAAAAAATACTCAAAGTTATCATTAACAATCAATTAATTATTGTTTCAACTAACAAATAAGAAATAAACGTATTAAAATACAATTACAAAAATGAACCTGTTTATTATGTTGTATAGATCATTAGTTAGTCAATAATATTGTGATATTAACGAACCGAATAATTTATTGATGTTAAACCGTCATTCGTGTTTGTTTGCCAAATATACGAAGGATATAATGCTACATGAAATGTATCGCGTATTCGAACATTTGGTTAAGTCTGCTGTGCGTCGACTGTACACCTGCACCGATTTTGTCGTTATCTAAAAATTGATGAAAAAAAAAATTGTTTTCCAACGCGTAGTAAATTCAATACCTTACAATAAGATTCATCTCATATTACGCGCTTCGACTGCTGGAAACATTTACGGTAATTATTCTCATTTTTACGATCGAAAAAGTTAAAAAAAAATAATAATAATAATATCGAAAATTTGTACCACCTCGGTCTTCGCCAATAGCATGTGACATAGCACGTGCGCATTTGATTTCGAGGTTCGAAAAAACCAGCTATGACGGACGATATATTAACGGTAGTAACGATGAACAAATAATCGTTTTTTAAGTGCACGACGTGCGCATTTCTAAAACATACAAATAATAATAAACGGAGTTCATCTCCGAACCAGTCTCCCGACGTGATAATTTATCGTAAAACGTATAGTAATAATAATAATAACACAACGACGCCGGACCAGACGATTTCCGTTCGTCCGTATACTTCGGGCGAGAAAACACGTTTTCCAGCGGTTTGTTTCGGAACAACGGCACGTGCGTGGCAGGAGCGTTGGACAAACGCATGCACGCTATCGTATTGGCAGGCCGACTCGAGCTTTTAAACACGCCTTGGCGAAATTAAAATTTGCCGCCTCTCACATGTTTATAAATACAATATTTTCTCTTACGCGTAAGTGAGGGGCTTTTCACTCCCCCCACCCAAAAAAAAAACTGCTGTAGTCTCCCCCAATTTTTTCGGCATTTTGTATGGCAATGTAAGGTTTTTAAAATCATACTTTTAAAATTATATAGTCCATTTATTAACGCCTATTTCTGATATGTAGACGATACATTCGATTTATTTAGAGGTACGGACATAGACAAACAGAAATTACGGTTAATAGTTTAAATGAAATTAACTGACATATACGATTTACCCTTGAAACGCAATTAAACAATGAAATTAATTTCTTGGATCTTACGGTTAGTTTAGTCTTTGGAATCGCGGCAACTCTTCATAAAATTTACAATATTTATGTACCAGTAATTGGAATCTAAAACCAAAGAGCATATTGCACGAGTCCATTCGACACTGCGCGATGTGATATGTGATAGTTTTCGATAGGAATCACGTACGACGGCAAGTCTTGAAATGCCGCACAAAGGCAACGTGTGCGTATGTTGCCTACCCGTTGGACCGGGCCCGCGTATCGGATCGATCGTCCGCCGGGGGGTGTAGAAAACGCGTCTGCCGGACGATAACCGGACGTGCCGGACGTTAATTCACCGATCCGCCCGACGATTGTACGCGTTTCGCGCGAACGCCGCCGATTAAATTGAGCATCGGACGTGCGCCCGCGAGCAGGTAACGCCCTGTCGGGTCCGGTTACGTATTTAGCGGCGTGCGCGTTAACGGGCCGCGGCCAGATACCGCGGAGACGATGCTCGCGAGGTCTGCGCACATAAATAATGCCTCTACGACGCCGTTCGTCGGAAACTTTTGCGCTCGTGCATCTGCGCTTTCCGTCTGTTAAGACCACCCTACCCCCCCCCCCCCCCCCAGCACTTTTTTCGCGCATTCCGTACGCGAGCGCCTCGTACGGTCCGACCTGGTTAACGAGTCGAACGCCGGTCGCGCCAAATAGAAAACCTAAATAGCTCTTCTCACCGACGGCGTTCGTCCGCCATCGTCTTTTCGCTACAAGACCGTTTTGTCTTGCCCGTCGTTTTAAATACTCGCCGTATAACTGCCACGATTTCGACGCACGTTTTTATGCGAACACATCTCGAACCGTTAAATTAAGCTATTTTTTTTTTTTGAATCCCGAGGACGGTCTACGTTAAATATTCATGTTTAATAATTATGATCGTTTCATGCTCGATTGTCTGTTATTATTATTACTGTTTTCTTTTTTTTTTGTCATTTTCATCCGTTTTATAATTGATTATTTCAAAATTTTTTTAAAATTTGTTTTTTCTATATACTTCGTCGAAATCGTGTACAACAATTTGCTTAAGATTTTTTTCAAATTACGATTGTATTCTATAGTTTATAGATAAAAAAATAATGGAGTATTATTTTGTTGATAAAATATATATATACTCGTATATACATGTTACATGTCTACAAATCATGTTGCAAATATCTCAAATTAAAAAAAAAAGTATTTTATCTCTTATTATTATTAATATTATTATTAAGAGAATAGCAAAAATATAAATATAATTGCATATTGTATAATCTATTGTAAAGCAATATAAATATATTAAGTAATAATAATAATAATAATTGATTAAAATAAAATAAGTGAAATATAGTTAATACTATTAACTAGATAACAGTTCTTACAAATACAAAACCATGAGTATGTGAATAAATTGGTCTTAATCATATGAGTTTGTACTTTGTACATTTGACAACGACATTTTTATATTTGACATTTCAGACAGTTCTGGTGGTAAATACAAAATACAAATTTTGAACTTTTAAAATATTTTTTAAATTATGTTGTATATATATTTTCATATAAAAATTCCATCAATAAAAACGTATTTTTTCGATATTTTAATTGTGTAGTAAACGATACTTTCAGGAAATTATAATATCGTTGTAATTTTTGTTTTCGTTTTCTTTATACATACCTTATTCTTTGAGAAGTAATTAGCGAAATTTATAATTAAAAACATAAAACTGCATTTATTGTTTTTTGTTTTCTCTTTCAATAAGTCAGTAATTTTATTGAATTTCTTATATTATTTATTTTTAGTTTTTAAATATATAACTTTTTTATTAACTCTGAAATATATTTTAGTACTTGTTTAAAGTCAATTATACTTTCCTACTTTTTAATTATCAATTGCAATGACTCAGACATCATTATTTTTTTACACACTTCATCTAATTTATTTTAGTTTCTTATTTATTCGTACTTTTACAGATTACATAATGAAAAATGACATACTTTTAAAATAATTTCTAAATCATGAATTATTTACGTACAAATTTTTATTTTTTCGAGTTGTAACGCGAGATATTTACATACATTTTACGAAAAAAAACATTTATTTCTAATGTTTGCATTTATATATATAATATTAATTTAACTGAATTTCGCGTCATTTTCAAAATTTATTTAAAATGAAAGATCATATAAAAAGCTTAAAAAAATAAATTATAATACGATAATATTAGTAAAAAACTAGAACAATACATAAACCAAAGTATATTAAACGTATAACGACGACGGTTTTGTTTTTTTCTTTCAGCAAAAACCTCATAAAAATCGACTTATAACGCGTTACTTTATATTATTATCCAAAGTTCAACGACCATTTCAGCCATCTGCTTCTTTCGTTTTATTATTATTATTATTGTTTGTGAATTTGTTTCACGTGTGTCTATTATTTTTCCCGCACTAACACCAACTCAGTACCACGAGTTCAACACCAAACCAATTTCGAAATACCTTTATGGCTTTACCGATGAAAATTACTATCCATCGACTATCTTCAATGTCGTTATTAAGAGAATCGGAAACGGTGTATTTTTCGTACAATTCGACCACTTAAAGTGAACCGAATACGATTCTGTAAAATAACTTGCGGGAATCGATTTAAGATATTTACGTTATAACTGTTTTAGAATTTCGTATTCGTTTTTACATTTTCGATGCATAATATTTTTTAAAATAAAAAATCGATATAAAAAGGCGGACAAGTTCAAATATTTTATCATAATTAAATTTGATTGACTTGAAGCTTTATTCGCTTTAAAAAACGCTCAGACTTGTGTGCATGGGTTTGGTGCATCGTTATATAATTTGAGTGTCTCAACCCGTCATAGATGGGTAATATTCGACGTCATCTGAGCGCTACCGATAAAAAGTGCCACTTTTAAAGTGGTGGTCGTGCTATTTTCAAATCGTTTATATAGAATAATATAGAAGAGATACTATCTCATGTAAAAGATTTCAAGTAAGTAACTTTTGCAGTTATAAATGAACTTTTCTGAATGGTCAAATGGTGATTATATTTACAGATAATATATATATATATATAATATATATATATATATATCATAATAAAATTATTGTTACCATTAACATCAAATAATAATAGGACTATCAGATATTTAAAATAATGACAATGAGGCAGTCTGCATTCCTGTTTTCAATGCCACGACTTCAATATTATTAATTACATAGAATTATTTTAAAATATCGCATGCCTTATAAAACTATGAATAGGGTATAAGTCGTCCAATTTTTGTCTAGATCTTACATCTAAAATCTAAATTATCGAGATATGAGCACACAATTATTAAATCAGATATTTCGAATTATTTACTTGACGTGTATTTGCGCTATGTTAGCGGTGTTTAGGTCGGTATTACACTAGCACTAAGAATTATTTATAACTGTAAAAATGACAACATGCAACTGAAAACATTCCGAAAATTGACTAATCCAAAATGTGCGTTTGGATATTAACATATTTAAAAAGGAAAATTATGGTGCTTAATTATGCTCTCTATAAATGTCCTTGTACATCAAAATTCCATAATATCAATGTAAAAATATTTAAAATTACTTCCAAATATATAAGCGAAATAATAATAGTACGGAGCAAATGTTTAAGTGCGAAAACAATCGAATATCTTTTAATTAATTACTTAGTTTTCAATGTTCTTATTTGGATCAGATAAACATCTGAATTGATAGACAAACGCTTATAAGTAAACCAAAATATTGTGTCTAGTTTGATAATTATTGTAATACTATACAATGACATCAATTCTTGTTTGATTCGTGAAATATTTGCGCAAATATGATGTTTGATATTTCTATATGTAATCAACTTGTAGTTGGGTCATTAAAAATTCAGTATTTCTTTGTTTAATTGAAGATGTGATATGAATTTCCGGATATTTACATAATATTGTGTTATTATTAGCTGTTTGAAAGTCAATTAATGGAATTCATCTGCTATTTATAAGTTGTATTTTATTGTTTAAAACAACAGGGTGGTCATAAAGCAATTGTTTCACGTTTAACGGAAATATACGACACATTTTGACGTTATTTACGTTATTTGACTTGAGCCACGGGAATATCGACGAGGCGTTTTTCGCGTCAAGACACTACGAAAGATTTTATAACGTAATATATTATATTGTGTTGCTGTTAATCTCATATTCATACACCTCGCTACGTAACTTCGTATCAAAAAGTCTGACGCGTAACTAAGTGTTTTATATTCATTACACACCAAAATGAACAATAAAGACACGTTCTCAATTTTGAATTTAATATTTTTCCATAATATGTTCGTGGTGACAATTTATGTAAAATTTATGTTGTAGTCGTTTCCATGTAATATTTAATAACACTGTAAACCGAAATTTACTGCTCAAAACTCGACGAAACGTGTATTTACTATTTTCGCCGTTTTTACGAAAGAAAAAGAAACAACAACAACACAGCAATTACATGCCATCAACAACCGTTTTATCGAAACATTATTGTTTCGTTATTGTGAATATCGGTCAAATAATCTAATCCTAAACTCCACTACATTAGCACGTACGTAAACAATAACATCAAATATAATTATATTACTGTGAGAGGTTTGCATTACAATATTATTAAATTATATAGTATACATTAACATTGAAATGTTTTTTTTTTCGATTAAACTATAATATTTTCTCTACGTCCGTAGTAAATTCATTTAAATGCATACCACTCGTAAAGGCGAGAACAAATTATATTACAATTTAAATGATTTAATAATAATAGTTTATAATTTATATGAAAAATAATATGGTTTATTTTAGATGAAATGCTCAAGCGCAAGTAATATTTGAAGTGAAAAAGATCGATTCGACTTGGTTCTTTGCATATTTCTTGTAAACGGTATACCGTATAATTGGTTTAAAGAAAAAGTTGGAACTACGTAGAAACAAATGAGCGTTCTTGACTTCATTTCAAAACAGATAGTTCTTTGAATTGAATTAAATTTTAAATTCCAAGAAAGTATATTGATTTACGCGTGGAAATTATATTAAACTATTCCAAAATGGAATTTTCGAATTCGACAAATTCACAACTCAAGTTCAGCTGGTATTAACCAAAGTCGTCTACAGATACTTATGTGAGTTGCAGTCTGTAAAGTTGTTTTTTTTTTAACAGCCTTCCTAATATATATTTTAATTTCAACAATGTTTTCCGCGTAAAGTCTATTATATTATAAAACAGTCAGACAACTATCATTAAACTCGAGGTCGTCTAATCCTACCGTGTAGTAACGGGTTTTGCTAATAAGAACGCACAGCAGTTGCATATTTGCGTTGCCGTTTACCCATGGGTCATAATAGTAATGCATCGTTAATGTAAATTCGAAACAATTTCCACGATTCAGTATATTTACTTGTATATATATATATAATACGACAAAATCCACACTACACGTAGCGTCATAATTTCCATAATGTAAATGGATATAGAAAAGGATGGTATACTATAATGATTGCGCCAATCAGTTTACAAAAAAATCACAAAATAATAATATATATTTTCAGAAAATATTAACCTTGCCTCCCCACAGTATATATATTAAGCTAACCTGCCATATGATAAATGAATAAATAAATATATATATATATATTAAACCTGTATAGATTATCAAATGTTCTAAAAATTGATGACGTCGAAACAGTGTAACGGAAAGCACTATAGTTTTTGAGTTATACACGAAAGTAGTGGACATATAAATCGACGACTGTTATAAATATATATTATATTAAGCATTTTTTTTTTAGACTCATTAATAAGCAAGTTGACCGACCAAATTAACTAATATTGAATATAATCTTTGTTTTACCCTTTCGTTTTTGGTACAGTTGAAATAATTTTCTTGGAACAGTTTCATTACTGTTCATAACAGTAAGGCATAAGCGATACATTTTTATCACATCTTGTTTTTCATTAATTTTATAGTAATAGCATTTATTCCTCAAAATATTCGTTCGGTCCCTATATCTAGATCTTGCATACAGTATACATCAAATTCTAAAATTAAATTATTTTTTATAAAACGGTCACAGAATAGTCATCATTGACTTGTTAGGCGTGACTACATTCCTTCAACCAATCCACAGTCGGTATTCTCGTTTCATATCTGTACAGTCGATACCTGCAGTAGTACCAGTCGATCAAATTATTTTATCTCATTTACAATAAATAATAATAATAATAATAAAACCGTTAAATTGTATTGATTATTATGTTTTATTATATTTTATTTAATATATTTTATTATATTTATTCATACGATATAATTATTTGACAATTGACATTTTTGAGAAAAACGAAAATAAATGTTGGCCCCTAATTAATAATTACGCGATCCTCTGGAAGCGTACAATTTATAATGTGTGATATATGGATTAATCAAAATCGTCCAAATAGGACCATAATAAATTGTTGTTGCTGATGAAAACGTTTCCGGTATAGCATTGCGTCTTTAAACGGGTGCGGACGCGCACACACAAACGCGAGGTGAAAAGCAGACCTGTCTCAACTCATATTACCCTCGGGAAAATGACGGTACAAGTGTGCCTTTGAAAATTTCCCTTGCGAAGTTTCTCCGGAAACCGAAACTCAAGGACTGCCCACCTGAAAGGGACGTGTAGTATGTACCATTGCATTACGCAAATATATGTGTGTATAATATATATTACCAAATACGGCGAAATGTTTCACGAACGTTTTGGCCGCCAATGAAGTAGATTTTGTCTGACCAAACAACGTGGTAACAATGCAATAATGCTTTATCGCCACTACCTACTATTACACGAGTATTAAAACCGAGACCATATCGATTTTCCAACTCAATAGATAAACAAACAAATCAAACCCGCGGGGGATATTGCGATGAACGATGATTTATCGTAGTTTTTATTTGATGCAGGATATCATTATAACATAGGTTAATTATGATAACTAATTCGACGTAATTATGATAAAGCATTAAAAATGTTAAAATATTTTGAAAAATATTGAAAATATTAAGAGTCCAAGTGTATTATACATTTTACACTGTTATCTTATCACGTAAAAACACGAGTTGACACGTCAGAATCTGCAACGACATAATTTGAAATAAATCTAACAAAAATAAATAATAAATAGTAAGAAATAAAATAAACAACTTATAGACCCTAAGATAATATGATATAAACACAATTTTCTTAACTTTTAGTTAAAATTTGTTTCCAGTATACGTTTACGCGGAAAACAAGGTCGGAGCAGTGTGAACCATACGTATAGTGTATCGCTTCCGTAGTGGAAAACAATATTAATAATATCGTTATTATTATTATTAGAACTGTTGTAAATACGGGTAAATTACTGTAGTCGCACTATTAATTGTGCTATCGTAGTATACGTTTTGCGTTTTGTCTTGCGATCGGTCGCGGGGACGGAAATAATAATTATTTAACGCAGCAGCGATTTCATTAGCATGAAAACTATGAACAAGACATCGATGGCAACGTATGTACCGAAAACAATAATTTACCTTAACTATCGCCACAAGTGGCCGGAAAACTTTATGCATTAAGATATTGTGTTCGGAGACCCGATAAGATGTTACAGTATTGTTCCGCTTTCTCGCCTATTCGGGTCTCATCGAGCTGGTAACAATGGTTTGATGGTCACCGAGAAAGAACTCGGGACGGGTGACGTTTATTTACCGGTTTTGTTCTTTTTTTATTTATTTATTTATTTTATTGCCATTCACCCTCACCCGCCAGATTACGAAGTCGATCGAATTCGAATACGTCGGCGTAGCCCGGTGTGGTGTCACACTGTTAAAACTACTTTAGCGGACATTTATTTCGTTCCGCGACGAGAATAATATACGCGTATTTATATAGGAGGGACGTTAACTGTTGCGGTATATATGGGTATAATATACTGCGTTTACGGTGAATATAAATTCGAAAATTTCATTACGCTAAAAATACGGTGCTTCCGAGTATTTGTTTATACTATCAGATATATATATATATCGTTATACGTTGTGCACTGTTTATTTGTCTATTTTTGACGTTGAAAAAAGAGTAACAAAACCCTTTTTCTCTCTCTCACTCTCTTTCTCTTTCTCTCTCCCCGGTTTCAGTTAGTCACCTGCTTCGAGAACGCTACACGAAACAGTATTGTACGTTTAATTGACTTTATCATCGACAACAGAATAGCACGTGACGAACACTTAATAAAGAACACATTGGCGTGTGAATAACAGATGTGAACCGGGTTTTATTTTTTAAACGCATAGTTTTTTTCTCTCTATGAGAAAAGAATACGTTACGAAGCGACCGATGGAATGTAATCGCACTTATCGCGCAAGTCACTAGCCTGCGTATTTGACGTTTCGATGGCGAATCACAGAGTTGGTCAGTTGTAATGAAGATCGTTAGCAAGACAAAAAGAAACGAACGATATATTTTAAGATTTTGAAAACACTAAGAAAAATGTTTTTCTTTGAATAATATTCCGTCAAGTAAGAGGTTGTTGAAATTTGTTTAGTAACATTGTTTACTGGCAAATCACATTTGATAATAGTATTTTAGTTTTGACTCTCATACTCCGAATTACTAAAATTATACATTTGTTGTTAGAACAATTGTGTATTATATTATATCCATTATTTTATTATTTATACCCTATTTATTTTATACAAATAATTTTGGTTTAGTACTTTAATAACGTTTATTTACCCAGCTACGTACATATAAATCTTTGTGGCAAACAACACGTTTCACGTATTGCCATCGATATTCCCAACTATCACCTTTGACAGAAAGGTGTACATTATGTACGTCGTGGTCTTAAACGTCTGTCGATACCAGATCGTAATAAGTATCACGTTAAATATTATTCTTATTAACGTTGTCTAATATTGTTGAAATTGAATGTAGAAGACACGACATATATATATATATATATATATTATATATTTATATATGTGTGTGTGTGTGTGTGTGTGTGTGTATACACACACATACAAACAACTCGTAAAAACTAAAATTACGTTTCAAAATCGCGCATTAATAAGACCAGACTAGCCGTCCAAATTAAAAGCGACTATTATACATCGCTAACACATTGTGTATTCCAGCTGCTCTTAATTGCCACTATATTTTTTAATGGCGATATTCGCTCGGTTTTTTATTACTACATATTTCGCGCAACACAACGAACGCTAAAAGTCTAAAAGTCCCACCGCACTATTGAAGTATTACACTATACAATAATAATAATAATAATAATAAGTGCTCATGTATTTATGAGTGTCCGTTATTTTATTGATCTAAGGAGTATTGTCATCGAAAGGTTTTCAATGGACGGTACAATACATAGGATTTTTATCATATTATGATAAAAATAACATGAAAAAAAATTATTAATTTTCCGATGAAAAGTTACGGATAATATGAATACCTAATTATTATTTATATTTTTTATAATACGTAAACATAATTTCATATCGATCGTTGTCTCAGTATATATTATTATGACAATATATTTTACATTTCATATTTTAAAATGTCGGTTAAAATTATAATATATTTATACACAGGTGTCTAACGTAAATCTGACAAATGTAATAACTTTTGGCTTTATTCAATAATTTTACGTTTAATTTTCTTATAATAGTTACTTTAACACCTACACTACAATTATTGTATTTCAAATTAATTGATAACTATAAATCCAAAACATTAACATTTAATTTTTAAATTTTTAGTGAAATCCAAAACTAACAAGAATCTGTTTTTTACAAAAAAATATGTTAGTGTTGTAGTATTAAATGAAAATTAAACTTCGATTTTATAAAAATTGTTGAAGTTTGTGAATATGAATATAAATTTATTTCACAAGAAACGAGTCCACACCCCCACATTATTCTTTTGGTCACTCGGATTTTCTCGTATCACTATTGAAGACAATTTACATTTTCATAAACTATAAAATATTGTGAAAATCAACAACTTATTTTTAATAAATATTTGTTACTAGAAAATTTTTTGTTAAATATTAAATCTTATCTATTTTAGACTTTAGCGGAAAATTTATGAAATACAAATAAATTTATATTCAGTTTTGTAGATGGCAATTTTAAAACAAATTACTGGATTCCAGTAATAGTTAAAAAAATATTTATAAAAAAATACTGAATAGAATAACAATTATTATGTTAGTCAAATCTCCGTTAAACAGCCTATACAAATATAATATATACGATAATACTATAAGTATCATGAGCACTATATCAACGCCCGTGCGTTATACATAATATTAGACTATCGTTGTGGCTAATTGGGTTAAAAATATAATCGTCACAGTACGCGGTCTCGTTGAAATTGAATATGATTATCGGGAAATTTAAATTATTTTCGAAACTCCTGTAAAACGTGAATTTGCGTAACAATGCGGCATTATTATACACCAGAAATGTGCGAATGATATTTTCAATTTTACCTCGGGCATATAGTGACGGTTGCCCAAAATATATACGAATCCTTACACGGGAAATAACAGCATTACTTAAGCGAGTGATTCTGGAATACGGTCGAAACGGTTATACACCCCCAGAGACTCATCAACTTCGCAGTTTTATACGGTTATTGGGGCCAAAAGTTCTCGAATCAAATCCGACGTGTTTAACGCGTGAACTCTCTCTATCTATCTGTCTTCTCTCGCCCACTCTCTTCTTATCTTCTTCTCCAAATTTCTCTCTACTACTTCCAATTCGATTTTTTATACGCGTACACGCACGACGAGATCCGCATCGACGTGTATAATGTGTGTGATTGTATATATCCGTTTAAACTTTTCTATACCCACACTTACTGTTAGACGGAAATAAAATAGAAAATTTAAAGGTTTTTATGTATCGAAGTTCCGTAATTATATAATATAAACGTCAAATAGTTCGACTAGATGATTTTTATTTAGAATTATAATATTAAACACGATTTTTGATCGAACCAATTCTACTCGTTGACAATAAAAACAACATTTGTATACTATTATAATGCATACGTTTATATTTGTATTATCGTAACCAGTTATGAACTGTGCAAATTTGAATATTCATTATAATTATATATATCAAAATAGCGAAAAAGCTCCAAGAATGTCTTTCATTGCAACGTCCTTGTGACAGCCTCCAAATGAGAGTCATTAAATTGAATCCGGGGAGTTCCCGGTTAATTTTAACTCAGAAATCAATCCTAATGTTTTATTAACAAAATATTTAACATAATTTTTTCCAAATACAGTTATTATCTCCACAATGTTTGAAGTCTTAGTCAGTCCTATAGTGGTAATATATTTTTTGAAGTATATTATACACTAATATAGTATTGTATATTTGTTTTATTAGTATAAAAATAGTTCAAATAAAAACCTCTCTTCTGGATTACCTTCAAAAGTATCCTTTTAGAAGACTCCAGAGTAGGATCATTTTTTACTCTTTTAGGAATACCCTTTGCTATTATGATATTTTCGAAGATTATTATTTTCTAAGCAAAATATATGATAATGGAATATTTCATTATTTCTTCAATATTTCTTTATTTATTCAATATTATTTTTTACTTCATAACTTTTTTGTTTCAAATAATTATTTGATTTATTCATATTTTCGCTTGAACATATATAGTGTTTGAACAGTTTAAAAGTTGCAAGTGCTTAAACAAGATTATTTTTGGTGAAATAGTTACATTTTGCTTAAATTGAATAATTTTATTCGGTTCACAACTGATTTTTGATTCTATTATCATTGCGAAAACTGAATACAAGTATTTAATAAAAAAGGTTAACGTATTTAGAGTTTCTGAAAGTTTTGATCGAACTTTTCGGGATTACTTATGCGATTTCATATGGCCACTGGAAAAGTTTTAAGGAATTTAATTTGTAAAATTATGAAAACTACTTACGATTTAATTAATTAAAAAATTTGTTTTGAATTACATTCAATATCTAATAACTTGAAGTCTCGTCTTTTCGTTTTTATTTATACTTGAAAAAAACTACTATAAAAATTGGAGTTATTTATATGTAAAATAAAACATCAGAAACTATAGGAATAAATTATTAATATGATTTATCTGATCAAAATGTAAGATTTATTTACGGAAATAAACAAAACTGTATGTAACAATAATATTTCATACGACTACAAGCGATGTTTGTTTCAGTTGAACAAAGAGCAAAGCATATCACCGACACCTAGGGACATAGTTACTTATCACCCAACCAAAAATACCGATAACACTGTTAGTTAATCGTTTATTTGACTTGCATTTATTTTTGAATATTACTTTTTGGATTTCGATACTAGTCATACTCAACTTCGAACTTACCCTCCGTTTAAAAAGAAAAGAAAAGAAAAAAAGAAAAGAAAAGAAAAGAAAAAAAAAGAAAAGAAAAGAAAAGAAAAGAAAAAACAAGTATGGGATTAACACAGTCAGTCTATTACTTATTAAAAATACTAATAATGAATTAATAAATTATTGAGTTTTCAATATGTTAAAAATATGCAATGTCAAAAAAACTTTGTCACAGGATTATCACGTAACAACAATTTATATTGTAAATATAGCGCTTCTTAATGCATAGTTTTATTTTTATTTAACTGATAATAATTACGTTGGATCTCAAATTTATACATGTTGTTGCGATACTCTCATTATATGTTCGGAGTAATGTTCATCCTATAAATTTACTGTTAAAATCTGAGTATGTAGGTGTGTCTATAAACTTTCCTATAGTCTTCGTTAATCATATTTTTAACAAATAAAATGAGTTTAAATTATAGAGCTCGAGTTTGATAATTCATTCACGAATGATCAATATATTTGTTGATTATTATTATTATTATTATTATTGTTATTGTTTTTGTCGTTTTATTTTTGCATAAGATTTTCAATTAACTGTGAAGGTTTACAACTAGCTCAAGCTAAAAATTTAAAAAAGGTTCAATTATCAAAAAAGAAAGAGAATGTTAAATGATCAATGAATATCAAAACACTTTTGTTTCTACTTATTTCTGTTATAATATTCTTATTAAATAAAATATGTTAACATGTTCATTAAAAACAAATTGTAAGAAAACAAAAATGTATTCCAATTTATTTATTACTTAAATAAAATAAAGTGCAATTATTTTCAGCAATAAATAGCAAAATTCACATATTTTATTATTTTTTGAGTTAGTTAATAAATTATCATAACAATCATTTGGATACGATAATAATTTTTTCGTTTATTACATTAACCGTTGTTGTTACCTTACATTTTTTAAAATGATAAAATATACATTTAATAATGCCAAACGGTGCCGTCCGAGTTTAATATTAGAATTTCATTATAGAATATTAACTATCAATATTACATAGCAATATTTTAGTGGCGTTTATAAAAGTATGTCTTTTGTAATATTCCTAATTAGTAACGTTTTATGACAAATTACTTTCGAAATATTTAATTAGTTTCCTTTGCATTTATCATAATTTTAAGAAGCTATAAAGTTAATTTAAGTAATTCATTATTATTGCTTCACCATTTGTCAATAAATATGCAATAATAATAATAATAATAATAATAATAACAATAATAATAATAATAATAATAATAATAATAATAAAAAATAATAATAATAACAATAATAGTAATAATAATAATAACAATAATAATAATAATAATAATAATAATAATTATTATTATTATTATTATTATTATTATAATTACATTAACAAGATTGAATTCATTTGTTTTAAGAATTATTCATTGATATAATATGTATTATGTCAATACGTGTTTTTTACCTGTGTATTCAAAAGCAGAATGGAAAAATTACTCTTTTTATTATTATTACCTACCAACTTATGCTGTAAAATGTATTAATTTAAAAATTATGTTTTATGTTGAAATATTTAAAAGTTTTGAATTTGATTGAAGACAAGTTAACACAGTTTTAATTTACACGAAATCCAGCCGAACGACAGTAAACAAAAAAATATAATACTAGACTTTTATTTTTGACGTAATACATCTTTGTAATACTTAAAAAAACCTCTCGGTACTTATAAAATGAGGGAATATGTTTTCGTTATATTTCTGAAAAACGATCAATTTTTTCAAAAACCAAATTACACCAAAGGATAATTAAAGTAATCAATAATTGATTTATTTCACTTAGTTATGATTGTCATACTCAAGACGCCATTATGCGTAAAATAATAGTTTTGAGTTGTAATTATTAATTTCTATTGAGTTGATGTTCTTTAAAAAAATAAAACCAATTTTAACACAATGTCGATTAATATGAAAATAATACATAGTTCCTAGCAATTATAACTTATCTTAACTATTATCATTTGTTTGACATACACTCCGTGTTCACGCTATAACTTGAAACCGTGTTTGATGCAGTCTAACAAAATATTTCTTTCATAACATAGGAATTGTTCTACATCTTCATATGTTTTATAGTAATTCTGTAACCAGGCCCATTATACCTACGACGTTATCTATATGAATTTTCGTATAGATAATCTGTTAATCTGTAAAAACATAAACCATGTAGACTGTGTAGATTTGAGCGAAGTCGGTTTCACTGCTCGTAAACGGCATGGGGCTTATACGAAAACGTTTCGCGAATCTCACGTTGGATTTAAACCGCGTTTGGTTTCGACGCTTTCACATCAATTAATACCGTCCGCCGATTTAACGAATCGATCCAACGGCTCGAACATGAACTCCGTCTTCACAGTAGAATATTTTTATTTAGAAAAGCGTAATGTATCTCACTTGTTTAGACAAAATGGAAAGACGGTAAAAAAAAATTCGATTCGTAAATCTATACTTTATATCTATACTTTGTTTACCTATTAGCGAATAATCTCGTGTCATATATTTGCGTTAAAGTGCGTAAACTAAATGTGATGGTGACTATGAACTTTGGCGTCGTGTTCATAATTCGTATTTTTTATTTTGCATTAAATTCATCGATTTCCCTACATAACTTTATTGGATTTAACTGTTTCAAAATATAATATTTTTAAAAAAATAAATCTTAAAAAAATACCGTAGAATTTACTAATCGTTGGCAATACGTTATAAATACGCCTAAAGAAAAAACCAACGTGCAGTATGCTCGAGTGGGTCTCGTAACTTTACTTTCTGGACGATCCGTAAATTATATGTATTATTTATAATGACAAATCGATGTCATATCTGTCGTTTACGAATTGTATCTTGTGATATCATCATGACTGTTTTTCGACTAATCGGACAGCGATTGTTTGGTGTCTTTATTCACTTAGTTTGTTATGTACGAGATGTACAGTTAAACAATATTACATTACGAGGCGGAACGCGATGCGATAAACATTCTGCGAGTAGGTAAGAATAATGAGGATCGTTAAAGATTCATCGTGAGATCAACGCGCGCGCACGCAATGTGTCTTTGCGCATAACGATATAATGTACGCGTGTATTGTACACATAAAGCAATACGATGACGAGAGACGATCGAGTAGTTTATGACGACGGCGTTTTAATCGTTATTATTCACCACAAAACTGCGTCGGGCCGGCTCGTCGCGTATGTATTATGGTGTAGCGTAGGCCCGTGAACGTTCTCGGTCTATTAAGTGTCTACACCGTATACCGCGTAAGATAATGTCCGATCGGAATGGATAGACGAGGGGATAACGACCGTAGATAAGAGAAAGCGGTGCAACAGTATCGTATATTATCGTGCGGCACAGCGCGAATCAACAACGGTCATAATAATAATCGTGATTTCGGGGCATCTGACGCAATGCTGTCGACTACACGGCGTTTCGTCTTTACGGCTGATGCGAGTCTTGGACGTAGTTTTCGCGTCGCGATTTCGTGAAATCCTTACCGTAGCCGCGTTTAGGAAGGATACTACCAGGGACACAAACAAAAATCTATCTTTCTCCTCTTTCCTATAAAAACAAATACTATAATTACTTCACGGAATGACTGCCAAGAACAAATAGCTCAAACAATCGAATAAGTAAATAATTAATCTACAAAACTAAAATTGGCTATTAATATTACATAATAATAAACGAAGTTAAAAAAAAAATTGTTTTAAAATACAGATGCGAATAGTCTTATATTGTATGGATCTTAGAACAGTTCTGTAATGATAAAAAAAGGTTTCCAGAACGGAAAATTATGAAAGGTAACAATACATTAGGCAAAAAAAATTTAAGACGGTTTATGTCGTAAGCACATGATATTATAATTTTTACTAAACACACTAATAATTACAATGATAAATCATTATTTGTTTCATTTAATTAATCTGTGTAAATATGTACATGTATATATGCATTACCATAAGGAGGGTGAAAAGATTAAATTAATCACATGCACGGGGACAATGCAAAATCGTATCGAAATGACGTATGTATTAATAACTAGTAGTAGTTAGTCCTTTGAAGGTATTGATCAAATATTTCATGTTCGTCCGGAAATATAATATTTTATTATACAGTGTGTTAAATATAGCCGCAATCGTTTTCCCGAACGTTTTCATATGGATTTACGAGACAGTATTGAATGGTATCGGCTCGGTACGACTACGTTATCACGTTCATTAATTTGTATGGACGGTTCGAAGCTTATTATTCATACAAAGACCCCAAAAACGTCTTTCCAGAACAATAGTATACCGGAGCTCAGTGAATTTAATTTATTTTCATAGTTTACTAACCTTGTTTACAGACGTGGACGTTTAATTCGATAGATGGAGCAAAAAGTGAATGCAGAAAATCAAACTTATCAAATTACTGTAAAACGCGATGCGTATAATACTCGTTCGCAGCATAATAATAATTTGCTGCATAATTTATTCGATTTTTACCGGTTTAATATTCTCCATGCATCGCGCAGCCAAACTCGGAAATATTGAAATGTATATTTGTCTTGGGAATCGCATTGTGGAACAAACGAATTCGCTGTGAAATAGTATAATGTTTCCAACTTCGTAGTTGGAAACATACATATTTAAAAATATGTATATACAGATTTATGTAAAATTTAAACCGTTTCCTAAAGCTCGCGCTAATCAAATAATTTTTTCCAATTGAAATTCCCTTGAAAACCGTTTGAAAAATCATCAAATTACATAATTTATGCGAAATTTATATCAGCTAAAATAATGAATACGATTGATGTATGCACTTATTGTAAACATACAAAAGCATTTTATACATCATGTATTTACGAGCAACTATGGAGTACTTAAATACGAAAAGAAAAAAAACGACGTATGAATAATAAATGGAAGCCGTTGGTAATTTCAAAACAATAAAAATAACTTACTTTAAAAAAATATACTATAAAATGTATAGTGTTTGATATTTACATAGGGATCGGAGGAATAAGTGAAATCTGCTTAAACAGAGCGTAAAATCGTATTTAGTTCAACGAATTCAATTCGTTTGTAAATGTTTCACTTAAGAAGTTTCAATTCTAATTTGAAAAGTTGAAAAATATATTAAATATACATATATTTAATTAAACAAGTTCTAAAACTCTATACTTGGATTTTTGTGTGTTTCGTTTAAAAAAAAGAAAAAATGGTTTATAATTTATGTGATTAGTTATTGAACGTAATTACATCTAAATATAATCCGATTTAATGTTCCTAGATCCTATTAAATATGTACATGGTCATTTGAATTAAAAAAATAAATAAATAACGAAAAAAGGTAATAACAAATATACATATATATAATCGTTACTGTTTTGAAATTGTATATAATATAAAATATACACTTTATATCTTCTAATATTGTGTGTATATGGTTACAGTGTGATTTATATATACTTGTTTTTTTTACATATTCAGTATACCACATGGTACTGACTTTTTTCTATAAAAAATAATAAATAAACTCTTATTATATTGGTTTAGTTCTCCATTTGATATATAATATATATATATATTTCAAAACAATACCTGTATGAACATTCCAAAGTACTTAAAAACAAATTAATTAAACCGAATTATTCAAAATACCCAAATTTAATGTACATTTATAAATAAATAATATATATAAATATATATTCATATTTTCACCTTGTTTTAAATAAACTGTTTATTCAAAATTTGGATAAATAGTTTACATACGCGTATTTTATTTGAATACTTACGTGTGAATTAAAAATAATTATAAATTATCGAAATTAAATAGTTAAAGCTAATAATAATAATTATAATAATAATAATTATTATTATTATTATTATTATTATCTATTGTGTCGTTAAAATTGTATGTACAAATTGTAATCATTAAGTTCTTTAACATTGTACTTTTTATTTTACATAAAGTACATAAAAATTTAATGACGTTGTACACATTTAGGTTTTAGTAGATTTTGTTTTTTTTCGTGTAGAGGTAATAGTGTTTTCATGGTGCCATAATTTTTAAAATGGACAGCCTTTCTATATTTTATGTAACACACACACACATACACACATACACCACACACACACACATACACACACACACACACACACACATTAAAAGAATTTTAACAAAAAATATTATATTTAATGTAAAATAAATTGTTTAACGTAGAGAAAGTTATTTCGCGTTTTGTGAAAATATACTAATTTTTTTCTATAAATAAATTTTATAAATTACTTAATACATTTATTATTTTATTTTGTACATTTTTAGGTACATTAAATTGAGTGGTTGTTATATTTTTAGCTATTTGTAGCCGTAAGTGTTCAATGTCATTGCAGAAAAATAAATTACCAAAGAGGAATATTTTAATACAAGTATAATATTGCTGTAGTGATAATGTGATGAGAATTGGCAATAAGACAATAATATTATACATTTTTATATGATTATGAGATATAATAACTCTTAGACTTAATTTTTTTTCTCATTTTCCTAAATATTTCTTCCGTTTAATTTAATTTTTTCAAAATCCATTTATAACCAAATATGCTTTAAACTTAGAACAAAATAATGAATTATTATTCATTATTCTTTTTTGTTTTTTATTCTAGAAATGTAATCAACATCAGGTATTTTAATACGTACAATAAAATAAAAATAGTAGTGATATATTTTATTCGAATATTTATATACCAATTTTGGGAGACATTTCTTATATTATGAATCATTGATTATGTTTATTAATTGACCTTCAAAATTTTTTATATTAGTGAATTGGATTTAATATTATAACCACGTATTTTATTTATAAATAGTTTATTCATCAAAAATATGTTTATATAGTCTAAACTATTCTTTGTCGATATATGTATAAACTACTTTTTTCAAATTGCACAATTAATAATAATATACAAATAAAGAAAAATATTTACGAATACGTTATATATATATATATAATATTCTGTAGACAGTAAGTTATTTTTAAATTATGTTAATTGTTTGATGTGTTTATTCAGTAGGTATAATAATATTACAAGTACTTGTAATCTTTTTTCATAATGTTTTACTCGTACAATTTAGTACTTAACTATACAGGCGTATTAAATGTAAATCAAAACACTATATCATCATCTACATAGAATCATCCATTTTTTTGAGTATATTGATTTCATGGCTAAAATAATTAAAACCATTGTTGTTATAAAATATATTATAAAATAAAAATAAATTTGAACCCAATCCATTTGAAAATAAAATTCCCAAATAATTTTCGAACTGATAAAAATTTATTTACCGATTTGTAACAAATCAATAATTAGGTAATGGTTTATAGTTCAAATTCATCGTGTATAAACGTTGAGGAAGACAAATGCAATTAACGTAAAATAGTATGTATGAGTAAAAAATATTCAAATATGCACGTGACGTTGTTTCATATAAAGATGTATTTAAAACATTTGCATTTGAACGGTTTTCCTTTTTTTCTTTCAGAATTTTCAAACATACGTAAAGTATACAAAATTATGTATTTTATATTGGAAGTACGGTGTGTTAAATCGTATTTCACGTGTAAAATGTTCGAAACATGGTCTGAATTAATTAGATGTATAATATTTCGCTAAAATACACGTGCTGGAGAAAATTGAATATTTAAATAACAAAAAAAAAAAATTATCTCGTTCATAGTAATAAAATTGCAGTTGATTTATAGAATATACATTTTCACGATAGAAATATATTTTTGGAAAATCAAGTCAAATAGATTACTTATAAAAATCTTAATTTCACAATGATGCAAATTATAATAATAAATTTAATAAACACATATACTATAGCATTTGAATAAAAATCTAAAAACTATATTTATTATTTATTATTTAGCTTACAGATTTTGTTCAAATCACAGTTAATGTACCGAAATTGGATTTCTTTTTAAATTTGAGGAAACAAATTGGTTCAGGTACAAAATTATTTAAAAAAAAAGAAAAAAGAGTGACAGAGAACTATTATTACTACACGTATTATTATTATAATTTGTTTTTCAAATTTATATTGTATATAATATTATATTTATACAATACGTTTATGTTTTTTTTTCTATTATACAATACGTTTAACTAAATACTATACAAAGTATATTTTTTTTTATACACTACAATTGGCGATTTCTATACACAAGTTTGCAGTGCTCATTCTAAAAGTTATATATCGATTATGTTATTAATAGTATTGAATATATAAATAAATAAATAAAAAATAAACTTGAACAGATTCGATAATAATTAAAATTAGTTTACCATGACAAACATTAATACAATAAGGAGTATTGCACGTTAGAAATTTAATTCTGTGTTATTTTTATTAGTTTTATAATTTCTAATATTTTTATTAATTTTAATGCTTTTATTATTATTAAGTAAACCACGATGATATCAATATCACAGCATTTTTTTTGTTACATATGTGGTATATATTTTAGTAAAACATTGATTGTATTAAAATAATTAAAATGTCGCATAATAATTGTACATTATCTATTATCGAAATCGAGAAAATCGTGGGGTCGTGTACTCAATGGGAAAACTTCTTAAAACTGATTTATATGACAATATATATATATATATACAACGACAATAATGTCATCAAAAAATTATTGAGACTACTTTATATATTACTATAATACGCGTATTAGAATATCTAAAAAAGAATAATATTATTGTCTCTGGTGTTTATGTGACGCATACTGCTGACGGTCGGAGGAATATCAACGGAGAATTTATGCAATAGACCCTTTATATTATTACTCATACTTATATTCAATAAACGTGGCGTAGGTGGTCAATAAAATATGTACATATATATATATTACTCTCGAAAGAAAAGCGTTAGACCTGACAGATAAGTATGAAGACAATACACATTAAATATTTTATATGCATGATAATATCCGTCTCATCAAACCAATCTTCACGTAAATTCAATGTATATATACGTACACACCGTGCAAAAAAACTTGATATACTTATAATGAAACGCGTAGAATTAGATGTTATACATTTGGGCGTCAAAACAAGTTTTCACGTTAATTTTGAGTATATTAATAACAAAAATTTTGTTTAACAGTTAATGTTAGTAAAAAAAAATATTAATTTTTGACTCTTTTATTGTCATCGAAATTAATTATTAAGGATTGTTGTATACGTTTAAGATATTATGACATTTGCTGCAATTTATTAAAATATAAATATACGAAATTTGCGTATTGTGACAGTGTACTCCGATCGTTATATTTAACGAGAGAAACCGATGAAACAAACTACTAAAATGTACCTGTGGCATTATCGAGAATATCATTCCTCACCAGCAGCATAATTTATGAATTTAAAGGCGAAAATAGTAAAAAGAGTAACGTCTTTTTGTAAATTCATGTTATATATTTATTTTTGTTTTATCAATAACAATTTTTTTTTAGTGATTTGCATTTTGATTTAAGAACTTTCCCATATTTTTATGTTTTCTCTAATGAACGTAAATCTGATAATGGTCAATTATTAAATAATAGAATAATACTTTAGTCACAATGGTCCTAACATATTGATAATTCTAGTGGAGAAACCGGACATTTAATTTTTTTAGGTTTTCCGCATGAGATTCTTGTCTTGTCGTAGTTCCTCTAGTAGGAGGCCTCTACAATCTGTAATTTCTGTCACTTTTACATTTTATATGTAATTATCTATTGTAATTATTGTTCCAATGCGTAATAGATTTATGAAATAAATAAATAAATAAAAAAAAATGATTCTTGTTTTGTCCCGACAAATAAAACTGACACGTTCACCAGGACAACTGTTGGTGAGAATAATAATATTGTGTGTGATCAATCGTGTATAATACAACATATACACACAACATTTTGTTATATTTAAAACAAATATTTTTTAAATTGAAAAAAATGATTTAGAAAAATAAAAATCATTTAAAGAAATAAAAAAAATTTAAGATTTAAAACATATTACACTGCCAAAATCGATTATTTCCTTTAATAGCTGCATGACGCCAGTTTCTGTTTTAATTACACCTTGTAATTGAATGTTGGCTGTTGCTATTATTTTATCAATATTGTCAAATATATTTCGCAATCAATTGTTTCACGATTTACTGGTCCTTTCCACTATTTGTATTTCACCTAATACATCGATACCCATGCGTACTATGACAAATTTAGATCTATTTGCAAATATTTCGATACATTATTATAACGATCTGACGAAAAAAAATCTATATAAAACGCAACCGACGAAAAAAAATCGTATTTCAACGAAACCCTCCCCTCTTTCTCGGCCCCCACCGAATCGTAAGTAATTAAAATATTAATATTTATAACGTCCATACTTGGAGCGCGTATTAACCGCACCACACACTGGAATTGCATCAAAAGCCGACGTAATTAAAAAAATGTAATTGAAATAACATCGAATTGAACGAGCACGCCTATAATTTTATTTAATTTAATATATTTTACCCATTATTAATTCGACTCAAATTGTTTTCAATGTGAACGTTCAGTCTAACCCGATGTTGTTGAAAAGCAATATGCGAAAATCGCTCTTACTTCAATAAAATAATTCAAGTATGAGTGCTATATTTGTCCCTATGTACTGCGTAAATATAGTCAATACACGTCATTAACGTTAAAAAACATTGAATAATATAACGTGCAGTAAAAATGGTTGAAATAAATAAAAACAAAATTTTCAAAAAAACGTACAATTTAATTTCTTTATACTGAAAATCGAATATTCGTTTAATAGTTTTTAACCTAACGCATTTGAGGCTGATAGTTTTCATAAAGAGACCGTCGAAAAATTGACATCAAGAATACAATAACTTATAAAACGTCTTTAATATTAACTACATTACTTTCAGTGAAACAATGTGTATGGCGATGTGTGTTTCAATATAAGAAACGAACGGCAAATTCTAGTGAACTCAAAAAGAAGGTGAAAATCAAGGGAATAAAAGTTGTCAAGATAACAATATACGCGATAACGATACATCATCAAGCGCGTGTATCTATGTAATATAATATAGTTGACGGAATTTTTATGGGAGGAAAAACTCCCAACAGCTGACAAATATTTTACTTGGCGACGGGTGGCGGCGAATTGATCGATTCTAGATGTGCACACGGCTTTTCGAGTAGGTACACACAACGCGCTCGCGCGCGCCCAATAAAATGTGCATTGTAAGGGAATATTTTCACGACCTATTTGAACATTTAAACATATTCATACGATTCGTTTAACGGTGGCGGCAGACGTCCAAAACAAATGAAAGATATATCGTTGTTGCCACGATTATATATACATTTATATATATATACGTGTGATTCGAAATAATATATTTTCTTGATCTCGATGGGACCGTCCAGACAATGTGACCGGCTGGCAGGGTGTGAAAAGCGATTTATGGCGAAAATTATACTGAAGAACGGGCACATAAGAAAAACAGTTATAGCGTGTGTGTGTGTGAATATATAGATATATATATATATATATATATACTCGTAATACATATACGCAAGAAGTTTACTGACTGTTCTTATCCAGCTTAGCCCGGAGTAAATATTATTATGAGATTAGATGTCATTTCTTTCGAATGATTATATCATCTGAATAAAGTTTAAAATTGTATAGTAATAAAACACATGTTCAATAATAATTAGATTATATAAATAAATCTCAAAATTTTTACTTAGTGAAATAAATTCATCTTATTTTAACTATGAACATTTTTAATATTGATTACATATGATTGCTCGCAAATTTGCTATAATTATCGATTTATACCTATAATAACACTTATGTATATATATTTATATATACAAATATATTTACACTGACTGACTTGACTCCTATAAAACCTACAAAGTATAATACATTTGAATAAAAATTTGTTTTTCGTTGCATAATTAGTAAGTAAGTTTTGGTTCAGAGAATTTAATTATATCAAACGATTTTTAAAATTGATTATCATATTTCAGTTATAATATAATAATTATTTCTTTCTTTCTTGAATTACATATTGCAAGGCCGAAGATCAGAATATTCTTTCTACCTGGGAAACGAAAAAAATACAATTAATTACAATATTATTAAATTTTTTAACTCTAAATTTGATTTAAATTTTATATTCATTTTGTTCAAAAATATCTTCATTTATAATATTTACCAAAAAAAAGATGATTCGGCGTATTCATATACATATAATATAATAACGTAAAAATTTATATTATTCGCAGCTTGTTCGAGCAGATTGCACGGCGATTCGAATAGGCAATTCTGCTACATAGCGGCGACTTATCAGTATAATATATATTATATTCGATTTATTCAAAAACTATAGAAAAATGTTCATTTTGCCATTATTTTGTAAAATAAATAAGGCGTCAATCAAATAAAAAATATATTTGTGTTTTTATCTGAATTATGTAAAAAAAACCTTTGTTAAACTGTTGGATATAAAAATGTGTTCTAAAATCGTCCTATCAACGCCTTCAACGTTATAAAATATAGTATAGTTGTCTAAGATAAAGATTCTGACATTACGTTATTGTTTATTGTTTTTAAAACATCCGCCTTAAGCACGTTTTACAATTGTACAATCATAATATATACGGAACGATTATGGTTGAAGTTTAATTTCGGACGAGACGAGTATACATTAATAACACGTTACGCGATAACACGGCGAAAACGTGGCTTACTCTAAATTTTAAGTATGATGTTGTTACTCTTGTGGAAAAAATATAGATTTGAATACGCTGAACACAACTAAAAAGACTATACCCATGTCTTAAACGAGCACCCTCCTCTCCACCCTCTCTCTCTCAGTCCTTTTAAAATAACGATTTTCGATTATTATTATTTTACAACAAATAATTTCTAGTATACCGTTTTGGAATACTAAAACAATACTTAACTCCGTCGTGGATCTGTGTACATAAATAATGAGCATAAATTCTTTCAAAATTTTATCGATGTAAGTATTAAATAACGTTATTTATGTGATATATACATTTATCTAATATATAAGTAATTGTATGTGCTTGCAAATTATAATGCTCGCAAAGCATCTAATTCGAATTATTTTTTCGTTTGTTTCCGGTAGTGAAAAAAAACAGTCGTATAATGTCGATACGAGCTACCCTCAACATTAATACTTATCTAAACACGCAAATTGTTTAAATCACAAAAATGATTGACAGAAGTAAGTGATTTTGACGACATTTGAAACCCAATCGTTAAAGCAGTTCATTATCTGTATATATTCTATGAACTATTTAGATGAAACATATAATAAAACGTATTATACTTATTTATGATTTATTTTCTAGTTAATTTTAATGTAACTTGATAGAGATTCAACGATAATACAAACTTAATTTTATTCACTATTATATGGAGGTGGTATTGTATAATTCTCTATTAAAGTATCGGTGGTCCAATTACTGAATTCTAACGTAACAAAACATGAAACTTTATGACGCATTATTATAATATTTTGTAAATATACAATTTTTGAAATAGTATTCTGTATCGTAAAACCATTTCTGGACTCTAAAATAAATTATTACAAGTATAATGGATATAATCATTATTATTATTATTGTTATTATTTACGAGAGAGCCTATGCTTAATTGTTCTTGTATATTATATTTTAATTTTAATGTTATCCAATACTTTGTAAAGTAATAATTTGATGTAAAACGAGCTTATGGAAATCTTTCATAACATACAAAAATATTATTACTGAATTTTCAAATATAAATATTATAATTACATAATAAATATATTATAATTTATTATAATTTACTTTTATTTATATACACCTTTGTTTGACCACTAAAACTTTTCAACTTGTAATTAATCACGTTATATTATACGTTTGAAATTTACTTTGTAACATTGAATATTCGTTTTAAAGTTTAACGAACAAAATTTTCTTATAGTTTGATTGTAATAATACAATTTTCGATAATTCAATTTTCTTTACTTTTCTCATCCGATAAATAAATATATTTGTATTCAAGTTTCGCTTTGATTACCGAGTTGAACTTAGCGTGATTGTTACAAGAAAAAAAAATTACAGTTTATATTATTAATAAAAATTTAAGTACATTTTGTTCTCTAATGTTTGATTGGAAAATACATCAGAAATCTTATAACTTTTATTTGCACGTTTATTATTTTAAACATTCTTATCTTTTAGCGATACGAAGAAAAATCTATATAATCATTGTTTGCGGAAAAAAAAAATTTCAAGTTTTTCACGTGAAAAAGTTTCAAAAATGCAACCAAACATCTAAGTTGTTTGTCAGTATATTATATATATATTACACACGGGAGGATAGTTTTACGAACAGATGACCATTTAGCTAAGGTTGTTCTATAAATACACTTATAAATCATTGTGTGCAAATGTTTGTTTTAATTAGCTTATGTCAGTTATTGTCAGTTATAAAACATTACAATTAAGAATATAATTAAATGAATATAGACAAATTAAAGACGAATTAAATTTAATGGAATTTGTCATGAAAGGCTTTTCACATGAAGTATACTTTACAATATTACAATATTAGTACACTAGTTGTGTGTAAACTATTTCCAACTTCTCTGGGACGTTAGTGCGCGTTTATAATTCGTATTCGTAGTCGTTTGGGAAATAATGTTTATTTCCTTTTGACGTAAAACATAATTTGGAAACACGAGCCGCACTAATCGCGTGGTCTGCAGTTTAACCGTTACTATCACAAAGCTTAAGCTCGATCCGTCACGAAAAAGGAGTTCGGGGAAAAAAGCACGCCACGCATACACACACAAATCGTCGCGTAAATTCTGACGGCAAACGGTCTCGTGCATAGAATACACTGGGCGCGCGACGTATACGCTTGTCGCGGATATAGTATTACGTAAATCTGACGGTTGAGCCCGCGATCGTAGGTCGTTTATGCGCCGTTTTCCGTTCAAATATAGAATAGGATTTTCGCTCGATAAATCACTCTTTGCCAGGTCCCTGCTCATCATTCTCCACCCATGACTTGTAGCAGGTCATCGTTGCGTCGAATTTAATGACCACAAAAGTGTTTATCGCATAAAAAAAATAATAATAATAATAATAATAATACACTCGTCTACAAATTCCAAAATAATCCAACCAAATTTTCCGTTCGAGTGTTTTTCTTCAGACGTTATTTTTGTAATAATATCGGTAGAATCGTATCATATCTGTTCAATGTATCCAAAATAGTTGAAATTCCTACTTGCTAAATATTTTAATATTGGAAATACACACACAATTCTTTCACATATTTTCGAAGGACAATTACTATAGTGTTTTGAAAACTCCGAAAATGTTTTTTGTTGTATTTAGTTTGAAAAAATTCATAATTGTTAAAGAATTTAAACCTAAAAAATTAATACAGGTTAAGTATACTTTAATCTAACGATATGTTCAATGAATTGGTACATATTTTTTTTTTTTTTTAGTATTTTAAGTTAGTAATATAAATTAGTTATTAATTACATTTACATTTTCTACATAATTACGTTAGAAAAATTTAATAAAACTTAAATACGTAGTTACGGTATATATTAACTGGCGTATATAAAATTAAAAAATATACGCATTTGAATTTATTAAAATGAACTGAAACTTCGATTCAACGGAAGATCTTGTTATGTATTTCAGAGTAGGGTTGAGGATATAATATTAATTCACTACCGGATACCCCACTGATTATATCTATTAGCAGTTAATGAGTTCTACCACCCTCGTAACATAATGATATATAATTTGCATACAAAATATTTGTGTAAATATAATATAAATGATGAAATGAATTTCATTTTAAAACGTTTGCGTAGGAATTAATTTTTCATTTTACCACAGAAATTGATCCAATTGATAATATACCTGATTTAAAACGTCATTGGTGTTTTTTTATCTATTTAAAAACTCGAACATAAATCAAGACGTTATTCTTATTTTTATCTAAGCAGTAAAAATGTTAATAAAATGACTCGTGGCGATACGAATCTCTTTTAACGTGAACTGGCTATCGCTTACGCATGTTATCCTATTAATTGCGCATCCAGTATTTAAATTATCGACAACGTTGAGGTCATTGTTATTACATTATAAATAAATGTTTTATTTACACGTGTCTTGGTCAGCAAACCAGACAAATTAACATGTCTGGATTATTAAACGTAATATAATATTACCAAATATTTACGTAGGTTCTGAAATCCGTTTTTATTCGAAAACTTTTTCCTTAACTCACCGGCTGCGGCATCACGTGGACCTACACAGTTTTAACTCTATTGAGTAAAATAAGTGTATATAATAACAATCAAAATACATATTTAAACTTTTTTAATAGCGTTGAATATCGTCTGAGACTACCACAGTAAACATTATGTGTACCTCGAGGACATAGTGTAAACAGAACGGCTTAAAAAACAAAATACGCGATTTACTTGGCGGGCACAGTTTTACTCGAAAAATTCTCGATTCCAATTCGTTCGGTAGTTGAAAATCTCGTCGATGACCAATGTCGCACAAAGCCAAATGAGAAGAAAATTTTATATTCGTATACTTAAAACGTGTCGATTAATAATGAATCTTTGTGTTTAACATCATACTTAATTTACTATTTGTTCATTCCATATTTTGGGGTTTTTTTTCAATATATAACTGTATGGATATATAATTGGTTTTTTTTTCTAATTTCTCTGTCCTGATAATAATAATAATATATGCAATATGAAAACGAAAGTGACGTTTATGCATTCATAATCGTCCCGATGGAAGGATGTTTTATATATATATTTAAACGAAGTCAACCCCTTGCGCGCGTAGGTACGCTTAGAATAAATAATTGAAATTCAACGTTCTCTTTTTCTTTTCAAAGACGAGGGCGTATTTTTTACAGCGCGTACGTTTCTATTCGGTCTGAAACACTTTATATACATCAATTTCGACCGATCCAATTTCCTACAGCCACCTAAATTAAAATTAAAATAAATCTCGAGACGTCTTTGATCCGCCGCGTTGTTGACGCCGCAGCAGCAGCGAACGAGACGCGGTGCGTGTAACATCATTATAATAACGGCGCGGTTTTCTTTGCAGGGCAACCAAAGTGATTGGGGGGAGGAGTTTAAATAAAACGATTCATGGTACACACGCACCATCGCACCAGATGACGTTACAGCAATACTGTGCGTATAATATAATACGTCCCCAAAATTTTACCTTCGTTCATTTTCCTTTCTCTTCACTTAGAAATACACATATATAAATATATATATATACGTTTTACGTTATACGTACGCTGCGGTTGTCGCGCGTTTTGCTGTCTGCGCGAAGTTCAATTTATTCCATCCGTAAAAATTTACGTAAAACCATCGTAAAAAAAAAAAAAAAATACAAAACAAATAACGAAAAAAATAAATAAAATAACCGGTCAGCGGATATTAGTGGTAAATTATTTGACCACCATCGTCGTATATGTATATTGTGTGTTACACGTATACGAAATAATAGGTACCTTCGGTATACATATACGGCTCCGAACCCGAGACAAAATCGTAATAAACAATACGCGGCGATAAAATGTCGGCCAGATTCAATCGACATTATATTACGTTATCGTTATTTGCATAACGCGCAGGTACGAGTTATCGTTATTTTATGTACCCGCGGAGCGTGTACGGTTATTATACGATCGTAAAACGCAATATAGACGGATTTTCGAATCGTAAGTTTCATGATGCCGTACCAATATATACCATTACGAATTGATAACATATCGCAGTAACAAAGTTCATAGCTTAATTGCTCTGAAAAAAAAATATTGCTAGAAACGTCTTTATATTTTAATTTTTATTATTTAAACAGTATTTCGTTATTATTTTTTACAGCTCGGAGAAAAAATATTTAATAGTTAATAAATGAAAATGTTATATACAAAGTAATTTGCTATAATTACCTTAAATATCATTGCATTAAACAATAAGTAGTTTTTTATGTTTTAAAACTCATATGTAGCTTAAAGTCAACACGTTTTATATCTTGAAAAGCTGCATGCCATGCATTTTATATTGTATTAATCTATTGTCTACCTTGTGGACGATGATCGTGTTGCATTATTTACTTAAAGCCTAAAAAATTATAGATATGTCGTGTATCCACTCTCATCCAATCATTTTCTAAAATAAATTTATGTAAAATATTCAGACAATAACAAATTTAAACGGTAAAAAGAAAGTGGAGTATTCAACAATATACGAACACTAAATATTATTATTATTCAATGGTCGTACAAATATTACGGTAATATACGTATTATTAATATTATTATTGTATAATTTTGCGGATATAACCTATGTATAGGGTCACTGTGAATAAAAATAATTTTAAAAAAGTTCTCTGAGAACATGATAATAATCCCGTAACTATTGGACGGCCAGATTTGAATTCTCCTAAACATAACATAAAAATTGTGATAATAATGCCTCTTAAACCAACTTATTACAGAACTTATGTCCTAAAGAAATTACCGATAAGATTTTTTTTTTTACTGAAACTTTGTATTTACAATTAGTCTCGACAATTTGCCGATAAGATTAATTTCTATTAATTTTGAATGTTTGTCGTTTCTATTTAAATATTAATTTGGTATTCGTTATGTTTTTAACTTACTAATTAATGTATGCAATCTATAGTTCTTATATAATGAGATATTTAATTTCTAATTTACCTATTTCCGTTGTTTAAATATTATAAATTATGTTTCATAATATTCGAAATCAAAAATCGAAATCTTATTCATCTGTTACGAACTGTTTTTATTATATAAATCGAATGATGTATATGAGCAATAGGCTGACGAAATACCATACTTTTGCGATCCGACTATTGTTTTTGGGGTGTGGAATGTGTCAGTTTGAGGACACTGTGTCTATATGGTGTTCACGCAATATTTTACGTATATTGTAAATCGAATAATTCGAGTTAATATTATTTACCGTTGACGGAGAATACGCTTGCGTATTGCACAATAGATCACTTCCGCATCGGCTGGCCTCGACGGATTGTCACTTCGGACACGGACCAACATTATTATGTATTAATAACATTTTGATTATGAATAATTGCTTTCGTAAATCCGTCCTGATGTTTTATCAATCGAATAAATCGTACAATATAACATATACGTTTCATGATAAATATTTGTACACGACTAATTTGGCGATTTTATGAACAAGTGGTTTTTCATATTTACGTGTTTTCATATTGTGGGGGAAGATATGACCTCCACACCGCCATGTATATTTACTATATTTTATGCAGTTTATAGTGTATCGTTTGGAAAACTTATAAAAAATACTGCTGCGAGACTTATACATCAAAACCCGCGTTAAAATTTTATATAAACGGATAAGACATACGGATATGGTTACGCGCCTAGAAAATAACGTCTCTAAGAGTTTGAAAAAGTAAAACAATTTAGTGACATTAATTTGTGGTTTACATTATTTGAACGTACAGGAAACGATTGCATCAATACCCAATAACTTGTAAAGATTGGATTAAAATTGTATAGGAAAATGTTGAAAAATTGCATAATTTCTGTGTAATGAAAATATACATAAACAATGTAGATACGTATAATTTACATTTAATTGGCTGTTTATATTTTACTAGCATAATAAATCAATATATGTAATTATATATTTATTTAACATTATTTTTAAGCTTTTATTCTTCTATTTCCGATATTTCAATGACTTTTCATGACATATATATATATAAATATAAATACATACTATTTGCTTCGATCCAAAGTAAATGTTATTATGAATGTAGATGACATATCTTTTGGACGTTTAAATAGTAACGTAACGTAATAAACATACAACAGTATATGTTCTCTTAACTAGAAATATTCTAATAATAAATCTTAATTAAATGACTTTCTGTAACTTTTCTTTAAATAATTTATTTCTAAATATATATATATATTATACACACAATATATACATACAGTTGTTCCAACTGGTTTCACTCAGTCCTTCAAAAAATAAAAAATAAATTACATCTGAATAAGTATAAAATTTTGGTTGCTCAATAAGTGAATAAGAAAAGATTTTGACATCTCCAGTTTTCGATAAGCCTACGTGTAATATTGCTTTGTGAAGAACAATCTGAACTCGAATCTATTCCTACAAATTTGTGAATTCAACATTGTAACATTGTTGATTTTTTATGGTAATGAAAGAGCCATTTAAAAATAATAACTGTTAATGTTTAAGTTTGATGAGTATGTTGGACGGGATCATAGAAATATGTAGCATGAAGGAAATAATTTTTTTCTGGAAATTCTTAGATTACCCAAGTTTTTAGAAGACACAATATTTATTCTTTACTACTCCTTCAAGAAGTCCGATATTTTTAAAAAATGTCGAGTATTTCGAAATATTCAAAAATGTTGTTCTTTTTAGTTTTCAAGTTTTTTGCAACTTTGAATATCTAACATACAAAGTCTATATCACAATTCTTCGTTCAACAAATAAAATAAATTTTTACTCTTTCAAAAAAAATGTACTGGATTTCTGCCTGTTGTAAAAATTATACATTATAGCTATCAACTTCAAGTAGTTTAATTATTTTTACGAATACCTGTTGCTACAATTAGTTGCCATAGATACAAGAATACAGCCGCATATCTACTATTTTTAGTATTATTTATCTGATGAGATAGTGAAATGAGAAATTGCACGTAATAAATATCTGCTCATAAGAAAAACATCTGTCCAAAATTCTTCAAAATTAGTTCAATAGTTTTGTAATTTTCACATTACAATATATTTATAAGACGAACTATATATTATTATTATTGTATCGAAAACGCAGAGTTTGAGAAAACTCATTTGAAAAATATTCTTCGTACATTAGTAAATGCCTTTGTATATATTAACCGTAGATCCGTTTAAAAACATACAATAGCCACCTAAGTGCTGTATTTAATTAATTTAACTACTCGGTAGTTTTAACTCGATATAATTCCATACATAAAACCGGAAAAAGGTTACGAGAGAAAATTTTTATATTTTCTCGATAAATCGAGTTTATAATACATTTTTGGTAAAAATACCTTTTAACGAAAATATAATTATTGCGTTTTACGTTATTACATAGTGCTTATAGTCGACTGAAATCCAAATTAATAAAACGCGTCACATGGGAAACGAAAAACTTTCTGGTCTGCATTTAAATCGGTTTGGAAAATCAAAAAAGAATCCATTTTCATAACACAAAGAGGTTCAAGACGGTTTTCAATCCAGGTCAAATGATTTATATATAAAATTGTTTTCATATAATATTATGAAAACACTTATCATGTCGCGTCGATCGGTCGACGGTGTGTATACTTCGACGGCTATATCCGAAAAGGGATGGGTGAAAACTTTTTTAATCGTTTTTCCCTCCGTTGAATCTCCACAGGCAAATATCCTATGCCGTGCGACGTATTAATATGGATTGAACAGAAAAAACAAAGCAAAGCCGAATTAAACGTAAAATAACAATAATAAATAAATAAATACAATAAAGTGTGTTGCCGAAAATGCTTGTGTTCAGTTGGGGTGTATCTCTCTTGCGACGGCGCACTGTATATGTGTGAATAAAATAAAATATAATTTGATGAAACAAAGTTTTGCGCGTTCGGATTAAAACCTTGCACGTGACGATCGCTAACTCCCCGTTATATAAGTCTTATCGTTTGTCAGAAAGTTTTTTTTCATTCTTATTCTCGTTGTTTGAAACCCGGTAAAAGTCTGCCGGCCAAGTAGTCACTATTGCACGTATACCTTGCCTACTGTATTACATAGTATAATAATACACGTGCGTGTATATACGAAAACCGTAGTTTTTATTGTAATTTGTTTTGTTTTTTATATCATATTTTTTTTAAAATTATTTTTCTTTTCATTTCTACCTGCGCGCAAAAGTAACAAACAAAGCGCCTTCCGTCGTTAAAAGGATCGCGACGAAAAAAAACCGTAATAATAATAGTAATAATAAAAACTCTTGTATGCGCGCAAAGTCGTCCAAGTTGATGTTTAAAAAAAAATATGTACCTACAGTCATTTTTCGCAAAAGGTTTCACGTGGACACTAGATTATCATTATTATTATTATTAGTATTATTATCATTATTATCATTATTATTATTATTATTATTATTATTATTATTATTATTTTGTACAATATGCGAATATTATTTTCCTGCTTCTATCACTTCTTTTGCTAACAAATATATTTTGATGATGAATTTATGTGAACAAATGTACTTTGTTGTATTAATGCATTCTTTATAATATTATGTTGCATAAGAAAAAACAATGTGCTTATTTGTAACATTTCCATAACCATTTCTATAGCCATTTCCCATTTATATATATATATATTATATATATATATCATATACAATATACAATAAATAAACGTTTTCGATCAAATATTAAAAAAAAAATATTTTCAAAATTGGATTACATTTATTTTTTGTTTTGAGGGTGAAAACATGTAGTTGGGGTTGATATTTAAATTTAATTATACATTTACCAAAATGCTTTATTTGGTCATGGAGTATTTTTATGACATATTAACTATTAATACTCATGCTCCACTATTAAAAATAATAATAATAATATATTTTCGAGTGGTCGACGGCAATATATTGTCATATAGCAATATAACAATAATTATTATTCCTGTGAATATGTTAGTCGTTGTGATCGGATTTAAATAAATTTTCTCGGGCCTTAACTGTTTTGGCCGGAAACCAGTACCTGACGCCCGTGCCTTTCGTGACTCAAACCCTCCTCATCATGTACAAAGATGTAATAGAATACGTATATACACTGAAATAAGAGACCGCCTTGTTGTTTTTGGACTTTTTCCAAGTCTACAATATATATATATATATATATATATGTATTTATATTAAATATACATTATAAAGGAGGTTGATAGTGAAAATGAATACTGGGTTAGATGGAAGAAATGTTCGGTGTAAAGGAATTCGCGAACATGCCAATTTTAACATCGTTAAAAAAAGTAAGTGGGTATATGCGTGTATCCAGTCTTTCATCTGTTAAGGATATGTGCGACTTTTTTAAATCGATTTATACATATTATATAGAAACAGGCATGCAAGTTTCGAAGTTCACAGGTGGTCACTTAGGAACAGAGTTTTGAAACGAATATATTCCAAATCACCAAAAAAAAAAAAAAAATAGTGAAACGTGATATATTTGTATTATATATCGAGTTTCTGAGTTTATTTGTGAATTATAGAAAACTTATATTATATTCGTTTAGACTTTCCATTACAAATCTATATTGTTAATTGCATATAATACGTGAATTCACGAGCATCATATCGGTAAGATATTTTAAAAAAAGACTATACTCTCAATTCTTTATAGCTACTAAACTAATTTAAATACGTCCAATATTGAATTTTATTTTAATAAAAAAAATAAATACATAATAAAACTTCCAAACAAAACCGAATGTAAATAGATATTTGTGCGCGATTCGTCCAAGATCGTTCTCGATCGGGCAAGATAATGAAATTATAAATTATTATTAATATTATTATTATTATTATTATTGCGCGTTCTAAAACGTCTATAAGTACGATTTTCTAATAACATCCAACTAAGCAAACAAAAACAAAAATCCACTTCTGAAACAACTCGTACTTACATATTTATTTTAATAGCAGGCGAAATTAAACACAAAAATCTCCGAACGAGACCTATATAATACAACTGTACATATTTTTTCGAACAACTGATTTTCTAGAATTGAATTTCTATAAAATATTTTACTTATTTGATAATATACCGTTAAACTTTCAATAAACAACAAATTTATCAATTATCGGTCTTGTAAAATACATTTATGTTTAATTATTTTTTTTTTACATTTATCATTTTGATAAAGAAAATGTTCAAAATTGAAAATATTTGACTACGATTTATTAACTAATTTAATTTAATATTTTAAGCAATGTCTCGTATAGTCTATATATAGTTTTCTTGGTATCGAATTTATTTTAAAAACTAAAAACAAAACAAACTCTAGCTTTAATTTATTAAACATAACATTGAGTCTGTTAAGAGTAAACAATTTTCAATAGTAGATATTTTTAGGACAATATTAGTGTTGTCCATAACCAAATTAAAGATGTGATAGTAATTTTATTTTTTATCATATTCCCTGCACTTTTCTTTCTCTTGAAAAAACTTGTTTTCACAGGAATTGACAATGATGACGTTACCATAGTGCTTTGATTGTATGTGCATAGTATAGATCCACTCTTACGGAACTACGAAAAACGAAATGCAAGAAAAAAAATGTATATATATGTACTAAGACAATTTTCATTCAAATCTATTTTTTACGTTAAGTATCACTCAATCGGGTAATAATATCATGAAAACATGTTTGCGAAAACAACGCTCAGTAAGAAATGTTCGACAGACAAAAATATCCAACAACTAAATATACCTCAGTCAATAATTACAAACACTTAAAATTATTCATTTAAAAATATCGAATAAGTAAATAGTATTAAATGTTTAACAGATATTTTATGAATATTTATGGTAAAATTCTTCGATGGGTAGACTAATCTAATTTTGTTTTATTTCAACTAATATTTTCGTGAAACAAATGTAAAACTTACTTACTAATATTTTCAAATAGAATTAAAAGAATTTCGAATGCAATGACATCTGGTTTCTAATTATACATTATTATTCAATAAAAAAATTAACGAACTCCTTCAAAAATTGAAAAACTAAGACACTTTTGAAATTTATGTCATAAAAAACTGTTAAGAGTTTGTACGAAAATCGTTGCGCCTTTACGTCTGTCCTATCTCGATGAATTTTTTACGCGTCCACTATGTTATATTGCTATATATATAATATATATTTATTTATTTATTTGTATGTATGTTCTAAAATGTGGTTTATTATATCGTTGCAGTTGTTGCTTCAGGATATTTTTTTCCGCGGATACGACCCGATAAATCCGCCGGTGGAAAGTTTCGCTCGCTGGCCATATAAATTATATAATATATAAATACGTATGTGCAGATTATGTACAATACGATAGGATATCACGTACCAAGTCGTACGATATTATACGATTATAAGTGGTGGCAGTAGTGGCGGCGGCGGTGGCGACGGCGATCGGACTTTGGGGATTGATAAAAATCCCTCGAGGATTACGCGGGCACGAGGGTCGACGTATTTTGTTTTTCCTTCGTTCACGTGTATACGTATAATTCGAAAAGCGAACATGGTGGCCGACGAATGTTTAGTTTGCCAAACTCCTATCTTCTCATCGTCGGTTTTTCGAGTCAGATTGGCTGAATTATTGTACATTAGTATACTATGGCTTTATTGCTGTGCATTGTTTTACTTCGGTCTCATGAAATACACACTAAATAAAACGATTTATTTGAAATTATCTAATAAATGCTATTGGTATTGTTATTATCACGTCCAAACATAATATTATTTCAATAGTTTGCGTATTAAAAATATTTTGTATATGATATAGTGCGTGCACACAAAGTGATTAATCGAAATATTTTGATTATATACAACACGTGTCTTGTAAAAAAAAGTCATTTCATCACGTTTCTTTTTTTTTTTAATGATCGTTTTAAATTTTTATTGTTAAGCTTTTTACATATTAAAATTACATGTTTCTTTTTTTATTTGGTCAATTATCTTTCTTTATAAGCCCGTAATTATGCCATTGTTTAGAACAAGTATTTGTGTATATGTGCATATGTGTATACGGTATGTGTGTGTATGTGATTCACTATGTTTGGACGTGGTCCAAAATACAAATAAAATTCAAAGTTTTTACGGGAATTCCTAAGATAACGATGACGGAAAAAATCAAAAGTAAATACAGACGTAAATCAGTATTATCATAAGACTTTGCATGATGTATAACTTTTTTGTTGACCGGTCCGATACGAGACGGTCGTATTATACGCTTATATGTTAGACGCGTTTAATACCTACTATATCTATAAACAATATTATCGCGACATAGAAGATTGTCAGCTGTGTAAATTATAAGTATCACTTTTATTCTTAAACTATATGCGTGTCGCAATGTGAAAAACGTATTACATATTACGTGTGTCTTAAATATTTATCAACCAAATACAGCGACGTTGTAGTAAAACAGTTATAGTTCTATATATAGAAATGTTAGGAGTAAAAAGTTTAAAGAAAACGTCATGATTTTTTTTTTAAAGCACGTTATTAGTTGTGCTTGGTATTATACAAATATTGGAGGTTTTCGAAATATTATAACAGGAATAAGGAATGGATTTCCTCAGAATTTAGTCGGATCCAACTGTGGTGAAAACCTTTAGATTTTAAGAACATCAGCATTAGTTTTGTGCTACTCAACGGACAAGTACATTTGTGTTACATGGCGAAAATCGAAATTCCATGAAGTGTGACCCTAAACCACTAATCGAATAATGACCGGATTTTTAAATGTCTTAGTCGAAAAAGTTTTTTTGGGAAATAGTATGTTAACATTAGAAGAAATGTAGCAACTAGGTAGGGATATAAAAAACATATATAACAGATCTTTGGATTGCTGTGATCTCACGGGTGACCGACTCAAGTCTAATATAATTATCCTAAAGAAAAAAAACGGTTTATTACAAGTGCCTGCATTGACAAGGAAAGAACTCAAGGAAAAAGAAAATTAGAGAACATTTTTCACAGCTATGGACAAATCTGAAATATAACTTAACTCCTAATTATTGACATTTTCAAAATTTTTTATTTAGATATTTTAAAATTTCGTATATATATAATTTGTAACTCACGAAATTTTGAGTATATAGATCGCTACAGTTCATCCTGTTATACACCGTTGTAATACTATACATTATTAATTTTTATGGCTTATTTTGCAATTCTTCGGAGGGTATAAAATATTAAAAAACTAGGTAGGAAAATTATCTATTTGTTCTATATACAGTATCTACATAATAGTGTGTAACGGTCGTATTTGAAGTATGAAACTGGTTAAAATAAAAAAATTAATAAAATAAAAATGTATTTATATATATAAATATATTTTATATTTATTTATTATATATATATATTGTCGACGTGTTTTCGTTTTGATTTTAATTTATTTTTTGTTTTATGTGACTGCAATAACGTTTTTCGCTCTTCTCGTTTGTATGGAATCGACTTTAATGAAAAAATAACCACACGCGCGCTCATACGCCATATTTCATTTACGACCTAACAGACACCATCCCTTCCGCGGAAACACTGTCTGTCGGTGGTTTAAACGTGGCCGACGTTCGGGTGACGATCCAACGTCCGTCCACGGCCGTTAAGTCCGTATTTTAAGGATGTAATAAAAAAAAAAATTCATTTCGTCCCGCACAGTCCGGTCCGGGCTCGAATCACGTTCAAAAGGTCCAGACACGTACCGGTCTCCGACGGCGGCGCGGAGCATCCCACTACGCGCGCACGCACAACACAGTAATTGAGCTAGTGTGTTGCCTCTTCGCGCGCGCCACAGCCGCTTCTCACTACTTGGTCCGTGCGGGTTTTTATTATCAATTTTATTGAAACGAAGTTCTTCGGAGTGCGCGTTCACCCTTACTTCCGTCTACACCGCCGGAGTTTAATTAAAACTCTCTCATTCGCGCGCGCCAAATTAACTCTGGTCCGAACGCACGTCCGACGGCCAACGTCCGAAGTCGCGCCACAGCCTGAGGTCGGACGGACACGTGCGCACATTTTTATTTCGATCGCGATACGTCACGCCGGCAAGCCCAGTGCCGTCGACGGAGACGTCGCGGCTCCGTCGACTTTCGAATATTTACTCTCGTGCAGTATTCGATACGATCCGGTGGTATCCACCACAACAACGGCTTTTTGAATGCTATTACTTCAAATGTCACGACTGTCATACGAAAGAAGAACAGTATCGTTTTGGTTTGAATTCACCTGATTACCTTTTGCGTAACTAACTTATTGTCTTACATTTTATCACTGGAAAGCGCAAGCGTAATTTACGTCAACAATTACCGATGACTCTGACCGCTGTTGGACACAACTCAAATGTTTGCAATTGATTATAATACATTTTAGTTTCGTATTCGAAAGCATTTGAAATTACTTTTAAAAATAATATAAATATCTTGTACTCTGTGACTTTTGTACGGGAGTATTTTATCTCGACAAATTTTATGGTTATTATTTTGTATAATTTCAAAAACTTTTTTTATCAACTTTACCAAAAATAATCAAAATGGAAGCGTACATTTAATTTAAAGTCGATTTATAGATCTTGTCTATTTTAATGTAAGTACACATTTTTTTTTTTTGTGGAGATCATATTATATTAAATGACGTTTTACCTGAACAACCGACTTTGATGACAGCGACGAAAAGCAATAGCAGAGCCCTCGTTGATGCGTTCGAGTCCACCGCGGCGTTGTGCGCCATGTCCCCGCGGAGTGGACCAGCTCGCGGAATTCGGTTTTACATTTATGCACGCAGACGATTTCCGTTATTTCTTGCAGTAGATCTGAAACGAGACACCAAAATCGAACATTATTAATTTGATTATTATTCGTCGGAACGGTGATCGGAATTCCACCAACCGATATAGTGATATACCGTATGCCATTTAAGTTTATTTATCGTTGAAGAATTGATCTAATTACGTGTGTATAATACCGTGAAATAAAAATATTTATTATGATATTGTTTTCGTGTTACTTTAACGGATTCGTGGTTCGGGAAACAGAATAATGTTCAAATTTCAATCATTCTATATCATTTAATAAGGGCAGTGGCGAAAAAACACCTAGTCACCTGAATATCGATATGTGTATATTATCTGTTCTAAATGAGAGCGAGTGATTAAATCGTGTAGCCAGACATAATTTTTCGTTGCCCTACCCGAAAATATTTTTCAGTCCGTGATGCAAATTTTCGTATAGATTAATCAATATAAAATAATAATAATATATATTAATAAATCGCAAATAACTAAACATAACAAATTGGTTTTTTAAACACTGTATACTGACATTAAAAGAAATCAAAAAATGACTGAAACGAAATTTTTGAAACATGGTTTAGAAAAAAAACCTTTAATTTTGTGGACTATATACTGTTATTTCAATAGAAAAATTGTTTGTGAATTGATGATTTATATTTAATCGCTTGTAATAAAAATATAATCTTTTTGGTTTTTCCAAATTAAATATTTCGAAAAAAATACAATTTGTTGATAAATAAAAATAATATATGCACCAGTGTCTACAAAAACATTTACGAAAAGATAATGAAGATTACCTCTTCGTGTGGTGTTTGTCCCTTGGGATAACGCTATACGTTTCACAAACCATTTTAATAATCGGCTATTAGTTTACAATATGACGCTTCACATCTTAATAGCAAGGAAGCTCCTAGAAGTACTTTGTTGTAAGGTCGCTGCATGAGCCTCCAAACGGGAGTCGTAAAATTTATTCTAAGGAGCTCTTGGGTTAGCATTCTAAAGTTATTCTATTCGTTATTAACAATTTAATGAAATTTGTATGCAATGAAAGTATCTACTAAAAGTTCTCACAAAAGATTTTATGTAAAAATGTTTTATCAAATCAATCATAATTTAATCAAAGGCTTTTCCTCTAAATATTATTATTCTTTATAATTCATTTTGCATAATTTATGGTGCCCGGGAATGGGACACTCCAAAATGCGTTCCTATCAAACTTTCTAGAAACTCCATTTGCTACTAAGATCATACTCGTAACACATTCAGCATCGTCTCTTAGATTTTCGTTTATTCTATGCGTCTATTATCATACTTTTATCATAATCATTATTATTTCAAATGTTGATAACATAACGTCATACAACGTGCACACGGTGGTATCTTTAAGAGAGATTAGCTTCACAGAAATATACAAGTTATACTTGTATTCATAATTTAATACATTTATTAGACAATAAATAAATATATATTGTTATTTTTAATTTTAGCTTTCACTTAGTTTATACAATTATCTTCAGATTATACAACTATTATATAATATAGCCACTTATCTAAAACAAAAATAACCTCTAACGCATAAACAAGCATTTATGTGTACTCACTTATTGTGTGTATTTAATTTATGCATAAGTATATAAAATTATACACACACACACGCAGAAATGCTGTTATGTATTTAATTATTATGTTTATAAGTAAAGATAAATTCCCTTAACCTTTGGGCAGATATATTTTCGGACGGTCTATTAAATTGCAACGATGTCGGAATTCTCGTACAATACAATATTTAATTGTATTTGTAATTGTTATAGTACGTATAAAACCCAGCGGATTTGTATTTTTTTTTTTTTTTTTTGTATTTCCCTAGTTTTCCTAAACATAAAACGATTTGGCGTTTTGTTCGGTATAATTACGAATATTAATGTTTTTTTGCAAAAAAATCTATAATGGTAAAAAGTCTAAAAATACTCAAACACCATTCTTTTCTAAATTTATATCTAACGTACCACGAATTTTGAACATGTGTACATTCGCTGACGGTATCATATATTAATATAATAATAAAATATTTTATTGATTTACCAGAGCGGACCAGAACGAAAGCGATAATGTTATGTGTACGCTGTGTGTTATATTAAATATTCTCCATTGTTTATATGAAAAATTATAATGAAATTATATGCATTTCTTCATAACTACATGATAAAAGCGTTGTTCGTCTAAACGTTTCGTGAGTATTCCGTTTAATACTCACAAAAATTGACTTGCTTTTCTCGCTTTTCTCGTCGTCTTTGTTTTCTTTCTATTGCAGAATTTAGAATCTCACAATGACAGGATAAATTTTCTCTCAAATTAAGACCTACCTTCTTAAATCACATGTCATTAAGTCTCTAATTTATCAATAAAATAAAATATATATTTTCATCATATGTAAGACATGAATTTGAGATATAAGCATGGGGTTCAGATTTACATAACATTTGCATAATTTTTCTTGTCGATTGTATTGTATGCAAGGTAAGCATAAAACTCGTTTCATGGCGTTCTTAATTAAAATACTCAGTATTTTTGCACATTTAAACAATTTCTGGTTTTTATAAATTCTTAAAAGTTAAATATCGATTGTATTTTTTTACATTTTTTGCCTAGGTTGAGATAATGGAGAGCAAATGATATATATATATTTATATATTTTTTTTTTTTTATAAAATATCGAATAACAAAGCGATAAGCCGCTTATGGCCCTACCTGCAAGCATTTTTGTTCAAGATTAAAATTGTAAAATTTTATTTGTCTCGGTAATACGTGTTTTGCGGGTAATAAATCCGAAAATATTGGTGTACATGCGCAATTAAATGACGTTTATGATTATCGTATACATTAATAATATTAGTCCGCACTTTGTCCAGTTAGACTCGCCTTTGCGTGTCACATATACACAATATAATGTTAATAAATATATTTTAACTTAATAATGTATATATAATTAAACTATAAAACTGTGTAATGTTTTATTATAAGTTCAATTTAATTAAACGGAAAAATCTGTAAATATATTAATACAAAATAAATAAATAATAAAATAATAGAAATTGATTAATCTTCAACTCGGACGAAGCCGGATAATTCAGCTAGTTCATATACATCACATAACACCATTTTAAAACTGAAAAATAATATTGTAAAATAACGAGATATATTTAATATAAATAAACTTCAAGTTAATATATTTAAATACATTTTAATTTTTTTTCAATTATGTCAAACTGAAAACAGTGAAATATTAATAATTTAATCGATCTCTATAAATAGTAATAATATTTTCAAATGAATATTCATAACATACAAATTATTTATCAAGAGCTAGTTTACAAATACTTTCATAATAAATATTATACCTTACAAAAAATATAATGTAGGTTTATTATTTGTTGTAACTTTTTCATTAAATTATTCTCATTGTGCATGTTGAAGTCTCGTCCAAGACGAAGATACTATATATACCTATTAGTTAAATGCGCAGAAATGGTTTTACTGTAAAACTCTTTCAAAGTTATTTTTGAATTGAAAAAGTTCTCCAAAAGTCTCACGTAGGTGTATGTGTTTTAGACTAGAGACCGGACATGAGATGTGCATTTTACAAGGTTTATGTACACGCAATTATTTCAACATCTTAGTAAGACATCATTATAACTTTTCGGTAACCACTTCCATGTAGATGTTACGTGCATATATATATAACCTTTATTCTATTGATTTTCAAAAGAAAATGTCGCATAAAAAAAATAATAATATAAAATACTTCACTTCTAATGGACTATAATAGTTTATTTACACAGAAAGTGCTGTTATAACTGTTTACTATTAAGTTCGAGTCATTTAATAGTTTTAAATAGCATTTGGCGTATATTGCATATCTAAGTGTTAACGAAATGGACATAAAGAATGATTAATAGCGCAATTTTAAACGTATAGTACAAAGGAATGTAAAAGAAAAACAAAATATTCCATGGTAGACTTTATGACTGCGCGCGTGATATTCGGTACTACGGTATTCGTGTAAGTGGGGAAGTGAAGAAACGATAAAATTAATCAATTGAATACGCATACTCGTAATTTACTTTTATGTATTTTGACAAATTAAATATTATACGGTTTATTATAATACCGTATACCTTTTTTTGAAAAGCGAGTGGAGGTTTCTTTTTTGTAATATTCGGCTCGAGCCTTGCGTTCAGACGTAAACATTCCGCACGGATTTTGAGTGAATGAGTGACGTACGACATTCTATTATTATAAGCGGAGCGTAACAAATCTCAACGAATCAATCGATTGGATTTTTCGTTTCACGATTTCGAAATAAACCACACAAAGGACCGTGGTGTTTTTTTAAATGTGTTTTGTACCGTTATTTCCGGATTTGTGGCTAATAATAACTATGATAATAATAACACCGGCCGCCGCCACCGACGCGATGATTTATCGGCGCGGCCATTGTTTTTGCCAAAATACGACAGGTAAGTCGAACGGTTTTTGAAGTGAACCCACAACCAGGCTGCTGGCGGTGGCATCGGTGGCGGTTTTTGGACCGAAACCCTTGACGACGGCGGTACACGCAATAAATCTCCACCAGCATCCAATACGTACGCGAAACACGCCTTTCCGCGTCCGACCAGAAACGTTTTGTGTGAGTTATTAATTATTAATTATTATTTTTGTTTTAGATCCTGAGCAAAGCGAATCATGTATTGGTTTACATTGATGTGATTTTTTCTTTGTATACACTTTTTCATGTAGAAGGAATGCTCGGTTGATTCCGATATGTGGTAATTTCTTGCAGCGAATTGTATCCAGTGGGTACTTTATTCAACAAGTTTTTTAATTTTTCCAGTAGTTTCCTTAAGTGTGATTAAAAAATACTTAGAAATAGCAAAAAAAAAAATTCCCGGTCAGTTTGTCGACATAAATGATATTGTTTTTATGTTTATATGTTCTTTTTAAACTTGGAAAATTTTCGTATTTTTTAAGAGTTAAAAATGTAATAAAGGCTAAACATATATCTATAATATTTCAACAATATAAATTATACTAATTATATTTTGAAAATAATTTTATGTAATTATATTCTAAAATTTTTCGAATTTACAAGTACATCGGAAAATAAAAACGGTATCTCGATTACCGGGTTTTGAAAACAAGTTTATACTCTTTAGTTTAAATGAAGATGCTTTTGATATTTCAGATTCAGATCAACTGACACGTTTGATTTCCTTTATTATGTATAAACATCGAAAAATAAAAATGAAAATAAATACTTTCAGACATCAATCCGTGTTCTAGTCTGAAGGATTGCGGAGACTATTATCGTAGTTATTCCCTTACATCGGTTCTACCGCGTCGTTCTTTTACTATTTTCAGTATGATCGATCACTGTGTCGAGGACATTTAGAGTGCGAGATTATTGGAAAATTCTAAATATTCAAGACAAATATACGCGAATCGTATTTTGCCCACAACAATAGTTACAACACTATAGTTTTTATACGCACGTCGTAGTACAAAGACGAAAAACGAATATAGTAAACGTCAAATAAAATCTGCATCACCGATTACGGACGGATTCCCGTCAAACTTTAATACTTAAGAGAGTAATATAGTTTTCCGTGAAATTTCAAGAAAACATTGATAATTTTTATTGAACACAAATAGTTTAAATAGGTACTGTATGAAACATAGTTTGTTACGGTAAATTTATCGTTTAATTATCCAGTTTTGATTATACGTTGGCGATAAATCGAAGTTCAAAACGCATTATTATAAAATATATTACCAAACGAATAAATCGTAAATTATAATACAAGTTACAAAAATAGATAAATTTATTAATGTTTAATTTTTGTAAAAAATCTTACACTAAAACGCCAATTATTGTAATAAAAAAATAAAACTTTACTTTTTTATATCAGATTTAGGATATAATGTTTTTTTCCATTTTAACAGTAAAACTTTTAACATAACAAATTTAAAATGTTTTTTTGTTGACTATTAACAGTGAACAGTTGTAAGTCATATTATTAATTTAATTCAACTCATATGAGTTGATTTTTTTCGTTTAACCACCCACATTTGTACATAAAGATAACGTGACAGTAGACAAAAAATCTTTCCATGTAATCGTAATTTTGTGATATCAAATTCATTAACGATTTGAGTACAAAGAAACTACCGTGGTTTTTATTTTTCATACCAGCACGTTGTATATTTCGCGAAGTGAAGACTCCGAAAAATAATAAACATATAATTTTAACGTTACACGAACATGCTTTATTACATACATTATATTTATATTAAATCACTACGCAATACGTTAATATTTTTTCTAAAGTTTCTTGTGAACTAATTCGTTCACTTGTATTTTTTTCCAACGCAATTCGTGTTTTAAAATAGATTTTTCACATAACATCGATCGTAAGAGTCACCCACTCATCAACATATGTGTGGGCGTTCGTAGAATAAATGACTTTTACACAGGACAGACATTGACGTCAGTCGTAAGTTATGATATGGATCCAGAAATCACAATGCCAAACCGACTACGCACATTTACCGAATAATAATTATCAGTTATATACAAACACACATCAAAACGTTTTTTAGAAACTCGCGTGTATGTACTACTGTGCATGTGAAGTTATTGTTTTTACCAGGTGTAACTTCAGGGGAGCAGTAACAATCGACAATAGGGAATTTAACGAAATATGTTTTTTTATTATTGTATTTCTTCATACTCGTAAACAAAACCATAACATCATATATATATATATATATTTAAATTTAAATTCAGAATACTGTTTATGAAATTGTTCAATGTATTAATATAGGATTATTAGTCAAAAATTAATATAAAAATTAGTAATTTTTCAATTATGAACAATTATTAGAAAAAAAATATAGATATTTTTTTAATTAAATAAAAAAATGTGATAAATATTTAGGTTACTTTAATGAATATGTATATTTGAGGTTTTTATACGGATTAATAATATATAGAGTAAATTCACTATTGGTTAACGACCGATAACATCATTTGACTCAGATAATTGTGCTTAGGAAATATTTCCTAATATATGATTATACATATATAAATATTAGTAAGACTACTAGTCAGCGCCGTTTTAGTAGTAAGAAGTTACTTTACATTGTATCGAGTAAATACTTGTTTTGGATCAAGGGTAAATGAAGATTGGTAACCGAATATATGTTTGTTTAATGTTCATAGATCAATTATTGATATGCATAAGAGAATTGACGGAATTATTTACATGTTTTATAAAACGAAAAACTAAAAGATCAGTTTTTGTGGTGTTTTATCTTAGATTTTAAGTTACATTTAAAAAAACAACAGTTATACTTAATGACGTTTTGTTTATATTTTAAATTGTTTTGTACCAAAACTGAAAAAGGCTTTCGGATGGTTTCCACGAAGAGAACTTAAGCACGCTACTCAATTATTCGTTCGACGTTAGTCGACGCATTAGAAAATATAGCACGGCAACACTCAAGTTTTAAATACGAACTTGCCGCGACGATACCAAATAAAATGTGGTATTTTTTTTAACGTTTACGTACAATTCGTGCAATTCGGCCGACTGCGAATTGTACGGTACGTTAATTACGTTCGAATTGAGATTACACTCATCAATTCGCTTCGTGTGTGAAGCGGTCGTATGTAATTACACGCGAAACGCTTCCCGTGCACAATTACACACGAGAGTATTATAGAAAAATGTTAGTTATACTCATTGCCGCCGTTTCGGTCGTCTGGTGGTAATAATCGCGCGAAAACAATCGAATGTAATTGACGCAATGTCAATTATTATTGTGTTCGAGTGGACAATTACGACGAATATTACACGAATTAGTATACGACAACAAAAACGTCAACACGACGTGCATATCTATAACAAACAATATTTAAGTACAGCTATTGTCCACAATCGTTGTATTTCCTCGGACAATTACAAAATAAATTACGTCCCGCCGAGACCGTAATATTGTGTCGACCGACACATATAATACTACATTATAATTACAGTATAATAGTACATTATACAATTATGTAATGTTATGGACGGGACGGTTTTACACGTTTTAAAGAAACATTAAATTTCGTTTTCTTTTCAAAAAATAAATAAATACTGATATTCTTCATTACAGTTTTCTTTCTTATTACTTCCTTCCCCTAAATTTTTTTTAACAAAAAATTAATATTCGATGTTATATCGGAACAATTGATATAAAGCTATAAATAAATCAGGCAAATAAGCAATGAGTCTTTAAATGAAAACGGTTTCCTTTACTTAAATTTCTAAATTAATATCGCGTAAGGAAATTGACGTTTATTATCAACTCAAATGATGATAATTTCCACATATTATTGTATTGTCTGGGACGCAAACTACCAACGGGATTCAAACTGCGAGAAATTGTCGACATTTATTACGTGTGGATTATTAAATTTAAGGTTATCGGAGTAAGAATTCAATGAAAAAAAATTGCTTTATAGAGAAACTCTTATGCCTTATGCAATAATCAAAATTCAGTAATTTTTATTTCATTTGAAAGAAAACACTTTTTAATACTTTGCATTCGACTCCGACTTCCGATAAGACTTTAAAATAATTCCCGAAAAAAGTATTTAAAAACTACCAAAATTTGAAATTATTTAAACGATTATTATAACTTCCGAAATTTTAATTTTAAAATCAGAGTGCCTTCAAATTATAATAATTACAATAATAAATAATAATTAATAATAATAATAATATAATAATAATAATAAATAATAATAATAATAATAATAATAATAATAATAATAATAATAATAGTAATAATATCGACATTTGATAATTGTACGATACGAGAGAATTTTTTATAATGCAAGTTTTTTCACTAAAAACGCAATGACAGCCTTAACGCGCTTGTTCACTTATTGACGCACCAAACAGAATTTGGTTCATATCCGATGCATGAAATAAGGATAATCCCGTAAAATCCATTTTGGAAATTTTCGTCTCAAAAAGAACGTTAGAAAGTCTTTTTTTCATTCAAGTTCAATTCAAAGGTTTCATGTTCATTTTCTAAATACTATACATGGTACTCATATACTATAGGTATTTTACGAATCCCAATGGTCAAATATTCTTTGTATTCAATCAATTTACTATTTTTTGGGGCATTCGATAACAATTCTAGTATTTTAAATATCTATATACCACATATGATATTGGGGAATAACAAAGAAGTTTGTTAGATAAATTAAAATGGTTGGTTTTGTTTCATGACCCTTTTAGTATTAAAGCTATCTAAGAGAATTATTTTCGTGACAAGATCATTATCTCGACGTATGATATTGATCACGTAATTGGTTATAACTGTTTATAGTTACTGCAGTGTAGTATTTATATTTTCATTTTAGTGTTTTTGATAGCGAAATCGTCTGTGAATTTTGAAATGTTTAAATGATATAGGTACCATATAGAATATATTTTATAATATTTGTTTGAAATAGGGGAGTAGTAAATGTGTGATCCAAACAGATTTCGTTAGGATTCGTAATGCAAATCGAACGTGCACAAATTTGTTAAACATATGTTCAATCGATTCGTAATTATATGTCAGTTTTAACAACTCGGTGATCGTTTTTTTTCATTATTATTATTTTATAATTGACAGATGCCGGGCTTAAAAAATACTTTAATATGATCGTACGATAAATGAAAGTGTAATACAATACAATTGTTGTGAAATAAATGACGATCGAGTTTTTTGCGGTAACATTGCCGTTGTACAACAGTAAAATATTAAAATAAAATAAACTCTGGTCCAAACGACCAAACGGCTTCCGGATAATATTTTTTCTCGAGAAAAATCGTCGAAATCCATTTTACTGAAATTGATTTTGTTCTTAGACGTTGATATTTTCCGGATTTCTCTGTATTTTTTCGATTTTTTCCTCGGAAAACCGTATGAATCCGCAGACCTGCGCTGTATTACAATCTACATGAAATCCCCGATCGATCGTTCACCTATGCGTGTGCATTCCGCGAACACCGTGTCTATACACTTTTCAAACGGATTTTCAAACCGGTCGAAGAGGACACCCGAAAAGAAAACAAACGCACAAACAATACACCGTCATTGTCGAAACACCGACTGACCGTTCCGGTTAACCGTTCGAAATCTGAAATTGCACGAATCCGTTTTGTTACGGTTTTTGTGTGTTTTTAATCGAAAACCAATATATGCAGTCGACATACAGCTGCAAAAATACGCGTTATTGATTTTCGGACTAACGTTATACGATTAGATTTATACAACACACGGCACATTAGACGAACGTATTCCGATGATCGGAACATCAATTATAATTCCATATTGTACCAGCGTGCGCGCAAATATATTAATAATTCGGTTTAGTAATGTTTCATTACGCGTCGTCGTGCACACACGTGGCCGCACGCCTAGCGGTGGCTTAATGGAAAACGTAAAATATGTTATTAGTTTTATGTGTTTGCGTACGCGCGTATATCTGTATAATCCGTTAATATTTGACAATAGAAAAATCTGTAATCCGGTAAAACGTGAATTGTCGAACGGACGAAATAATGTTTCGTATTGAAACAATCGACCGGGATGAAACCATTCGAGTGCACAAAATGCAAAATAGTGTTGTAATGTTTGTATCAAATTAATTAATTAATCGTAAAATATAGTATTATAAATGTTTATACTAGTCACACGCGCACATTATATTCACAATAAACGTATTTTATATACATACATACGAGGATAAGCCTAAAAATGTATGAAGCACCTTCTTTGGAAGTGTTGTAGTTTTTAAGCAGTCAAGTTTAGATTAGATTTAGTTTAGATCTTCTAATCATCCAAAATGTTGATTATTGTGATGACGGAAAAATTACAAACAACGTGAAAACTTAAAATTCTGTTTTCTATTAAGGAATCTCTAGCAGAAACGCTTCTAGATCACTCTATGTTAAATCTCGTTTGGGCTAGCTTTCAATATATCAAACAGAAAAAATGTCAAGAGAATTCAAAAATTATCTACACAGATTTTTGGTGAAACATTAATGAAGTAACAGTGTGGACAGGAGTAACTTGAAGTATTTACCAACTTAATTTGTTCCAAAATCTCGAAATGAAATGCATTGCAAACAATGCAACAATTCAATTCCAAAACTGTGTACCTGGAGAATTCATCCAAACGAACTGAACAATTTCTCTTAAAAAATATTTCTTCCCCAATTTCCCTGACATAATATTGTGTACATTTTTTATCTTGTTCTTGGAAAATGTATGAATGGAAAACAATTTTTTAATGTCAAAGGGGTAAAGAAAATAAAAAATGGAGGCATTAGAAGGTATATAATTAGTGGAATTAAAAAAATATATTGACACATAGAAAAACGTTGAGGCCAACGCAAATCATCGCATGAAATGTGCTTTGAAATTAATTAATGTAATTTTTTAATTTTTTTAAATACACCTTCTTTAATGTCGAAATTCTGGTTACCTTTATATTCACTCTTGTACATACATTTCATAAAACATTCAATAATTTCAATATTTTTATAAGAGAATAGAGAAAATAAAAAAATCACGTAAGATACTTTATCTATACTAATATAAATAAAATGTATTCAGGTTAGTCTTAAATGTTCTTTGAATAAACACAATGAAATTTACTTCTTATATATGTATACATCAATTCTTAAAATGCAAATTATTCGAATTATGTAAAATATGTAATACAAATTTAATCCAGGAACCTTGAAAATAACAATAAAATTTCTAGCGGATTTCACAGTATTTTTATTTTCGTACTTTTGTACGAAATAAAAAGACATATATACATATATATATATACACATATAACAATAAGCAGCAAATTAATTTAAAACCCGAAATCAACAATTTAAATGGATACAAAATATAATATAATATATAAGAGAACTTGTGATTATTTTATACACAGATGTTTAAAATCCGAAATCACAAAAATTATATACAATATCCGCGTATTGTGTATAATTTTTGTGATTTCGGGTTTTAAACATTTGTGAACAAAATATAGTTTAACCCATATCACTTAGCATATATTATTGACTGTAAATTGTAAGCGTTTTTGTGATGTTTAATTATTTGATTATTTAAAGAATAATTAAACATATGCTTACGTTTATACAAAAATTGTATATTGTGTAAGAAAAAAAACAATTTTAGTTGATATACATTTATGAACACGAATATTCACAAAACACGGACCGCATAAATACGACTTGTCACTAGTGTACAACACAAAAACGATTTATTGGTAAATAAAATGTTATTCTATATACCCTCCACTTGCCATGCTATTCTCGACGTCGTCGACCAAGATAACCATATACATTAAATGAAAGTAAATATAATAATTAAATCTTACAATTGCTTTAATCAAACATCCTAGCTGTTTACATACTATTACATCGATTTCCGTCATAAAATTCTATTCGCTCGTTAACGAGTATACTGCATTTTGATTAAACCTTTGAGTGATACGTATTTATCTATTCTAAATTAATAATAAAAAAATCTAGCCGACAGCGGATGCTGAGGATGTTAGTTTAAGAGGAACACTTAGACGGAGATTTAAGTGTTTTATAATTATTTTAAATTTTAAAGCAATGATAAATCATTCCAATTGAAAACTATTTTGAGGGACCACTCAAATATACTATTAAAAATAATATGATTAATGAATATGAGAAATATCCTTAAAATATTATATAGATATATATTAAATCATATGTTACATTTTTAAAATTTTTAAAATAAAAAAATTGTCTGTATCCAGAACGAAAATGTTAACAATTTTTCCGATTTTTTTGCAATTTTCGTGTTGTTTTTCGTTAGGCTGAAGGAAACTAATGGGAAAATCAAAAAACGTGTCAAATAAAATGCCAACAATATATAATTTGCTACCGCAACGTAATGCACTTCGAGATCACCCAAGAAGTCCTACACGAAATAAAGTTCACATTAAAAATAAATAAATACAAATATCATTGTAGCACCAATGTATTATTTGCTTTATTCGAAATAAAAAAAAATTGAGCTCAAAACTTTTTCAATTAGGCAAGTATATTTATTATACAAACTTGGATGGATAATCATCGGTAACGTTGAATATGAATTATTTCCGAAATTCAATTAATATTAAGACTAATTTTTTGTTTCAATTGAACCGCAAATGCCTACATAGAAAAAAATATAAAGTCTACTCTACTCTTGGGTTTACGTTCTAAGACGCGTAATATCTACGTTGTAATCGGCTTTCTAACTGCTGTAATACTATTACGAAAATAATTATTTGTTATTGTACCTATATAGGTGATATTTCTTACCGTGAATCGTCCTAATTTTTTTAATTTTTAATCTGTGTCAAATAATGGGAATTTTTTAATTCCATACACTATAGTACTTACGCGTTAAATTCGATTTACGATCTATTGGCGTTATAGTATAATTATAAATATATATATATATATATACGCTAATCAAATTGTTTGAGAAAATTTGTATGACCAAAAATGTTATTTCACGATAAAACAACTAATTATATAAACTCGAAAAACCTTTACATGCATATCTAGTTTTTTTAAAATATTATACAATCTTTTCCATTCATCAAGCATCTAAAACACAAATCTGAATAAGGCGAATAATAAAAGTACCGAATTTATGCGAAATCCACGTAGACACGATACGAAAATGACATTTTCTATGCTCGACGATTCATTTACAGGATTATTCCTTCTCACATAATATATCCGAATATTCCGATAATATTATTCGATCGCGATCATTTTACATGATCATATATATTCATAATCTGTATATATTGTTTTGTACAGTGCATATTGTTTTATTGTAAATACGACAAATGAACGACCCCACGGTCTTTATTTAGATAAATATTTAAAACAAAACAAAATTATACTCATACAGTTATTTATTCAAAATATTATTATACTTTCGGTCTTTTACCATCAAAAATATATAAGGTTCTGAAAAATATTTTAATTATTTAAAAATGCAGGCATTTAGAAAATTATTATAAAATTAAAGGAGAATACTCTATTTAAGTCGTTACATCTTTCGTAATCGTTATCATCTAGTCGTTATCATTGCTTTTGACAAAACTATTATAAAGCAGATTGATTTTTTTGAAAATAATTTTAAAATGTTGAAAAAAAATTCTAAAATTGCTAGTCGTTATAGAAAAAAAAAAATCTAAAAAATAATATAATATTGTCGTTATATGCTGTATACAACACAATAAAATATCTTTGATCAAATTTATAAGAGATATAGGGTTTGATTGCATATTTTATAAATAGTTGCAAAAGGTTTTTTTTAAATTGTCTAAAAATAAATTATGTTAGAATGTTAAAACTGTTTTAATTTATATACAATATATTTAAACTAAATTTAGCATCGACGATCGATAACAAATTAATTTTTAATTCAAATTGGTTGATTAATGTAATATAAATTGATGTAATATATAAATAGATACTTTTGATAGTTATCTTGTTAACTAAAGTATTTGGCAAAATTGTATTATATTGTTACAATTGAATAAATTATAGTACACTCGTATGATTAATAAATGTATTGTAAACAAATTTATATTATGTGGGAAAATAAATTTTAAATCTGAAAAATATAACGTTTAAACAAATTCCGAAATAAAATTTATATTTTTTTAAATCGTCATTGACGTTAAAACTTGATTTTTTTATCGGAATGCTGTCTTTAAAATTTTTTAAAAAAGATACTTTAAACATATATTATCATATTGACTTCATTGAAAAACGTAAAATAAAAATTAATAGAGTTAATATTAAAAAGAAACAAAATATTTTAGACGCAGACACTGTTCTACATTGTTACGGTTGTTTTCGAAGTTTTAAAATTCGAAGTTAATTATCACTGTCCATTATAATATACCAGTAATTATAGTTGACTCACTCTATTAAATTATAAAATGTCAAATATTTTTACAGTATTTCTTTAATTTTTTTTTAACACCATCGAGTATTATGTTTTTAAAAGAAATTTTCATGGGAACTTAAAAATCAAATGAATGAAACGGAAGTTGTATACCTTACACTATATATAGCGCTCAATTACCATTCTTTCTTGATTCGAAAGAAAGCCTCAAAGAAAAACTTCCGTGATATGATTATAATGTATAATATATGGTTTTATTTTTGTCTCACGTTTGTTCATTAATGTCATACGACAATATTTCAATTTTGTTTTATGTTCTCAATACGACTACATTGCCGTTTACTGGAAGTTGATGTTAGTTTTATGGTAATTTGTACGACGCAGGACTAAATACAACATAATAGATTTCTCCACCGTGCGCACTTTGTTTTATGATACGACATAATAGTATTGAAAAATATATAAAGCGAACGTTTTTATGTAAAAATATTGACATCGTGTATATTAATATAAATAAATTGTACAATAATTGTTTTAATGCGAAAACTTATTATTAACGTTATCCATATTATCCGAGAAACGTTCGTTTTTATATCTGCTATTAAACGTAACAATATAAGGGTAAAATATGTTGCATGATTTATATTTCTATTTATTCCATACCATTCTACATATGACTACGTTGATCAAAATTATCGTTATATGAAGTCCGTATTAAAAATTATGAAAGTCTTGTTTTGCATATTTTCCAATTATAAATGATAAACGTATATAAATGTTTTTGTATTTTTATTTTTATTGCGTATTTTTGTCGTTTTTATTATAAATAAAATCATTTAAACACGCAATTGCATTTTTTGATACTAATATACTCGTATGAGTTTTATGAAAAATGTTTTTCGCACAACTATTGTTATTTTTATTTTCTACTGCGTGAACTATATTAAGAGCATGCAATAAATTATAAAATACAAAATTGTAATTGCACTAAACACATGCAAATAAAATGTTGCACAGAATTGAAAACGAACCTAATAGGGATTAAACGCAATTTTATTGTCACGTAATTGAATTTATACACTTTAAAAACGCAATCCGTTTTTTTTTTTTAGATAAATCAATACAATTTTCCGTACATTTATCGGTTTTTAATTTCATTAACATCCTGAAGTTAGTACCTAATAATAATTAATTCCGCATGTTCTGTAAGCATCTGTGCTAAAAAATATATGTATATATGTACATAAACGAGTCTATAAGAAAAAAAACAGAAGGCAATTATAATTGAAAAAGTTCAACAATACCTGTATTTGCAAGGCAATTCGAGTGCGCTAGTTTTTACTTATATTTCACTGTTTATGATAGTAATCAAATATCAAGCGAGGAAGCACAAATTTTACTTGTTAACATAGCTCAAGTTATGTGTACGCTGTCTATTATGTCTATATATGTATATATATTATTGTAAATAAGTATTTATTTATACGCTTCTATACGGGAAATTCTGAATACCCAAACTAACATACTCTAAAATCGTGTACTGATATAAATACGAGCTATGTATATAGCAATGTTTCTTATACCCTTAACAAGGTGTTACTGTTTCCTTAAGAATTACACAATTAGCGCAAGAAAAAACGACTTTTCCCATATAATGATGAATGTATTGGTAAAGTATTCTTCTCGAAAATCAATGCAATAGGAACCCGATTTAATGAAATTTTTCATTATTTTGTTTTTGAGTTTTTCGGCGAACACGATACTACCGGTCGCGATTAGTAGTATATACAACATATTATATCCTAAATTAACCTTTTTCGGAATTTATTTTTTAGCCGAAATTTTTTTTTCAGCCAGTGAATACTTTGAGTGTGATATGATTGCGTTCATTATGAGACTTTAACCTGTTACATTCGACTATTGGTTCCGTGACTGGAAATATTCGTCATTTATTTACAGATGCATTATAAAATAAAATTTATTTATGGCTACTGGGAAGAAAGGGGGGGAGGGGTGCGGAAAATCAAGACGTGTCAAGTTCAATAATAAAAATAAAAAGCACAGAAGAATGTTTATATTATTAATGTAGTAAAAAACAAAAAAACAAAATCCATAAAAGCATTGGCATAACAAATATTTAATTGTCTCTTTTATATAAATATATATATTATTACTCTACGCATATTTAGAATAGTACTATAGTGTCCGGATAATTGTTTTATTCAATATTTACGTCACACAAATTTATTTAAAGGATTGAAAAAAATAATTTATTTCCATTTCACTACATAAAAACGCGTTTTAATTTATTTGTTTTATTAAAAACCCTTTTTATTGTTTTTATTCAGATTTTTATCGGCTCGTGAAATAATAATATTATGTTGAACATAATACAAAATGTATTTAAATTGGTCCGCACGACGGTGACTCGCGACTGTGCAACCATCGAAATGCTGAAATCCTTTGTGGCGACGGTATCAGTTTTCGCGTGTCGAGAGAGTTTTGTAGAGAGTCGATTGGACGTGTCGAATCTAGTCGCCGATCACGAAATTCCGACGGACGGAATATGCGAATAAAGTTATTATACAAATGAAACGCAAAATGTAGTAGTTGAGTGAACAAAAAAAAAAAAAAAAACCACGTTAAACGAACGAGTTCGAGCTCCAGTGAATTATAATTCTAGAAAACGTCGGCGAATAATAAAAAAAAAAAGAGAATTATTCACGTCGGAAATCGACGTATTGGTTAGGTCTTCCGTGCCCTCCTTCAGTTAAGCTCTTCGACAAAACGAAGCGTGTCTCTGCGCTCTCGACGTCTGCCCCCCTCCCCCAACCCCGTCGGCAACCGTTTAGAGGACGTTTAATTCCATTTCCCCGGAAGGGCCATGCCGGCTCATCAATATGCATGCGACGGCGACCGTCTCGACGATTGCGCGCGCGCGCCCGTGCGAAACGAATACCGCGTCGCGCGGCCCGACCACTAGTAGTCCCACGTACGACATTTCATGTATACGCGTATGGCCGGGGCGTGCCCGCAAATAATTAGCGAGACCTCCACGTCCCCGTCCCCGGAAAAAGAGGGTTAATCGCGATGATTTCGCGCTCGTCGGATATTCGTGCACACGAGAGACGGATTGTCGACGGTTCGCGACGGCGTTTCGCCGCGTCTCCGGACTAATCCTCGGCACGTGCATCGCCGTTCGGCCGGGCGCTAAATAATAACAACGGTTTATTAAACGTCGTCGTCGTATGACGCGCAGACAATACGCCGCGGCGGGCGAACGACGTTTGGAGGATTACGCTTTTTCGTCGTACAACATACGGGATTTCGAACGCTGCGGAACGACATTCGTTCGCGTTTACCTTCTTGGCGGTCCGTCGTCTTCCTCGTCCTCCGTCCGAGACGTTTTCGGTTTTCCATCGGTTTCACGACACCGCGTTGTCGTCTTTTTACCGTGTAAACTTGTCAACCGTACAACGCGAACGCTACAACTTCACCGTAATACACTGATTTTCCGACAGGAATTTTATAACCGGCCGTTGTTCAATTTGACACGGTTCCTCTCCCTCCCCCCTCCCGCCGCCATTTCGCTCAGTGATTTTCGTGAGAGTAATGAAAAAAAATTGCAAAAACTGCTGAAATCGTCGAATACGTCCGTCTTAGATATGGACAATTCGTTGTATTCAGCATATATAAACGTAATACATGTTTAGATATACAATCAATTTTCAATGTCCCCATAAGCATTCCAATAACCGATAGTTACCAATTGATTGTTTAAGTGTTAGCAGTTTTAATTTTGAAAAACTGTAACAAGGAAATAATAAATTAAGCATCACTCAGAACCATTTTTCCCCAATTCAATGATGTATTACTTTCACATTTCAAATTATAATATAATACCTCAAATGCCGGTTCAGGCGATTCATTTTAACCCACTCAAAGATTACTCGCTTATTATCTTAAAAACTACCTTAAAAAAACTTATAAATCGCTGATATCACGTATACATTTCGGTTGAATAATTAAATGTGAGTAGAGGTCACTAACTATATTATTTTTGGAAAATCATTATTCATTTAATTAACTTGTAGATATGTACATTAATTTTAGTGGAGTCACTCTGAATCTATATGTTGTTAAGTACAAGATACAAAATACTTATATCTTATCTTGTTGTCAAAAGATACTATATCACAGAAAAAATATTTTAAAAATAAATAAAATTACACTATAAAACTGTTAATTTTATACGTTGAGATTATAGAAGTTAGAAGTTAGAACACACATATATATAGATAGTCACAAATTTTCAATTTCGTGGGATTTCAATTGTTCGATCAAGTCTGTGAACAACTAAAATATTAGTACCTTTTCGAGTTAATATTATAATATTTGTAGTCGAATGGTTTGACTGAAATATGCGAACAATTTTTAAATTATGTATTACTGTACAACGACTGGCCAATTACATGTGGTGATAAATGTTAGCAAACCGTTATTAATGTCCAACGTGTGCGCCAAAGTATTATTTTTTCATTATTCTAGAGAATTTTTTTATAGTATACCGTACAACGGATACGGGGGAAAATATATTATTAAATGTATCCGTAAAAGTACTTGGTAAAGAAAACGTAACATTTACCTAGACTTTACCTAACTTATAATTTCCCTATAGCACAGCATCCAACGAAACATACATATTATTAAAGTATTTACTAAGCGTTTTATTTCTACAATGGAAAGTCTAGAATCATTTTTCGACCACAATGAGTCTAAAAAACATAAATAATACATTACATCAGATCGTTTTATTTATTATTATATCTATTCTTTAACCTCAATAATTTCGTTCAACATGTATCATAATGAGTCTAAATACAATAATATATATCAGGAATGATCAGCTTGAAGTTCGTGAGCCTCAAATGGCATCGTCACAGTCACATGCAGTCCATATCTTATATTCTTTCAGGGCGCGAAACATTTATACTAATATAAATAGAATGACAATGAACGTATAATAATACATTGATATACAACACGAACTACATGTAATAAGAAAACCAAATCCAACTATAACAAGCTATAAAAATAACGTATCTGCTAAAAACACACAATCATCCTAATAACGAGCGTTACTTGCACTTGCAGTGGGTTGTGACATTACATACATTTTCCCGGGACATTCAATACCGAATGGGCATTTGTTAACCTGTATAGCAGAATAATTTGTATTTATTTGGCTAATCAACATTTAAAATTTTCCGACTCGCCGCTGTCTGCCTGGGTATTCAATATTAACGTCTATGATAACATCTAGGTGAAGAGAACCCCACTCGTTTTGTATAAGCATATGTACTATCTAGTCCTATACACGTGTAAACTACAGCCGCGTGATTATACGTATGTAATGTTATTTTGAATATAAATCACGAAATCGCATTACCAAAACAGGCATAAGTGCCCGGCGGCTTGTGTAAGCTTTACTAATTAAAAAGATTAATTCGACTAATTGAACGACCGGAAATAATAATATAGCATCGCACGTTCGTGAAACATTGTGTTGGCGGCGGCGAGGCTACGTGTGGATTATCGGTTAATCTTCCAAGAAATAATCAACAGCTTATTGAACGATTTAATTTAATTAATGAAGCTTACAAAATTCCAAAATAATAAACAAATAAAATTCGAACATCACCAACAATAATAATGATAAGGCGATGAATATACGATTCACATTATATATATTGTTATCAAGCGATCAGCTAAATTTCAAGTTCAGTTTCAACATGTTTTCATAGTTGTTTTGTACATAACTAGTTAATATTATCGAGTTGATATTTGTTAAATTACGATTTATCTAAATATAAATATATATGGTGTATTTATAGGAGAATTTTTAGCAATCCAAAATCGTATAAGATATGATTCCAAATAATTTAACTACGTCAAAAGAATCGTTTTATACATAATAAGTATAATATATATATATATATATATATTTATATATTTGATTGAAAGAATTATTTTACATATGGTGTGTGTTACGGATCCATCCCTATTGGAGTTCATATAAATAACTATTTAGGGGGTTAGATCTCACATAAAATAAAATATACCTATAATAAAAAATGTATATATATAAACCGGTATGGGTAATCCGTTAATACGTTTATTAATAACAATAAACGGAACACAAGTGATATTTTAAATAACTTAATATGGACAATACTACGTGAAACATAACACATATAACATTGTGGACTCACAGCCGGGATACGATGACCAGCAATATTGATGTCTAGCAGCACGTTGTTTGACTTGATCTGTTGGTGTACAATGGATACAGCTGTGCAATCCAGTGGATGGTGATATGTTGAAGATACTTGCAACATTCACCGACGAAACCGTCCCACAAAGATTAAACAACGAAACCGCCACACAAACTGTCTTAATTCGTTTGCTTTATGGCGATACCGCCATAGACAAAAAAATATATTTCCAAACACACGATATAAAAATGACGACACAATGGAGCGTTGCACTTTTAGACGTCACACGGCGGTGATTCTCGGCGGAATGGTCGTAATTATTGTACGCAAAATTAATAAAGACCGCAAAATATCACAACGTTGATTATTCGCGGCCAATCATTAAATAAATATATTTAATTAGATGATGTGTACTGAACAGTGTATGATCAAGTGCACTGCGAGGTTGATGTGACCGACTTAGTAAAAGTAAGTAATAAATTATATTATAATTAAATTTTTAAATTCTCGGAGAAATTTAAAGACTTATTTTCAAAATTAAATAAAAAAATTTGTTTTTTTCTCTGACCCCGAAAAATACGTACGTAGGGGGGGGGGGCGCTACCAAAATATTAAGTTCGTGACTACAAACGTTTTATTACACTGACGCACGCCGCATAGAATAGAATATGTCGTGAATCTATACCGGATTTTCGCTCATGAATTTTGAATAAATCGCATTCCAATATTACTATGCGCGCGCATATATATCATATATATTGCAAGACGTTATAGACGAAGGTTTGAAAGTGTATATATTTATTTAGACGCTGCGATAAACGGATTTTACTATTTTATTGGGATCGATTCAAATAGGATTTCAACCCGGGATTATATTATTATTATACGAGCGCCAAGTAATGAATATGCAAATACACGAACTCAACGGGCGGCTCTCCTTGTCGTTTAAATGCACAGATAACGAAATACACATAATATTATATATATATATATATATATATACACATGATATATATTCGCAGTTATATATTATATTTCAATATTTTGTTTCGCTTATAATAATATTGTCAAAATCGTAACACAACATAACTACTACAAATTGTAGTACATTACTGTATGCTATAATATAATTCTAAAGCTGTGAACAACTGGTAATAAATGTATTTTTTGTTTTTTTGAAGCATTTTAATTAAACATCATACTTGAACTTCAATAACTTTGATTTATTTATTTATTTTTAAATTGAATTAGACATTGAATTAGTTTTGTGACATGAAATAATTTTTTTTTTAAATATTTCACACAAATAAATTTAATTCATGTATATACGAGTACATTTTGTTTAGAAAATTTCTATTATAAAAAAAAAATACTTATACGTTTAATAAAAACATATTTTATACGTGAAAAGCTACTTCGAAAAGATTTATCTATTTATCGATGCTTATATATTTTTCTTTTTTTGTGAAATAAATATAAGATATTCGAAAATATATTGCTTTTTTATTTTAGACATATTAGTTAGTTTATTGTTTTGTTTTTGTATTTTTATCGCATTTCCGCAACCCTAATGATGAAATGTTTATCACGAGAGTCGAAAATAGTCAAATAATAATTTATGTACGCATATAATATACACAGTACTATACTAAAATATAGTACGTGTTTTTGAAAATCAATATGGTTTGAAATAATAATCCACGTATATTTTACGTTTCGATTGCAGCCAAAGTGCTGTGCTCGCGTTGGTTTAGTCGAAAATAAATATAGTGTTCCATCGGATTTCTATTCGCCTCTCATAAAAAAGAAAAAGAAAAACCGAAAAAGACAAACCTTAGACAAATCGAAATGAAGTTCAGACACGAAAATGTATTCAAAATAATTTAATAATTACGTCTTCAAAGAAATCTCGACGGTTTTTCATTTCATTTTTTTATTTTTTTGAAAGCATCTTTTGTCGTACGATTCTATTCACTTAAATGTTTTCTGTGTGTGGCTATCTGTGTGGTTATTGTGTATTATTCGCGTTTTATTTTTATTCCGTCCCTACTTATTCTTTTTCTTTTTACGCTACGCACAAAACTATAATGCAGTAAGGACGTTTTCCGGAATTTCTTATCCGACCGTACATTACGACTTGTATACATTTTATTCTCATATTTTTTGTATTCTGATGATAATTGATTGATTAATTTATATATAGGGTAGATGAATCGTTTAAATTAATGTTATAATACTTATAACTATTTGCGTATTTTAATGAAAACACTGAGTGTATAGTAATCTTTCTATTTTTTAATTCAAGGGAAACCTTGTCTTCCAAAAAATACAATTAAATAAATTATAATAAAAATGAATCGAATTTTAAACCAAAGATATTCATACTTTTCTTTTTCTATATAAAATATAATTTTAACAATTCATATTGTTTTTTTTACCGGTATTCGTCAATAAATTATTTAAAGATGCAAAATTTTTTTACTGATGATTTTTCTATCGTTACGAACTTTAAATAAATAAAATATTATAGACAAATATTTTTTTTTATAATGTCTCTAATAATAAAAAAAAAGATTATGTATACAAATTTTAAAACAATAATTATTATGTATTATACATAAACAATTCGTTGCATTTGAAACGTATTATTTTTACATATATTGAAAGATAACATTACAAAATAATAATCTGTTTTGTATACGCGGCTTTTAGGAAAAATAAATAATACAACAACTACAAATGAATAATATAGCATATCAATATATCATTGAAAATAACATTTGTGTTGTTCAGGTATTGAATTTTTCAGACAAATTTTCATTGGAAAGATTTTATACAATATATCTGTGAACATACAAATAGTTGAAAGAGAAGAATGGTATTTGTGAAAATCAAAATAAGAATTTCTGTTAAACGAAAATAAAGAAAACTATTTTGGGTTTTTTGTGAAAAAAAAACACTTAAATATTATTATCTAAACAAAGTTTTGATTGGTGAAGTTGATATATGAAACAAGAATAACAATAAGCCCCAATTTTATTCAATACTTACAAATATATATATAATATGTTCAATTTCAAATATAGATTTTTACAATATTATTTTATAAATAATTTAAAACTCACTACATTAGATTTATTATGCGCTAACTAGTTGTGATAACTTTCAACTGTGCACGGAAGAGAGACAATTTAAAGCAAATTAATTTTACCGAGTTTGAATAAATCGATGATATTATTCATAAATGTAATGTTGCGTGAATTTGTCAAAGCGAATAATCATAAATTATTGTAATTGTGTTATTTATTACTTCATAATTTGTTTGTACTTTGAGTTTTTTGATAAACTTTTAAAAACATTTTTTTTGTGGCAATGCATGGCAAAACGATCTCAATAATATTCGAAATAGGCACAGTAAATATTTATTAAATAATTATATAGTTTTGGTTTACATTTTAAGTAACGATTATTGTCAACATCTAAGACATCACCATGATTGATACATTAGAAATCACATTTTTTTGGAAATTTAAATCAGAATTAATATATTGTATTATTTTTTAAGACAATTTAAATATTATATTATTTAAAACGTTTGAAACGTTTTCGAATGTATCATAAGTATGTATTGTTTTAATGAATTCATAATACAGTCTATATATATTTATAAAGATAATATCATAGGCAATAGATATTTTAGTCTACAAATAAATTATACATTACGTTATCCTTACATAATTATATTTAGATTTGCATAAAACAATTGGATTTTTAACAGATATTTTATCGAATAGTTACGAGAGTCAGTCAAAATTTAAATTGCATTGAATCGCAAGTCAAAAATTACTACCATTCTTGGACAAATTGGTTTTTATTAAAGGTACACATAATAACCTATTTTTTTACATAACGCCAAACAAGTTCCTATACTTTTCATGTGCTTTGTACGAGTTTGGAAATGCCTAGTTGTAAAAATTCACGTCCAGATTGTGAATCTACTGGGATAGTGATGCTGACAGGTTTTTTTTTGATAATCTAGGCGTTGATTATTTAGAATTTATGCCAAGAGGTTGAACAATTAATCTTGAAACTCGAGAAAGGCGATTAAAGATCGACGACTAGGGAAATTGGTAACCTTTGTGATGTTCGCTGAATGGAATTACGTTGTCATAGGAAAGCACGATTTCTTCTGCCAGTTTCCTGGTCATTGATCTTTAATCGCCTCTCTCAAGTTTTTAGAGTTTCAAAGTTGGAAGCTGATTTGATTGTTGAACTTCTTGGCATAAATTCCGAATAAACAATGCCTTGAATATCAAAAAAAAAAGGCGTTAGCATCATTTTCATAGCAGATTCACAAATTGGACGGGAATTTTTTCAACTAGATATTTACAAACTCATATAGTAATATGACAAGTGTAGAAAATCGTTTGACTACTATGTAGAAAAGTATGATATTATGTGTACTTTTTTATATAAAAAAAAAAATTACAATAATAGTAGTAATTTTTAACTTATGATCAAATGAAACTTACTTTGTGATTGGCCCTCGTATATTAAATTATTTAAAAATGTATTTTAATTATATTAAGACTTTACAGTAAGTATTATATACTTATTATAATATAACCACAAACAACAATAACAAAATATATTTATGACTTTCAAAACGCGTATTTTGAAAAAATATTAAGTTTTTGAAAAATTTATTTTTGTTTATTTTATGTCCTAATAAAACTGAAAGAAAATAATATATCAATAACGAAGTGTTTAATCATAAACAAATTAACGACACGAAATATTGTTCAGTATTATATTATGTGTTATGAGTGAGAAATACTCGCAATGTTCCACGAATTTCTGACGATAATAATTTGTGTTATTTATCTTTGCGTGTATGTATACAATATGATCAACGAATAACATTGCATACAATACAAAAACACGTGTAAAAAAGGAACTATATTTTTATTGAATAATAACACTATTTTCGCGTATTCGTTTGTGTTAATTAAAATATTTCATACTACGATGAGAAACGTTCATCGCACCGCAATTATTAATATTATCATTTCGTATAAAACATATTTAAAAACATAACAATATATTATTGTTATGCGAAAAAACAAATTATAATAATAATAATTACGTATATAATGAATTCGTGCTCAAACGGTGTGCGCTCGAGGTTACGAGATTCCGATCATTTATTTCCCCTGACGCATTCGGGTGGCGGATGGTTGGCGGAGGAGGATTTTAACGGAAGTCGTTTTCTTGTCAATCGGATGAGATGCTCTCGACCTTGACGTAAGTCCACGAATCGCGTGTATCTATATATATTTATATACGGGAAAATTGGCATTGCGAAAATCAGAACACAACACGTCTTCGAGTCGAACGAGACCGAGCGCATCATTATCGAAATATTACATTTCGTACGAATTTATAATAAAATATAGTTTTACGGTCGCGATGGATTCGAAACTATTGTCTTTGGTAGTTGTGATTTTCGTGCTGACTGTCGCCGTGGTCACAACCGCATCGGACGCACCCCAAGGAGAAGCTGCAACTCTGAGTAAAGACGACGAGCCGGTCGACCGGGATCAGATGAAAAAGTTTCTGTCCACGATGGAGAAGGTTGACATCGACCAAATACTGAACAACACTAGGCTGATGATGAACAACATCAAGTGTTTCCTGAACGAGGGGCCTTGTTCAGCCCAACTCAAAGAAATGAAAAGTAAGTGCAGCGTGTCGATTGTTTTGACGTCATTAGGTGTCTATGAATATTTACGATTATTTATAAAATTAATTATGTAATTGCACATAAAAAATATAAATTAAGCCAAACATATCGCATTAATAAAAATCTAAACTCTAAAATAACTTTTAATATAAAATACTCATATAATAAAAATTATAAGTTCCATATTAAAATTGAAGTTTACCAAAATTAATTAGTAACAACACTATCTTTCACCATAGTCTTCTTATACCACCTACAGAATGTAAGACACAGTTTTCGCGTACCAATATGTCATATACTCAAATAGATAATATATAAATATAATAAGTATATAATAACCTATTTTTGTATAATTTCAAATATATAAAATTATGAATTCGAAACCCACAATTATTTACAAATCATATTGTATTTATTGATTCTAAATCCCATTTTTACTAACAAAAAAAAAAAAATAAATAAATAAATAAAAGAAGCGATTTAAAGATCAAAAATATTCAAAAAGCAAAACAAAATAAAATTTCGTGTGTTTATTTTACGTAATACGAATCGAATTTATAGCTGATATAGTTTCATGTCAGGCCAACAATAACAAAAAAAATCATGCTACAACATCCAAAATCTACTTATAAGACTATATATTTATACGAAATATCTTTTAGACGGGGCGTACATTTCGAAAATAGTGTACTATAGACATTTTCTAATTTCTATTTTTAATAGTAATAGAGTAAGTTTAACGCGATAACTCGAGTGAACGGAATAGAAGACATTGCGTTCGTTATTGGCTAACGACGCGTACGGTAGCCCTTAATGTATGTACAGCATTTATTTGTATACACAATATCTTACTAATTATGATGCTGGACGTAATTCTATTACATATAAGTACTATGTGAGAAAGAAAACGATGATGGAAACTTTCTGATATTCAGTTCGGCTTGATTATAAAAAGTACCGATAGTTCAGAATTAACGTAATAGACAGAAACTTCGAAGTCGGTATACTAGTATAAACTATATCTGTTAATTTTTACGTATTTATAAAACAACTATTGATTAATTACAGGTATCGTAGAATATGAAACAAATTAATAATTATGTTGAAGATGATGTAAATGAGAATGTACATGAAGTCAAATATTAAGATTCGTAGTAATAAACGTTATTTAATATGTATAGCTTAGGTTGCGAATTGAGTTTTCTACGAAAGACCGTGAATATTTTCTATCGAAAATGACTCAAAATTATGCACTTATGAAATGTTATAGTTTGTATGTGTAAAACTTGAAGGAATTAAAATATTAAATACCAGAGTTGACGTTTAACTTTCTAATAACATGCAATAAAACTCTAATTTTAATAGAAATACATTTTTGATAATGTGCAGGAAATAATCGTTATATCCAAACTTAAAAGAAAACGAATTCCATTTTGTGAAAATCTGGTATGTTTACCATTTTAAAGTGATTTATTGCAGCTTATCCTGTAAGATTAAATGTCTTCCAGAACTGTCCGTCCGTCTAACCACGGTGTTTTTTTTGTAAAATATTCAATCAGAAAATAAGTAAACATGAACATAGTCAGTTATTAGGACGAGATGTATTCACGGACAACACAGCTAAATTATACGTTATTGTAAACCAACACATTCCTTAGTCCAGTTATACATTTCGACCTTATCAGAATATTCTTATCAATATTCAACAAGATTCGAAGGGCCTCAAAAAAAGTTCTTGCACATGCGACACCAGAACTTATTATAGTCGCAGCACTCGTCAAAAGCATGTTCTCTAAATTGTTATTTATCCGTATAAAATTCGCCTTTATTTACAATTTTTTTTCTTTTAAATTTTTAGTTGAAATCAAAAGATTTCAAAATATTAATGCAACGAATAATGTAATTATATTCTATACCGATACATTTTATCATATTGGTATTATCACACATCGTGTTTAATATTATATGTAACGGCGAACGCAATCATAAATTAATACAAATAGTGCGCAGAAACTCTTTTCTATTACTATACACACACGTTTAATAATAATATAGCAATATTGAAATCGAGGGGATTATATAAGTATGCAATGCTTGTACATCTGCGGTATTAAAACTACACACACGTGAACGTTTTACACGCGAAGATAATTTTTTAGAAATTTTTAGTGTTAATAATTAGCATGCAGGGTTCATAGTATTTATTCGTTGCTAAATAGGTCGTGTGATATCCATATCAATAATACGTGTACCCCCAGTCGTTTGAATATGGTTCGTGTTACAGAGAGTTTGAAAACCAACAAAATAGTACACTTTGTATATGTGCCGAACCATTGCAAGGGTATCGAAACAATTATCTTGTTTTTAAATTGTAAATTGTCTTTTTTTGCATTCAAAGTAGTTTTTAGATAAGAGTTGGATTATATATATATATAAAAAAAAAACGTAAACGGGTGCAAAATTCATTTCTAATTTCATATATCATGATGTTTCCCAAGCAATTTTGACATTAGTTTAGGTCTTTTTCTACGAAAAGTTCAGTAAACAAATAGAGCCAATTCGATCAATTTAATAGATCCAAAGTTTCAAATTCGTACGTTTTAATTTTGTTCGACGCAAAAACGCTGCAATCTAAAAATAAAAAAATCTTAAATCTAATAATAACAAAAAAATATAAATTATATATTTTTGTCTACATAGCATGCTACAAGTTTAAAATATTGATGATTAATAAATTAAATAACTGTACGTGTATCGAAGCACAATGAGAGACAGACAATGTCGTTTGCATAAAACCCATTTTTTGACGAAATCCATCGCGCGCAAGCGATAACGCGACAATACTTACGTTGTATGATCTTATCGACGTGTTCTATTTGGTTTGTTTTTCAGACATGTTGCCCATGCTGATCAAAGACAGTTGTGCGCCGTGTACCAAAGAACAGAAAATGATGGTGAAAAAAGCAATTGACAAGGTCAAAGCTCTTAGACCCAACGAATACAAAAAACTCGCCAAATTTTTCGACCCGGAAGGCAAATACGAGAAGAAATTCTACGACGCGATAAACGAATCGCAATGACATTTAAACAATTATTATTTATAGTAATATGCTCACGAAATAATAACGGTATTGAAATACGTTTTATACATAACGCGAACAAAACGAAATAGTCTCACAGAATTCGATCGTGTGTAATATCACATGAATGTTATTCGCAATTCACACCACTGTTCCATAGTATTACCGAGTATAATAGGATTATGATGGCATTTTATGTATACACTTTAAATACAAAATAAAACGAAAAGACACGAAAAATTATAACTTGTTATATATTATTATCGTTTAAAGCAACTTTATGTAATTATGTTTAGTGAATTATTAAAGATTTAATACCAAATGGTCACATATTACATTAAAAAAATTAAAAGTGGAATAATTTGTAATGTCTTTATTTTCATGAAATAATGTTAAACAAAAGAATCCTTGGTTTTCCTTGCGAAAGAAAGACATTTGAAGGTTGAAAACACTGTTCAATGGAAGACATCCAAAACAAGAATTTATGACGATGATCACTGGAACGTATCTAAAACGTCAGTTTTTTACAAAAACAAACATCGATATTACTGAAAATGTATTTTTTTTTCAATATATAATAAAATAAGATATTTTAATGGGAAAATTGTGAAAATTGTAGTTTTAGGACCGTTTTGGTTATGATTTATATAAGTCCAGTGTATTATTATTTTTTTTTTTTAAATCGTCAATAGCAAACGTCGTCGATTACTTCGGCCGTTTCCGAAGAAAACCGTACGAATCGTGTCGATAACGTGCATACGGTTCGTCACATTCGATCTGACGTGTTCCGATACGACACCGTCAATCGCGGCAAACGTTGAACAAACGCGTAAATGTATTCCTTCGAAATATGTAATAAAAACGGATGTGGTGCCAATATATCGTTCATCGTTATTGTCATTCGTAAAACGTAATATATGTACTTATTGTAATAGTCACGCACCACAATAGCCGTAAAATTGTAATGCAAATTTCGGAACTGTACAAACGTACAATACATATTATATTTCTATAAACAACGACTGTGGGCCGGCGTCGAGATTTTTGTTGTCATTAAGGCGGACAATCCAATTCGGTTGATAAATAAATATTAATCATAATTTATCTTGAATGTTATCCAAAATAGTAGGTGTTTAAACGATGCCTCCGGTTATATATGCACGAACGTAATTTATCAACACGTTGAAATATTCATAATCATAATAATAATTATTATTATTGTTATTGTCGAATTCCGGTGTAACTGAGTTTCGTGATTTTCATGAATGGACACGATACATGTATTATCGAACCCAAACACAGTTCGATTCCTGGTAAATAATTTCTTCCGTCAAAAAACGAAAATACTACTCATAATAACAATAACAAATATACGAAATCCGTGCATTAGTTGGTCACCCGCTACGGTTAAACCCGTACACACGCTTGCGATCGACTAACTATACCGATTTTCTGTTCTACGAATCGTTTGTCGCGACGTTATCGATTTTTTACCTACTCCGTCTCCATTAACAAACAGTATGGGCAACGTGTACGATGCTACGTCCACACTATTCCCAATTTATCGCGTTTACGATATGATCATATTCGAGTGTAAATATTATCGTAATGAACTGAGTTGTATTGAATTTTGTTTTTTAATTGCCTGCAGATTACGTAAAAATATTTGTTGTTTTTAGCAGAATGGGGGAGGGTTATATTTAATTCACACGGATTAAAAAACAAAAAAAAAAACAAAATGAGATAGAAGTCTCGTGTCTTCGTAACAATAATATTACGAATTTGTTTCCGTCAAAAAATTATTATACAATTATCGAGTGCGTTGAAATCCTCGCCATATAGCTGCAACGGTCATTTTAATAACTGATCGTCGGACGATCATTCAACCACCGTAACGTTTCGACAACATTGTCGTCGAACTACCGCGTTCTTGTTTAAATATAACGTTATACATTATATTATTAAACGTTACAAACGCCGACCGTAATCCTCTAACGATTCACGAACGCACGCGTTTACCGGTTTGTACCATCGAGCGACAAATCACCGACGACGTAACTTGTCGTGTTACGTTTTATCGCAACTACATCTCCGTAGTCATTTCATCGTACGACATTTTGCCGCGAGTCACTTCGTCGTGTACGCGTAATTTCTCTAACAAAGTATACAGTTCCAAAAGAAGTAATCATAAACGGATACTGCACTATATCCTATAAATATATGTACACGTGCACATCTATTACCGACAATTGATAACAATGCCTCATCGTAATGGATAATTATATAGGTAAAATACAATTGCCATTTTAACAATATGGCTATTGATTCATTATGATTGTACACTAGTTTTGGTATTTTCTCATATTTTACGAATTTAGAAAAAAAAATTAACAATATTTGTTGCAATAATTACAGTTACAAATTTATACTGTCACGATTTTCCGAAATAAACGAAAAACATATTTATAGTGGTGAATTATTTAACCTAACTCAAGTAATGCCTGGCCGATGATAGCATTTTTTTTTATGCTTTGAGAATCTAGTTGAAATATGTACGAGTATTTAATAAAACGTATTTTCTGTATAGAAAACACTTAAATTATTTGATAATAATTGATTATTTTGATAAATATTTTCTGGATAGAAAACACTCAAAAACAAATTCAAAAAGTTACCAGTTATGAACTCCGTTCGATTAATGTTTTATTTTAAATGTCGATTGTACGATCGATGGACTCAAACGATGAATTCTAGATGACCACACCATAATTTTTTGCCATACGACGTAATGTTGTAGTGCATAAACATACTAATATATAAACTGTTTACGGCACTCAAATAATAAAATTTTTGAGTCACAGTTTTACATTTTACTAGTTAAATATACGAATATATCACGTTTTATATTGACAACACACTTGAGTTACAACGGTCGCGTATCGATATTTATGTTTAGGCTAATTGTACACGGTTATTAAATCGTTAACGGGAACGGGTCTGTATTTTTTGTTCCCGTCGTGAACGGAGTGCTAAATCCCGGACACGGTGCACACATCGCGTCCGTATAAAGCCTCGTAAGTCCCGTAGTCGTTCGAGCCGCGACTGCGCGTTTCCGGTCTTATGTTTATTTAACGCGGACGCGTGATAAATTTTTCTGAATAAGTTAACGCCCGCAGGCCGAGTGGAAGGGAGAGATTCTGCCGCAGCAACAGACACACGAACGTGAGCGTGCGCTTGAGGAGAGACGGAGAACGAGCGGATGAAAAAACGTAGAATTATCTCGCCTTTTCTTTTTCCGTTTTCTTGTCCTGTATCTGGATAAAACCTATTAATCCAGGTGTTAGGTGCAATAAATCGTCTTTTGTCGCCCGAACGCGTCGCGAAAAAATGTAGTTGATATATGTGACGAGCGCGAATAAAGTAAATACGAGATTTCCGAGACTAACGTAGAATCGACGGGTCGTGACGCGACGGCAGCGCTGGTGGGAATACGCCGAGGGAACGAAGCTGAATAACGACGAAATATCCCATTCCTCTAAAAGGTGTGCTATACTAGTGTTTTCTTTACGTATGCAGTTATAATATAAATATACATACACATTTATATATTTATACAGTGGTGTATTGATAAATGGAATTAATGAAATCGAACATATATTTCAAAGTGTTAGTTACAAAACAATCATTACTTTTTTATCGTTATTAATAAAATTCAAAAACTACAATATTATATACGTGATTGTAAGTTTATCGTTTTTAAAAGATTATCTGGTGTGTTGGAACCCCCAAAATCATCCCTTTATATGCTTTGTATGTATAAATACACCACTGTATGCATATATATATATATATATATATATACTTTTTTTTTTTGACATAGCGAACTTCCTATATTATAATACACGTGTACGACGCGTGAACATTTTCTGAAACAGCCGAACTTGATTTATCGTGAAGATTTCGCCAACTTGAAACTACTATATACTGTATATACTATATGATACTATATACTATATGGCGTGTATATTTTATTATATTATTAAATTCAATCAAGTCATATAATACAAAACGTTGTTATGTATTATAGAATAATATAATTGTATTATTATATTGCAATTGATGTAATGATATTACATTTATTTAATGTATTTATGCTTAAATCACGGCATTTTTAAAAAATTTTATTTTATTTTATTTATTCCGTTCTATTTTACATTTTTTATGACTTGTTTTATTTTAAATATTGCTCTCTTTTCGAATGAATCATCGTATATAATAATGTTAAAACATATTATGTTTAATCGTATTTTATGATTCCAGAGGAATAAATACGTAAGACTATTTGTTTTTGGTGCACAGTAGTAATCGAATATATTCATTGAATTCTGCAAGAAAAAAATGCCTTTTTATAATAGTTTTATTATTACTTACTTAATTTTAAGATAAACATATGGATAAACTCATAAGAATAGTTTTTTGAAACTTAAAACTTAGCTCTTATGGAATTTCGCTGTGAAAAAGACGCAGTGTATAAAAAATAAAAATGGTCCTATTATCGTAAGACACATAAATCACCAGTTTATATTATAATTCTATTCAACAAAGATTTATCAGTAAATATTCACATAAGATAATATGATATTTAATATAATCAATACGAGGTCTCCTTGGTTAATAAACAAAACACTTGAGGTATGATTCCGTATTCATTTGTTAAGCAAGTATCGTAGAAAGAACGAGAACTCAATGTAGATTAAAGGTTATTGGATGTTGTCAAATTCAGAATACTCTCGCATCTACTTCATGTTTGATAAAAAAATTATGAGTTAAAAGCAGAAATTCAAAACACACCGACGTGATCATAAATAATTCATAATTTACCCTTGTTTAATAACATTCGACCATTGTGTTTGATTAACGTTACGTTGAACAATTTTCGTTAATATATATTAATATATATTATATAAAGGGATAAAAGCTTAAAACAAAAATGTCATCTTTCGAATTTCAAATTTGACTTCACATTGTATACTTGTTTGTATATTATAATTCATAATTATATGAAAATGTATGTTTGAAGTAGTTTTCAGGAAATTTTACATTTGAATAATTTTTTAATTTAATCGTAATACTTCAAGGGTTTTTCACAAGAAAATGATTCTTAATATTTTTTAATTATATATTAATTATTATGTTCGTTGTTTTTCTACAATATTTCATTTTGAACCAATATCATCTTCATCGAGTATCATCTATCAGCTACCTACAAAATTCACGTTGTGTTTTATTGTATATTATTGAAATTAATAAACATATATTTGTATTTAATCGATCGAATTTCAAAAGGTCACACGACAATATTGTATAATGTTGACATTATGACAATCTCGAGTCAAAGAATAAAATATAAAATGGCACATTCAAAAATCTTCTCTTATATCATTTATAAAATCAAATTTTCAATGAGGAATTAGGATTTTGATTTTGATTGTATTAGGAAAACCACAATATTATAAAACATGTATGATACTATGCTAACAGCTGCTAAAAAGATATGCGTCACTTTAAATGAAAGTCCGTCAAGAAACTATATTCGTTTTGAAAATCGAAGAAAATAATATTTAATAACACCGTGTCGAATACGTTGCGGCATACACTATAAGAGTATGAGAAGACTTTGTAGTTCTCCCGTTATTCTTTTTAGTAAACCATAAAACAATGACGCAAGTATTTATTTATCTTGTGTTGGAGTAGAAGAAATAACGCCGCCAGTTTCATTAATAGCATTTGTGCGCTTTCGGACCCCACTGTGGGAGACCGATGTCCGTTGCGCTGCCGAAGTGAATAATTCATAGTTACGTATCTTCCCACTCCCTCCGGTCTCCACGCTCTCAGTGAAAACTTGAAAGAAACTTTTTTTTTTACTTTTCCCGTCTTCCTCTCAAAGTCTACGATGGTAGGAAATATATATTATATGTGTACAATTTATATATACGTGCCGAATCCGGTGGGAAAATGCGTCTGGGATGTGCGCGGGCTAGCAAAATTCTTCCACCGGCTTTTAGCAGACTAACTGTGGAGCGACATAGCCGAGATGGTACTTAATAAAAACTGCAACCACTCTGGTGTAAGGTGCGTGGACGTCAATTCGTGATCAATGCGCGTTTAAGTATTGACGACGATTAAATAATATAACGACCCGGCAAGTACCTGGATCGAGTACAATATTATTTGAGTCGATTCGCGCGCCGACAGAGAATCGTTGACATTGTTGAATCTTTTTCGTGCGTATTAACAAATGTACGGCACTACATGCAAATTTTTTATTTGTATACAATACTCCTGCCGAACTGAGCCCGTCAGTACGTTAACGATAACTGCTGTATTCCGAGACCACTTTTCTGCCACAGTCGTTCCGTTAGAAACAGACTGACTTGTATGATTGTATTTATACAACTGGCGAATATCGTCCGCTTCAACGTGACTTATTTGTGCGACGAGATGTAATCAAAATACTTTTATCTTGACCAACACGTACCACTTAACGAACGTCAACAATATTGTACTGGTACTATTGTTGCAGCGAGAGTTGGGATTTAAAAATTATTGAAGTATTAAAAATATTGTGATATTAATTTCTTAGTCTTAGCATTAACATTAATATTATTAATTACCTTACTATTAGAAGAGCTGTTTATTTGTTGCAAATACGTTTTGATTTTTAAATACAGTTATCGTAATACAAATGTACAATTTTTCAAACGTATATCGAAGAACTCGATTATGAATATTTTATTATTTTTTTTAATTCTTATTCCTTTTCAGTAAAAACATTTTTATCAATTTTCATATTATAAAATATTTTAAATGGGCTGTATACGTGTATAACTGGTATTCATTCATTTCGGGGAACTAACATTTTTTAAAACATTTTACACGAAAACATTCAAGAAAAATTATGTTTTTAAAGTTTCCATATTCATTATTATATTTCAAAACGAAAATAAAAATGTTGATTAAATATTCATTAAAATGCTGCTTTTTTAATGCAGTTTTGACATTTCAAATGACTTTTCAGTATATTTTTCTGGATTTAAGGTACACTTTAAATTTCATTGTTTGGGGTTTTTTAAATATTTTTTAGTGTATTAAATTCACAAACCTACTCACTGTATATTTGTACTATCATTTTTAGCTGAATAATTATTGCCATGTCACACGAGTTATTAAACAAATTCAATCGTGTTACTTTATATAATAAGAGTTTTTGTTTTTAAAATATAAAATTTATTTTTAGACTAATATTTACATCAACACTTGTAAATTCGACGAAAAAAAAATTAAATCGGTTTATTCATGTGTGAGTAATAATGACAGAAAGCATAAAATATTGGTAAAAAACTGACATAATCAATGTGCTTTATATAAAAAAATGTTTAACTTATTCATCCCGAGTAATCCATTCTTTTTTAAAATATTTTAATATTATGAAGTATCATATCGATTATAATTAAATAAATAAATTTAAGTATTAGTGTTGTTATAAATTATTAGGTAAAACTATGTAAAGAGGTGTGATATTTTGTCACACGACTTCTATGCAAAAACTTTGTGTGAAAACGAAAGAAAAAACGAATACATATGTCGCTTTTTAAATGCACAAAAAAAAAATTAAATCGTTTACAATTTTTTCCTCGTACAGAGACCGCCCCTGACAGAGATCGACCGGTATATACAATGACTAACCACGAAAACAAAGTTTGTCGAAGTTTAAGGGTTACCCGTGTATATATGTAGTGTGTATGTGTGTGTACATTGGTGGGTGGGTGTGTAGGTGGTGTGTTTGTGCGCATGGTGATCATACCCCTTCGAGTTGATATTGCTAAAGTTTAGGGACTTCCTTTAGTTCAAAATCACTACCCAAACGTTAAATGATACGTATTACATCCATGCGTTTATTTTATTTTTTTTACGGAATAAAAACTTTCGCACGGTTTGGACTCGGTCAGAAAAAAAAAATTGCTTTCCATCCCAATAACGTACGTAACGATGTTTTATTCCATATAGGTCAGCCACTATGACAAATATATATATTTTTTTAAATCTTTCGATTAGACTTCTGACAAAAGAAACGTATAAAATAAAAAAACGATATTTAAGACAACGAGACATATGTTAACTTTTTTTTGTTTTGTTATATTTAATTATATGAATAAGTTAATATTTAAATTTAGAACCAACTGCTTATAATGACATACTTTAAAAATACGGAAACAATTCAGATAACGAAGAATGAATAGCAAAATATATTAATGTTTATTAGATGACTAATTTGGTTAGGAAAAATTGAGGAATAAGAGAAACAAAAATAATTATACAGAAGAGAATCATAAAAAAGAAACAAATATGCGTTGGCTTTGTCGATAGTTAAAAGACGTTTGTTAATGTAAATTGGGAAGATGATGAAGAGAATGGAAATAAAATACGCAGATAGAATGCTTTGGCGTAATATGGCCAAAAAGGAAGTGCCAATAATACAAATGGAAGATAATGAAGAGTAAATTGAAAAAAAAATTGAGTGAGGCTAGGGTTTTTTCCTATCACGCTCAATATATATATTCAGAAACATATAAATATTATAAAAAACAATTTAACCTAAGAATAAATATAAATGGTAAGAAAATTGATATGTTGCATTTTGTAGACATTACAATAAACGCAGCCGACCAAAAAGGTCTAGAAAAGTTATTGAAAACTATAGAAAACAATTTAAAAAAAAATTAAACGTGAAAATAAATGTACAAAAAACAAATTTTTGCACACGGAAGAGCAAATAATATACGAGTAAGACTTTAATTTAGTGACAACTTAGAAATAGAAAAAGTAGATGAGTTCACATCTTAAGTAGTATAATTATTAATGAATAAATATATATGAAGAAGTAAGTTAAACTCATTTTTCAAACTAAAAGATCATTGATAACTTCAAAGAATATCAGTTTACATGTAAGGACAATTTTATTTAAAACATATTTAGACCATAATGTACTATATAGATTTGAATTTTTTGACGATTTCAATAGAAAAACAACAAAGAAAGTAGGAATTTCAAATATTATGTAATAGACAAATAAAGCTGCATCGAGAGAATAAATAATGGAGAGATACTTAATAAAACATTGGAAAAAAGATTACTATAAATAGTACGATGAAATGAGTAGGTTGGCTATATAATAATTTGTTAAAACTGAATTGAAAGTCAAACCCATATAAGAAAACCGCCGCTTGAGTATATAAAACACACTATGAAAAATCAATGATGCAAATTATATTTAGGATTGAAAAGAAAAGCGGGAGAATAAAATGAAAAATCTGCAAATCAATTTGAAGATTATACAACAATGAAGAAAGGAAATATTAAAATGTTCAATTTCAATAGAATGTCACGTTAAATGACGTTTGACATTAGTGCATCTTGCACTTTTAAAAAGAACAAACTTTGATGTACCATGGCATATACAACGACTTGATGTAATTTTTAGTCTAGATTGAATATGACTACAATTACTAATTATTTATTAACATAAGAGAAAGTATGATTTTAATCAATCTTACCACATTGTATGATTGTTCGTTAATTTGGTTATAAGATTATAAGATATAACTCGAATTACACAATTTCAGACTAGCGCTTTAAAATGTAATTCCTCGTTTAACATCAGTTTTTCGTGGATTATGGGAATCATTTTAATAATATTTGTCATTTTTACATATAACGTCTAAGCACATGCTTTAAACATTGTGACACTTCTGATTATATCTAAGTATCCACCCATACAGTCATATACCTAACCGTAATATACCATAACCTAACTTAGTTGTATCGAACTTCGATCCATATCGAGTACTTAATATGTTAATATCATCATATACAACACATCAAATTTAACAATTTATAATATGACTATTTTGCCAATTTTCTATTGCTTTTACTTAATATCCAAAACATTTAATTATCATGTATAGATGTGAAAGTTATAATATTTGTACGATACTTCATTATTACAAAAACTTTTCAAACACATGACCATCTAAACTGATTTCATTCGAACATTATTCATTGTAAAACTTTATTAGTTCCCTGCAATATTATAATTTGAGTACAAAATGATTTTACTATTATATTATAATATATGATAATAACGTTTGATCTAAAAAATTTACGAAATTTCATAATTAATTTCATTCACGTAAGATCTGTAATTTAAATATTATATTTTTAAATAATACTTGTGTGAAATTTTTTAAAGTTTATTACTAATAGAATATTTTCTTAATGTAATAAAATTTAAATGGGCAATGAGCGAATTTATTTATTTATTTTAACGATGAATAAATATATTTTAATAACCAAAAAACTAAATAAAAATATTAGAAACACAATAGAAAAATATTAAATAATCTATTATAAAATATTGTTAAATATAAAAACAAAAGGTTTTTTCAACGAACTTTTTCCCTGAAATTATGGCATTTTTTATTTTAATAATAAAATATTCTATTTATAAAAACTTAACTATGAATATTCTAGGTCTATTATTTATTTAACAAATTATATTTATTTGAATACACAATAGGATTAGTTCCACCGTAAAATATAAAATATTTCGTACAAGTTTTCTAAAATTTTCACAAACAAATTATTATCGTTCCTTTAAAAGTATTCCTTAATACGTTACACCTGATTTCGTATAAGTCGCACATTTGAAATAGTTTCATTATCGGTAATTTTCAAAAAAATAAAAATATTATGTATGTATATTTATATTATTAACATAAATAATTTTATAATATGTTTCGAAATATTATTATTTTCAAAATTATAACAGAAAAACAACATTTGATTTGGTGAAAATCAGTAACAACCATTTTACCAGTTTTTTATTTTTACAAATGTTTTGTAGTTTTTTGTTAGGATAGAGAATTTATTGAGATGATCTAAAAGCGTATCGAATAAAGTACCAACTAGATACGATTAGCTATGGAAAAGTTGTGTTCTTCATGTAAAAATCTTAGCACTTATTTTATTCATAAGCGCGTAATATTTGTAACTAATTGTAATTTAAAAATTCTCTAATGCTGTAAAAATATAAACACATAATCATTGTAAAGTTTTATTTTGGTGTACTGACAAATTGCAAAAATAATGTATAGAAAAATATTGGCATGATAATATTGTCGAATATCGCTTCATTTTGTTAGAAAAATATTTATATAATATAATATTTTAGATATATTATATTTATTTTAGAATTAATTTAGATACTTAGATATGCATTATCGAATACCGTCAAAACTGAATAAAAACATATTACTATATAATAATTTACTTGAGATGCTGTAACGTTTAATGTTGCGTTATTCTAACGTTTTTTAAAAAAAAAAAAGATTCCAAAAGACAACTACGTATGTTGTGTTTTAAACCTAAATCCCGTTCTCACAGAAACATTTAGACGTCATATTATACGTCAATAGAACTTTTGTTTTTAAGTTTCGTTATTTGATTAGTTCACGTTAAGTTGAAAACGCTCAGTTTACCGGTAATGTAAGTGTGTGCGGAAGCAGATCAATAGGCGACAAGTCACTTAACTTTTCCAAAGTTTTCCGAAATACTTCGAGACGAAGAAGATTGACTACATGTTAAATTAACGAAATTTGCTCATTAAAAATTATCTTATAACCCTTTCGCAAATCATTATACAAACTCCACGAACAAAACCTGTATCTTAACAATGAATTCCCTTCGTCATTACATAATATGTTATTTAATCAATCATGTGATTGGCAATCGATAATATCGCTTTAGGTAATGTCTTTAAAAAAATGGTCGCTACTTGTATTATTCACTTTCTTTTATTGTGAATGTGATAAGATGTAGATATAAAATGACTAAAATATAATAAGACAAACAAAACCCCAAAAACATATCACATGAACTTGTGTAATTCATTTTTTATGGCGTTTGTTATTGATTTAAGGAACGAAAAACAGTCGCTACAGATTTAATAAGAACTCAATTTATAAAAAAAAATATTTATTTATTTTTAATGTTAATTGAAATAAAATATTTTAATTTTGAAATTAAATCAACTTATAATATATATAGATATTTTACAATGCATACCAGCATATCAACGTTCTGGTGTCGTATTTATAAATGTATAGATAGCTACAATATTATACATTTCCAGAAGTATGTAGCTTATATTTATGGAAATGTATAATATTATATGAATACAGGATAAGCGAAACGCAAGCCGCAGTGAATGTGCACAGGTGCGTATATATTATAATTCATATAATATACGAGTATGTTTGTTTACGGACAGTCGGTTTTTTCTTTATCTGTACTCGGGGTTTCTAGCGAAATAGTTATGATCGTAATTCAACAGTATACGATTGAAACAACTACAATATTTCATTCATGTAGAAAAAAAACTAATATATTGTTGAGATATCGCTCCAATACGAAATATTATTAAAACTTTTGAGGCCGGAGATTTTTTTCTTTCAAATTCGTTTATTGCGAATATGTGATTTATCACATCTGCGCAAATCACGTGGAAATATTTTGAGACGAAATGATATGTGTGTGTGCGCGAGAAAGTTAGAACTATTACCGAAGTCTCCTTCTCGGTTGTTGTAGTTAGTCGGTTAACTATAGTTTACAGGCTACCTACAGCTGAAACGATATCGAGTTCCAAACATAACACGTTCATATTTGACTCGAAAGTATATTCGAAGAGCGTTTTTCTTCTGTTTACAGTCGATCAATGGGACAAATATTTAAAAAAACTCACACAACAGAGCATACAATATTTTTTATACGTCCGATATGAGGTTGGTTTTCATATTAAAACGACATATTTTTGTATGTTTTTCATAAGTTTGATTTCAAAAATGTATAAGGTTATTTTTAGATCATATAAATACTTTTCTTTTCCGACGGCGTATTTCTATTTTTTCTTTTTTAAGACAACAACATCCAAACCGTAATAATAACATACGATCAATTATATGCATATACTACTCTCTAGAGCCGGCTCGTTTAATTTGACCATCATATTATTTATTATCAATCTTCTCCCGTATCGTTGCTCGTTTATCGTTAGCCGTGGAATCTCGACGAAAAAGGACTGCCTGATCAAAACGAGCCCGAGGGAACCGTCGTCATCCTTGTACAATAGTAGCATAATTTTCAAGACGGTCAAATGTCGATAGTATAACCGTACAGTATATTATACACATATACACCGCATAGAACTGACTTTATATACGCGTACGTCTACTTACAAGCTGGTTCGCGTGCATATTGTCTCAACACGTACTTGGTCTCGGAACTGGACATAATATAATCGCTTATTCGAAATTGCGAATTTCGACGCGTTGTAAATCAGTTGTTTAAAATAATAAAAAAAATGGCAGTACATAGAATATGAATATGATTGATATGGTTTAACGGGACGACCAAACTCGTAGGTGTCATTTGAGAATAGTAAAGTCGTAAGTTAGAATTGTCCAAAACGATATCAGGTAATGAATCTACAACGGTCGATTAAAGGTATAAAAGGATTGATTTCAATGGTATAGCTAATAAGCCCCCAAAGAATAAATTATTAAAAGACAAAATCTCAAAAAATACTAATATTGAATACAGACAGTAATAACAGCAGTGTACAGTGATTAAATGATTACTTTTTAATTTCAGATAAATTATCGTTTAACACAAACAACAGTAATCGTCCATTATGGCGACCATATTTATGATAATGACAGTAACCCAATTTAGTTTCACACTGGCGATTTTTGTAAAACCATACTTATTTTCTAACTTAATTATATTTTTGTATGTTTGTACATTTTGTTTTGTGTTTAACAATTATGGATAATCGAAATGTTTACTCTTGTATATGTAATAACGTTTTTACTAATAATTTTGTTAATTTATTTAACTTTGACAGTTCCAATGATGAAACTTAACATGCTAAACTACGTGTTTGAAATTTAATTATGATTTTTATCGTTTCCATAAAATTCGATTGTGATTTTTAATGTTTCCAAAAAATTCGATTATATTTATTAAAATACTGTTAAACTGAAATAAATTGTATTCAATTTTCATCAGCTATAAACATTAATTTATCCACACTTTGTTTATATATGCATTACCTCTGAGCATCGGATCGTGTTTAGTGTTATAATAAAATAGGGTGCAGGTTTAGTGTCCGAATTTAATATGTTTGGAGGTAATATGACTAAAAAATTGCATTATATTTCCAAAAATATTCATGGAGAAGTTCTATTAAAGTCAATCTTTTAATATGTAGAAATTTAAGAAAAATAATAAAAATGTAGATTTAAAATGTGTGAATTATAACACACATTTCTATTCTATTTGTTATGTTGAATGACGTGGTTAATTTATACATAAATATGTATATTTTATTGTGGTTCATTCATAGTTATTTGATAAATATTTTTTAGGTTTATACACATGTATAAATTTTCACAAAATATCCAATAAAACAACACTATAAATACTAGATTGTGGCTGAAAAATGAGAATAATTTAGTAAGACAGAAAATTATTAACATAATAAAATTGATTTTATAGAGCGATTGCTTAAAATTAAAATCAATAATAAAATTAATAAATTGCTTGTTGCATTATAAAAATAATACTTTTTGACATCCAAAAATTATAACTATTAAAATTGTTTTCGTCATTATGATTCATTATGGATAGATTAAAATATACGATATTAAAATAGATTATCAGCAATAACAGTTAAATAGTTTTCAAACGATCAAACTCTTAACAAATCTTAAATATCATATTTTCCCGAGAAGATTCTGTACAAACTAAAAATATTTTTTTTTAATCTATGTAATCGTTCTTTTTTTTATAACGTTTCAATAGAATGCCAGTTCTATTTGGATAAATAGAATTTAAACTAGAAAGCAATCCAATATGCCAATCTTCGGCCGGCATTTTATTTCTATCGTTACGTCAATACACTATTCAACAACAAAAATCTTGGACTTTTGCGTATCAATGGTTTCGATCACATATGAACGCTTGCCATCATGTACAATACAAACGACATGTATACAACACCACCGCACCGAACATACACGCGATGTATCACAGTTTCACGAATCCCTCTTAAAACGCTTTTTGTATAACATGTATATATACATATTGGTTTGGTTGTTAATTTATCGACGGCGCGGACGAGACGAAAATATTTCATTTCATTAATAATAGCGAGATCTTCGATCGATGATAGTTGGGGGGGAGGGAAGGCGTAAGAGAAATGTGACGAGTACTTATTGTGCGTGTGTGCAGCTCATACATATATACATATATTCGACCGGAAATTGCGGTAATGGAAAGGTCGGCCGTGGAATAGGGGTGGAGGGCGGACAGGAAGACTCCGGAAAGCAAACGAGAATAGGAAAAGGGAAGGAAAAGAAAAATAAGAGAAGGGAGGACGTCACCCGACGTTCATAAACGTACGTCGTGTTGTACGCGCGTGCGATAAACGTTTCGGCGTGAGGCGCGCGAGGATCTCGGTCAACAAGTGTTCGAGAAAAAAGGGTTTACGTGGCAGTGTATATGTTTGCGTGATATTATTTTTCCCCCTACTCGTATTTTGTTCTGCAATGCGCACATACTAGTTCATAACAACGCGCGATGGCAACGATAAATTGTATTGAGATCATGTTATACGTTTAGACGCCGAGGTATGGAATTATTGTTACATCACGTCCTAACACGGATGAAGGATGCGAAACAACTACTAACAATCGCGTATGAATATAATATGTATTCTGTAGTCAAAAATCAAATCTAAATACGTTGTCGTTGTCGGAAAAATTACAAATTCAGTTCTATTCCATAGCGATTTTTTTAAATCTAATGCTATGCTAAATTGCTTACAACAAATTTTTCAGGAAAAAAGTCGTTTTAATTCAGAAATTACAAATGAAAAACTTCAAAAACTAGATTTTCATCAAAATCTTGTTTCTATGATCTAAAATACCAAAACATAATTTATATTTTTGGATAATATATTTTTTTTTTATTCTGTTTTTTTTATCATTTAAGAAACTTTGATGAGTAGATGGGGAATTTGTGAATAGTGTAATTTCAATAAAATAAAATGTTTAAACACGCAAAACGTCAAAAACCTCATATTTTTTCTCGTTAGTTTTGCAAGAATGACTTATAAACGGTAGTAAAGTACCATTAAATAATAACGACGTTAATTAAAAATATGACAGATTTTTTTTTTATACAATTACTGACGTGAAACTTTATTTTATCAAAAACCCCTCTGTGATATTTACAATTATTATACTTATATTGTTATAAATATTATATTATTAATGTAACTGCCCAAACATGATGACAATACCAGTATATAATGTTTATTACCTCAGGACATTTTATTTATTTATAATAGTTGTAAGTATAATATTCATCTTTTATTATTTGTGTAAGGTATCCACTACCAATCGTATAATAATAATAATAATAATAATAAATACTGATTATTTCGATTATACAAGTATTTCAATTATAAACGATAAAGTATACATATCAATTCTTGAAGTCTGTGTAATAAAAATAATGTAATAAATACGTGTTACAATACGTGTAACGATCAGTTCTTTTCAGGCGCGGTTTTGTTTTGTTTGAAGTAATTTGAGTTTTTTTTTTTGATGATTAAAACTAAAATAAACAGTTTATATTGTTCATTTCAACAAAAAATAAAAAATAAATAAAATATCCCTATGTAGGACAATATATCTGTTTGTCGTTACAATCTTTTTATACGACTAGAATTTTGATGTTAGTGAAGTTTCATCCCCATTCTTCTTACCCATTTAAATGGTATAGTCAAATACACAAATTAGTGCTAATACTGTGTAATCAATTGTCACAATTAGTTAAAGTTTACATTTTTTTAGATACAATCGTAATTTTATCGTTATACAAACAATAAAATTATAATAAATTATTAATAATGATAATCGTAATACGACGATAACTTATTAACGCGACTATATTGTTATCTCAAATGGCGAGCGTTACGTAAACATCCGAAATTTAATTGGTATTTCCTAGCATGACTCAAAATAAATAACGGGATAAAACGCAACGATATAATGTACTGCAATTACGTAGTAAATAATTGCAGGTATTTTTTCGATACTACAAAAACGTTGTTCCGCGCAGAGATTCTTGCTGACTCGCGAACAACCTACCGGCACCGCGCTCTGCAGGCGAGTAATGACGGGTACGCTTCGCCAAAGGAATGATAGTAGGGGCGGCGGAAAGACTAGGCTTTCTAAATCGTAAACCGTAAGTCATTCATATCAATATAATACATATATATATATTTATTAATAGCGAATAATGCAATCCCCGCCACAGAACCCTATATAATACTGTTGGTCTTTCTATTACAAGTGATATATTAAACTTTTATATTGAATTTTTATACGCTCGACAATTTCATAATATCAGACTAAGCGTTCGCAATTCACAAGCCATCAATTTATCGACAACTGCCATGCAGTTAATAATAATTTGTGTCTTACAATCACGTCAACGCATTTGAAGCTCGTATTTTTTCGATTTTGACATTATGTGAAAATCCTAGACGTGTATACCTAGATGATCCTTAATTGCCGCTAAGGACATAATACTGTCAATATTCTACTACTGCTACTGAAAAAAAAAAATTGGTATTCTAGTTTTCTGATGACTTTTTGTTAAAAATATTATATACTAAACAATAATTACTTCTGTACCGTGCACTAAGCACGAGTGGTCACTAAATTAAAATGTCAAATGTCATAAGAATATCTTAAATCTAATTTAATTAAATCTTAAATTTGATTGTGTGTATTTATAAATATATATATATGTGTGTGTGTGTGTGTAATATTTTGTTTGTTTAGAAATTTATATCAAAATTAATTCAATGAGTATTTATTAAAATTCAAATATTAATTATACATCCATAAACTACTAGCGTAACTGAAGTCTTATTAATTTAATTTTCTTAGATATATTTTTATTTATCTAAATTCGTGTATTTCTATGGAGAAAATTAACAAGTTAAACGTTTAAACTTAATTAAATATTTGTTTAAATTTTTATTCGGTTATTTAACACGTTAAACATTATTTTAATATACAATTTTAATTAATTAGCTACTTTTTTCAATTTAAAGTGTAAACATAAGGTTAATTATATATTTAACTATATTTAAATTAAATTAAATTTTATTCAAAGTCTAATGCGAAGTTTTTTAATGAGGTGCTCACTTTTTATTATAGGCAATTGATAAAGAGGTAATAATTTAAATAAATTTAATGTCAGGTGTTAAAATAGTCACAAAGGACTTTTATTTTTAGATATAAAATATATCAACTTTTATTTGATTTTTATTTCCCATACGTTTAAATAAATAGTCTTTTATTTAAATAAATAAATATATTTATATATATATTTTTTTACTAACGAATATTAACTTATAATTTTTATTTTATTTCTATTCGTTAATTCTTGTATTTTTCTTCTTTTTATTTCTTTAATTTTTAATTTTTTTTTTTTTTTGCATATCTTATTTACTCTTTATTTGTTTTTTCTTTTATTTTCACTACTATATTAGTCTTTTATTGTTTATATTCAAGGTTACACGAAAATGCATACATTTTTAAAAAAATTAATTAAGTGTTTTACAATACATATTTATATTGATAATTTGAAAGTTATAACCTTCAGTTAATGTAAATTATTTTTTTCTCAAAGTTAATTTTGAACATTTAAAGTTGACAAATTAACAATGTAAGCAATTTTTAACCTAACTTAACTTTTTAATTCAATGAAAATAATTAACTAACAATATTAAAGACCAGAGGATTCAGTGGTTTAGTCATATGCGTCGAAAAGAAAATTACCCGTTATGAGCAACATTCGAATGGATACCTCAAGAAAAAAAATCACGTGACATGCTTAGGAAAAGATAGTTGGATGAATTAGAAGAAGATCTGAGAAAGCTGGGTATTGAAAAAAGATCTGGTATAAAATAAGAGACAGGTAGGACGCAAAATTGTGGTAGGAGCCAAAACTTTTAGACAGTAGCTATGCCAGAAAAAAAAGAATTAACTTGTCCAGCTTTTTATATGACCAACTATTTTTTGAAGACCCTATTCTTAAAATTATAAGTGCACGGAATTGTATGGAAATGACAGAACACTATAAATGGGTGAAGCATAATATCGTTTTTCGTTGGTACATAAAATAAAATCCTCTACAATATTAATCCACGTAAATAATAAAAAATTCTAAATATACGAGTATTATCAAACGATCAAATGCTGAACTACAGATTTTCTTCTTCATCTTAATATTATTATTATTATTATTTATTTTTTTTTATTTTTTGAAAAACATATTAAAACGTAAGAAAAAAAATTTTAAATTAAACTGTTGTAGAATAAAACAGTACAAGAAACGGGATTTCTTTCTTTTAACCATCGAGTATTTAATAACAAGCAAGATACCTTTCGGTACGCTGATTTTACTGCAACGATGAATATATTTACCTTTGGGGTTACTTTTTCATTTGAAATATATATTGAGAAGCTTATTCCGAGTGATGTGAATTTACTATTTTACTAACGACAAAAAAATATTATAAGATCAAAATCAATCTTAATGGTTTTTTAAACCATTAATATTCTCGAACAGTCAATATAGTGTACTTGCTGTAGTAATTAAATACATATATCAAAACGCAAATAGATTTTAATATTTTAAAGATTCATATATATAAATAAAGTAAAATAAATTTTAGTACAATTAGGTATCCAATTAAAATGAATCGAATATTTAAATGAAAATTTGTAATTTTTAACCAAGTTTAAAAAAATTAAAAAACCTTTCGCGTTCAACAAATCATACACCCTTTTTCAATGTGTATGTTATGGTGTGGTTTTATAGTTTTTTTATCTCTACAATAACTTTAATTTTGTTTGGTTTTTACTTCCGTAGGGGGAGTATAACTTGGTAAATATGTATAAATTATTGTTTTTTAGAGGAAAATGTGCCTTTTTTAACGAACCATCCTCACTCGGTCATTACTCTGTAAAATTATCATCACAAAATTATATATTATTTTTTTTTAACACATGAGTACAAATACATTTTATTATTTATAGTAAACTTACAAATTGATTTTATAACACTTTTACTCTAATTAATTTGTAAATATAGCAATAAATTGTAAAATTTAGTTAAACATTATCTGTTTAGTTTGTTTATTAAAATATACTAGTAATTTTTTATAACAAATTTAAAATGTTTATGATTATTTATAATATGTCATAAACAAGACACATCCCATGCAATTCTATTACAACACACTTACTAGTTATAGCTATAAAGAAATTTACTATAAAGTAGACTTATATATCATAGGAATCATATATATGTCGAACATTTGCGACAAAATATTATATATAATTGATTCACACAGTAACTTTAAAAACGCATAGTAAATTATTACCGTTCGTCATATTGTATTATTTAGTGTACTATCACGAGAAAAAGAGATTAATGTGTATATAATAAATTTCATATAAAAAACCTTTCTAGTTTTAACAGGTATAAAAATATAGATAAAGAAAGTTAAGTTAGCTTTACGTACACTCAGAAGTATCGCATGTAGTTAATATATCACGTAGTAAAACTCGGAATTCTCGGAAACCCATAAAGTAAGAAAGTGGAAAATATGCTAATACAAATAAAACGCAATTTATAACAATCAGAATATGGTTTTGTTTGTGCATGTTGCAGGCATATTGCAATTGCAGTTTCTCTGTGTGTCTCGAAAAATATATTTGTATAACTGTCAGAAGATACAACATGCCTCGTAAATTTAATGAAAAACATTCTCAAAAACAGTTAGGATATTAAATTATAAATGTAAAAAGGAAATGATTGTTTGTTCGTCAAATGGTATCATATTTAAAATGTTTAAATTTGTTGGTAGACAAAACAATTTTCTAAAACCATTATTACCAAAATATATATTTTATATATATATGTATATAAAATATATATGTAGCTTACAAAAAAAAAAAAAAAAATAATAATAATAATAAACGTAAGTACATAATAGTAAATATACTGATATTAGTTCAATTGTAAATACAAAATATAAGGCGCACGATTTTCGTTCACTCACGTTTAAATTTTTTAAAATTAATTTTCAAAGAAGCGATATTTATAGCTCATAAAAATAAAAATAAAAGTTTATTTTCATTCTAATATCAGTCAATTCAATATCTTATTTTATTGAACTCTAGGTTCTATTTCTTTTAAATGCATTGTTTTGTTTATAGTCCGTTAAAACTAAACCATAACAAAATTATCATACTTCCCGTCCTCCGTTTTAATGACGTGACATCCGAAATGGAACGTTTCGGACTCGAGACAGCCTATAAGTAATGCGTACAGCAGAATAGCGGTGATTTCATTAAAGGTAAAATGGAATGAAAATATATTTTCACGCGATGTATCTTCGACAAACTACCGTGTCTCCATTATTAGCTACTGCTAGACGTACGACTCGCGTGAAACTATAAATGTTACCGTACACAAGATATTCTTTCAACAACGTTTGTCGAGATCGATTCACCGAGTATACAGGTGGTTGTCAATTGATAATTTCAAAATACAAAGAAACGCATATCGTATGATACGATCCTACAGATTCCGGTTGGCCGGAAAACCGTGTCGCGCGCATACATCACACGTGGGCATATAAATATCGGTACACATCGAGATGGCTTACTTGCGGTGTGTTCGGCAATATTTATTTGAAATGTTGTGACGTGAAAGGAAGAAATGTAACTTTGGAAACGAACTTGGCACGGGCTTATGCGGTATCGTCACGAGCGGCCGGTAAAACACGGCGGGCGCCTTCTCGAATGCGAACGGGTCTCCGTGTCTGCGGCCGGGGCTGTCGCGACCGAAAATACGGAAAACGTTGGCGCGCGCTCGCGACCGGGACCGGAGCGGACGGTAACGAACGAACGGGGACGTGCACGCGCTTGTGTCGGATGCCGCGAGACGACTGGTCGGCGACGACACGCTACTCGGCGTTTTTCGGTTCCGGGCGCGCGCGAGTCCCGGCACCGCGTCCCCCAGTCGCCGCAGCCCGACCAGCACCGAGACGGCCCCGTGTCTGTTCGCCGTTATTTTATTTATTTTTTGTTTATTTATTTATTTTTTTTTCGCGCGCGCCGGACAACCGAACACGTCGTCTCGCCGCCGTGTTCGCGCGCGGGCCGATCGCCCCGGGAAAAAGCCCGAGACGCGCCGTCGCCGGCGAGACGTAGAGAACGCGAGCCAGACGACGCGAGCTTCGGAAAAACGACAGCGGAGAAGACTGTTCCTCGTCGCGCACGTCTTTCCTTCTAACCTGACGTCTGAGTTACCACGTTACGTACACACGGTTCAACGAGAATTTTCGCTGGGCGACAAACGGACTCGTTCCTCGGTTTCGCACGAAACGCGCGACCGATATTGTTTTTGATCGATTACGCTTTTATTGCAATACGAAATTTCATCGACACTCGCGGGAGAGCATGATTTAAATACGCATATGCGTTCTATGGTTTAAGACATTGGTTGCGCATTTCGTTTTGAAATTTTACTACCGTCACCAGGATTAATCTGACCCTTTTCTGTTATACTATATCATCAAATTTTCTTTAACAAATATTTTACATTTGTGTAACAAATGTCTATTTAATCATTCAGTTATCTAATATAATATAAATATAAAATAGTAAATTCAGTAATGGGAGTACGATATCTATTAAATAAAAGAAATTATTGTTCCAAATTGTATTTGTTACGTTGTTAGTTTGTTCCAGGCAACGCGAATTGAGCAGCACCCATAATATGCTATATATTTCCTCAGTTTTTCGTTTACATTCATTCCGAGATAATATTTTTAATTTTTATTTTCCCAACATATTAAGTATATGTTATCATTACAATGAAGAACGTTAATGACAAATAAAACGCCCTATTCTTGTCATCCACTAGTTGACAAAATTGTCTTACCGTGCGAAATATTAAAATATTTACTAAAAGAATATATTTTTAATTTTTATGCGTTTTCTGTAACGTGAAATTTCGATCTTTTTCTAGTGTATTCATTATTTCACATGTATCTAGACCAAAAACTACACATGACTTATTCTTATTTACTTGCAGATACTCCGAAAACCGGCATTCCCAAAAACTTGTAGTTATAGTTCATTATCACCGTACTGATAACAACGTAAATAGAGATAGACATAGTATGGTAAATATCACAATTTTAGTAAATGACGAAAACAAATACAATGCTAGTTTCACATTTTTACTTTCAAAAACAATCTTTTTCAAAATTAATTTTAAAAATACGAGTATTCTTATGACAACAATGTAGTATTGTGTTCCACAAAGTGAATTCAAATATGTACCATAAAACGTTGTACTAAGGGTGTTATATTGCAAAACGCTAACGCATATTTGTCCATCGTTTTAAAATTACTACGTTCTTTCGACAGTTGGTATAAATATAATTACGCCTCGTTATTCTTTTTATGACGTCGTTTGCTTTTCCTCGCACATTTCCTCGTAATTTATTAATAAATAAAAAATGTGTTTTCTTTGTTTTCATGAATATTATAAATAGAATTCGAATTTATATTATGTGAAAATACCTAATACAAAACGATTCTATTCACTTAAAAATATAAAAAAACATCAGTCGGCTAGGCTACGTCAGTAATACAGCTTCTAATATGTTTTGTGTAGAATACGTCACGTGAGATGATTAATATAATACTTTTTCACCTGCTACACCTTTATTTATATGATACACGTCAATAATTGATTATTATAAGCAAATATAAGATATTTAGTTATTATCAGATACTTCGTTCTTTCTATGATAATTATTAACACAATCATTTTAAAAATTACTACTGATTTTCCACGGTAAACATATTTTATCGGAGTCGATATTTAAATAAATAAATAAATATAGTTATAATGCTTGTTTGTTTTTTATCACCTTACAACTTTAACAATTTTCTAGATATAAATATAATTTTAATTTCATCTTATACAATTCGACTATATAGACAAACAACATACTTTTTAGCACACAACGTAATTTTTAGCACGTTGAATCGTAGGTATAACACGAACGACACCAATTGTTAATAGTGCGACACAATATTTTAATTTCAAAACTTCGTCGCCCCATAACATCATCCGATGACGACACCAGGAAATCATGCGAACGTCAAATATTACAAAAGATATCCTTTTGTATAACGAGATACTATGTTTGATTTGGTCTTTTAGGTATAAAAGTTTAAAATTTACCGTATTTTTGTCACGCTTGAAGGCCAAACCGTTTACCGAAAATGTAAACCTGTACAAATTCTACGTTAATATTATTTTTAAACTCTCAAAAAAAAAACTGAATGTACTTTATTTATTTTATATTATTTAAATATACACATAAAATATATATTAATGCAATTGATTTAATCGATAAGTTTACTATCACTTAGTTCGTTACATAAAAATAGATAGTTTAAATAATATTTATATTAAGCTTTTTATAAACGTAAATAGTCTTCACGGCTCGATCGACTGGCGGTAACACGGCCCTCCAGATAGGCAAATCAGATGCGTCTAGGTATATGTTATATTATTATTATTAACTATATAATAGTTTTCATAAAAATGTGAAGATAAGAATATAATCATACAATATAAAATTATTGACATTATTATACTTAATAAATGCTTAACATTAAATTTGTCTTTTTTAATATAAGTTTAATTTATATATATATACATATATATATAGCTTTTATATAAATATATTAAATCAACAGCATAATATGCATTTGTATTCTTTATAGAAATAAAAAATTGAGTTCGATTCTTTAAGTTAGTTATCTAAATGATCTTTTTGTTTATAGATCATATAGACTATTATAATTCGTTATCTTAATGCATACATTAGGAATTCAATGAACTCAGACAAAAAGTCTAGAGTCCAGACTCTAAATTACTCTTTTAATTACACATTTTTAACATTTGTATTTAATAATAATATATTTTCAAAACAATTTTTTTCTGAACTATATGGTTAATAGCGTTATTAAAAATGAACATGTCTTACAGACATCTATCTATTATATAATACGTTTTTCTATAAATTATCCTGTAGGTAGTCTATTATGTTTTTCTTTAATAATTGATAGTAATTTTATAACATAATGAAAATGATCTCATACAAATAGAATTTAATGAAGAAAGTGAACACATAACAATATATATTTATATGATTTATATTATATACTATACCAATTTCATAAAAAAGCTTATGGACTTATGGAGTAAGCTTTTCTTAATAAGTGTATATTATAACCCACAATATGCTAATTATTTTAAAAAATCAATCAAGATAAATTAATCTCTACATAAAAGTCATTGTATTTTTTTATTGCTAATGAATCGTTCTTAAAAACATTAATTTATGTATCTTATGCTTTTTTAAGTTTTATAATGTTCATTTTTCTCGTTTACTCAGTACATTTTTTATACGTTAACAAATACATATATAAGAGTATATATGTGTTTGTTATTTATGTCTTTGTTATATACAACAATAACGAATTATTCTTGCAGAAATCTGAAAAGTAATGAAAGTATTACTTTTCAGATATTGGCAAGAGTTTTGATGTAGTTTAATGTTATTTAGCCTGGTTTTTATTATTTAAATGCTTTCCGTTCAATTAAATTCTGCTGTACTTGAAAAGATTTCCATGACATTTTTCGCTCAGTCTCCTCCTTTTATAATAATAAATTGCGCCAAAATAATTAATTTATATAACTCTTACATTACTTCAGCCGGTAATATCGTGTTAAATTTAATTACTTTAAATATAACAAATCTTAAATGCGTAAATATATTTTCAATATGTAGATTTTGTCGTATTTTCCTATTAGTAAATCACAAAAATACAAATGAAAATGAATACATATGTTTTTCAAAATATATTGAATAATTTTTAATTTTTTTTAATCATGTCTGTCTACTTTTATATACAATGTGGTAGAGATTAGGACAGGTTATTTATCACATGTATATCATACATAATATAATAAAACTATATGTAAAAAAAAATTGTTTACACATATGTACTATTTTTACAACATCAGTCCATATATCGAGTGTAATTGGGTATATGCGCGCACCATAAATATTATATGTAATGTATATGCTTTGATATTGTAAAATCCTGATTTACAAATATTTTATGTAGTGAACATGGAAAATATTAAATAATAGGTCTCCAATTTTACTCTACACAAAAAAAAATCATCTTGCATCTCAAGAATTACATTTTTTATATTGATTTAATACTTATTGATTTTTTGAACCAGCCGATATTGTTTGGGAATAATTTTTCATTCAGTTTAATAATTGGGAGCTATTATTAAAGTCATAATTTTTTTTAAAATCATAAACACGTTACAACATTTCTGTGAAAATGCTAACTAACTACCATAACCAATAATGATAAATAACAGTATGTAATTTAGGCATTTATTTGTATAATATAATAGACAATTTAAACTGATAGCTATATTTGTATATTACATGTAATTCACGACTAAATAAATTAAAATTGAAATATCTTGTAAATCTAACCACTAGTTTCTAACTGCATCCTTAATATTACCATTTGTAGGGTTGGCGAGCATTCAATAGACGACGAAAATACAATCGTCAGAAGTGTTAGTCTTCTGTAGAGTGATGCGTGCTTATGTGATGCTTATGCCTAATAAAACATTTGAAACGCTAAAATGTTGTCGATAAGTCATTTTTCCGTGCTTTTTCAAAAAATTGACGAAATTTCAAAATGTATTTATTAATACGTACAGAATTCAAGCGAAATTCTCTATTATCCTCTTTGTATATGTATTCTATTAGGATATTATCAGCGACTTAAGTGCTGCAAATATAAGGTCAAAACTGGTATAATTTTGTTATAGATATTAAACGATTATTATAGGTTAGATCGGATGAGGTTCAGGGAAAAGTAATTCGAAATCGACCTCCCTCCAAAATGATGATCCCGAAAATAAAAATTTCAGTTGGCACTTAAGTAGATAAGTAAGCAGCATCACCAAGTTATTTATTGTGAAAATATACCGTTCCAATTGATTCTTTCATATTGTATGCAAAATCGTTTCGGTCGTATACACGCAAAACCTTATGCTGTTAACGGAATATATTTATCCTAATCGTACCTACTTATAGCTTTTCCTTATATATTTAAGTGTAATATGAATTTGTAATAGAAATCGATATTTAATGATTAAAATCATCGTATCATATTGTAGAAAATAATTCAGCACGTTGTTCAAAGGTTATGAGAATTTTATAATATTACTGCTAAAAGTTTCCCGTTTCTCGTTTCTGTTTTGTACGTAGACAATGTTGATTTATTATTTGTATAGTGTCATATGCATTTAATTATCACTCAGTTTTTAGTCTAAAAGTAATATCCTATCTCACCGATTGTTAATTAATTCACTTGAGAAAGGTATTTTTGAAATATTACATTCCAGAATAATAATTATTAAGTTTAGCTTATTAATGCATAGCATATTATATATAAATGTTCAATGGCATTTTTCTCGCTATTTAAAAATACTCCAGGGAATGCAATTCGTGGGTAGGTGTTAGAGACAAACATAGTAATTTCATAAAAATTCATTACGAGGAAAATGGAAATTAAACGTTAATAAATATGTACGTCGAGATACTCAAATATACTTATTAATTTTTCGAAAATGTTTGAAAACTAAAATTAATTATAATTTATTATACACCAATCAAATAATGTTTGCTAACAATAAACAATAGAAACGTCTTCTATATGAATACTAATATATTACATATATTTCTTTTTTTCAATAATCCCTTGGAACAGTTAAAATATAATAAAATATAATATAAATCATGTAATGTATTTATGTATATTATACAAAATCAATTTTTTTCATTTAAATATATTTTAAAGAATATTGATTAACTTTATTTAAATGTGAAATTCTAAAATCATATATATTAATTCATAAAGTATATAAAATGCTTAAATATTTACAAAATATTAATACAACCACATTATTAAACATTAAACATAAATAATTTATGTATTGTGCATTTCAATGTTATTATTAACTCAATTATTAGGATGTACGATTGCGTTTGATGTTTACAGTGATTCCCATAAAAAACGATAATACCATTAATTAACAAATGATTACAAAATGGGTAATAAGTTACAGTGCGAAAACTGTTAGAAAGTAATTAAAGTTTAAAACAACTTTGGATGTTAAATTTGTTTTTAAATCTTGTGAATAATGAAATTAGGAAGTTGGATATTGTAATAATAATCTTAAAACCACAAATAAATTAAATTTTTAAGGAAACCAAAAATAATTTTTCTTGTCTGCAAAACGTATTCATATACTAAAATATAAACTAATCATATCGAATATCTCTATCTATTTTAAAATTTAAAATTCGTCAATGTAACTACGAGTTGAAAAGTATTTTTCAGAATTATACATACATTAATACAATTTGTATCGATATATTTATAGTCGTATAGAAATAAAATTTAATTAATTTCTATAAATGGTTTATATTATTAGTAAATATGAATAAAATAATAATGCTGTACTTATTATATACTGATATTTATTCTAAGGTATAATTATAAATTATAAATAATTATTAATTACAAAAGAATTATAAATTAAATAAAACATTAAAATATAAATATAAATATAATTTTAAACGTTATTGTACAAAATTTAATATTTCAATCCGATTGACAATAAAATAACTTGCCTACTGTACATTTTGAAAATTTAACAATTAACTCATTCAAAATTAATCAAACTTCCTACCAATAATACTAACTGTAAGTAACATCAAATCATTCTTATACCTACACATCATCAAATATTTATAAGTAGATCTGATGTAAAGTATACAACTATTATACTATGCGATAATTCATGTCGAGCTCAATTGGTTTTTTTTTCAACAAATATTGTTATTGAAGTAGTTGTGTAGTGTACAGTTTTAAACAATTACTTTTGAAATTCTAATTATTTGAACAAAACCTACTCAAAGAGTATGTGATTAATTAAAGTATCACATGGAATCATAAATTAGTACGTATACATGATCAGACGAAATAATAATTAATAAATATGTTTTATCGTTGTGGTTTATATTATAAATAAATATCATTACAATAAATAACGTAGAATAATTATGAACAAATTACTATAACAAACAAAACATAGTGCATAATTACTACGAATATGTTACCTATGGATTGTGATTATGCCTATATAACATGAAGCAATGTCTGCGAAAATCATTTAAGGTTTTTAAATTGATGACGTTTACGAAAAATATAAAAAGGTTATAGTCACTGCCTTGAATCTTGTTCGTCTGTTTCGTTGCTCGCACAATTAGAATTGGTCTCTCGGCATAAAAATTAGTAAAAAGTTTTGTGTTGCGTTTTAGCCTTTTGATAAACGTGGTTTCACAGAAAATTTCAATCAAACTTCAAATGTGTTCTTAACATATCGGATCGAGTTAATAGTCTCTCTGGAATTTTATTGTAATTCTTTCAAAGGTACCTACGGTGACGTTAGGCTCGTGAATTAATTAAACAGGCGTGTGTATCAAACGAGCACGATACGGTTCATTTGCGAGAATTGTCGCCCAGCCTGTAAAAATTCCAATACACATATTATACATGTATTCCGCTGTCGCCATTTACAAAATTCAGGAATGTGCTTTTGTCACGACCCGCGTCCGCCAATAAGAATTTCATGGAGACAAAAATGCGAAAGGGAAACTAACAAACGCATATTGGATGAAAGGCATCGGGAACATTCTAACGTTCTCACAAAGGACATTGGAAAACTAAACTCGAATAGGTCCGTACAAGTATTTCGTCGTTTTTTTTATCTGAAACATAAATGAGTTACAAAACTTTTCAATTTAGAGGTATCGAGGATATATAGTCCGCCACTAATTTTCACCGACATATTATTCAATTGGTTTAACCTAATAGTATTTGAATTATCAGAGCTTATAAAGTATACGTAGAATATAGAATGCCCAAAGGAGATAATAAGAAAAGATTTTATAGGTACGTAAATTCCACATTATTTTAATTTATACAAATATCTTACCTAATCCTAATGCGAAATGTCACACGGGACTTGGTGATAACCTCTCTCCGGAAGCATTACATGAACCTCAAGACAACGACATTGTCTGACGACTTGTGTTTTAATTAAGTCGAGGAATTCCTCATTGTATAAATGCTCTTAATTTTGCACGTAATAATAAAAAAATGTTCGTTCTTGTAAATCATGAAATCTTGTGTTTCTTTGCCACTTGACGTAAAATTCCGATCAAAATTACTTCTCCGTTTTAGTTTTGCATCTCTTCTGCCTGTGACTATTCTGGTTCTCCCTCGAGCATTTAGTTTACTTTATAGACTCGAACCCTCTCGTCGATTCTGCCCGAAGAGCGATTGCAAAGCTTCTTTGGGAGAATTTCATTCGACGACGACAACGACGACGACGACGACGACGAATGACGTAAAAGTTTTTGAATTAAAAACGCCATGACGAAAGAGGATGGGAGTGGAACACGCGTAAAAATGTCGTTCCGCCTCGCAAACACGTCATTCGTTCCGAAACTAAAACCGATTATTTACGACTCCGGTCGTACGCGGCAATTTTTAAAATGAACTTCGAAACGGTCCGCGCTGGTGTCGTTGTTACCACTGCCACACCACTGATCTCCCCACTAATGCCAGTTATCAAAATTGCACTCTTACCAAAAAAAAATCCTCCTCTACGTTATTTGTATAATTTTTACCACTCCCTTTTCTCCTATCTGCGGTTGCCAACGTCCTCAAACGCGGAAGACAGTTAACATTGTTGTACAAATAGAACAATAATTTTGCAAAACAAAACTATGGTAATTTATAGTAAACTCTTGTAGTGTCTATAATATCGCAGTAGTGGTCGCCGCACATCCTAGTTTAACGTCAACGGACACGATAGATTCAGTTAGTTTGCTAGTTACGCTTCAATAAAATGTAAGCAATAAATAACACTGTTATAGCAAACGTTTACAGAGAGTATCGAGTTGCTGTCGAGTTTACGTAAACCAAACGTTTAATAGTATGTATTTGGTGTGCTAAACAATAATTTATGATCTTGTATGGACTAATTAGAAACATTAAAACTATTGCTAAGTCTAAAATCGTTTGCTGCTTATGCATAACATCGTTATTGACTATTAGAATATATGTGTAATAAAAGGCATATAGTTTTAATGATCAAAAGCTTAGGATATAAAATTTCCTTTTCTTAAGTGTTTTAAGCACAATTAAATAATACATTATTTTGAAAAAAAATATAAGTTTAAATTGAACATGCACATGTAATTACGTTTTACTGATACGAAGTACTTATTATACTTATTATTTATATATAAATATTATTTATTGTTACATGTATGAAACACTAGAATCATTATGCGTTATTCTCATACTATATTTAGTCTTGTATTAATATTTGAATATTATAATTATAGTAAATAAATACTTTCATTAATCATCAAAATCCAAAATAATCACGACTATGATTCCAATGTTTAATTCAGAGATCTAATAGTCTCGTTTCATCTTCAGCATCGGTCTGTGTCGGAACTCATTATAACGATCATAACGGTAACTTAAATTATATTTTACCTTTTACACCAAATTGTTTAAAATCCGTTAAATTTAGTCAGAGTACTCGACCAGACTTTTTTTAAGCAACATAAAGTCCAACCGCAACCCCTAAATTGAGTTTTAAAATTTTGCCACAGACACACCGTATCATAGATAGAACATTTTTTATCATTACCATATTTATAACAGCACACGAAAAACTTTTATTTAGTTATTAATCAATCGCATACTTCATGCCAATAAATATTATGTATATTTCGTTAACGAGATTATTTCTGATAACTTACAGGTAACATTACGTTTTTGTTTCATCAAATGCCCTATTGTATATAAAATACAAACATCATTAATATACCATATGAAACCTATACCTAAGCGTTTTGTAGAGACTAGTATTTAAGTGAATAAGTGATACTAATGAATTAGACCGTAAGCCGATTACGTTAATTATTCATATAATATTACTTCTCTTTCAATTTGTGCCGAAGCTTACTTGTATCTATAGTAATCATAATTTAATATTTCAATTTAATTCTACAGGGAGCATTATCCCTACACAACTTTTTAAAAAGAAATTTTATTATCCTTTTCTAAAAAAAAAGAGCGAAAAAACCCCGTCACTATGTATAATAGTTTGAATTTATTTGATAACTATGTTTTTTATATTAATAATAATAATAATAATGACTCAATATATTTTTAAATAAAGTACGAATTTTGAAGGTTTATGTTTTATTTTTCTTTATACTGTATAAGACCAAACACTATCATCTACGAAGATACTTAATAAAATATAATGTAAATATATGCATTTTCTCGGAAGAATTATGATTTGATCGCATTTTTGTTATTTTTAATGCTGAAAATAAATCTTAATCAAAAATGCATACGAATCATTTTTTTTTTTTTTTTATTAAACAGTAAATATAATATAAAAATCTTATTAAATTTTATTTTCATCATTCCAAAATGTTTTACTATACTTTAAATAAAAACTACTATATATATATATATATATATATATATATATATATATATATATATAATATTTTAATGGGATTTTGCTAAAGTTAAAATTTTTTTATTTCAACGCTTTATTTAATAATTTTTTTCAATGTATTTTTTTTTTTTTGTAACTTTTATTGAGCTACAATATTCGTACTGTATTGAACAACTTCGATAATTTTTAATCAGGAATTTCCGACATTTCTATCTATATAAATTTCTACACATTTTATAAGACATTAGTTTAAACAGTATTCGATTTATTAATTTTAAAATATGTCATATATACGAATTATAAATAATCGTATAAATTAATTTACAAGCGAAATAATCTATTAAATAAACTAGTATGTTACTTACTTAAGTATGAAATATTTCTCAATAAGTCTATCAAAACGGTTACTGGTGTTAAATATCTATCAAAACGCTACCGACCGATAATTTTTTGTAAAATGATAATTTGGATATCATTATTCAAACGAACAATATTCAATTTATACATTGGACGTCTTAATAAAATATGTTATCGGAATAAGAAACATTGAATTGATACAGAAGTGTGAAATTTTATATATTCACTTAAAAAGAAATAAGTCCTAGTGTTTCTGTAAATATTTCGAAAATACGTATTTGTGCTGTATATAAGTATAATAATAATAATAATAATAATAATAATAATAAAAATAAATGAATACTATTTCGAATATTTTTTTTTTTTATTAAATGTGTATTTTAATCTTTCTCATCAAAAACATAACAAAAAAATTGTACAATGTTAACGAATTGTGATTTATTATTTTTTTACTCCAAATATTTATTGAAAAAGATTCGTGTAAACCCGCATACATTTTACTATATTACATATTACATACTATTTCAATTTAAACGTTGCGTATATATATATATATATGTATATATTTATATATATATATTTTTTTTTTTTGGCGACAGTTTAAATTATTGTTGTTTCGTTTAAAAAAAAAAAAAATTTAAAATAAAGTGATACACTTAATTATTAAGTAAATAGTATTTTTTTAAGAAGTTTATCGTAGACCAAAGTTATTTAAAATTACGATGCCCAAGGTTTTATTTCTTCATTTGGTACATAAATTTAGTTCAATTATTCAAACTTTATTTACGATTATTTTTCTTTCAAACGCGTATATAATATTGGTAGCAAATAACGATTGTACAAATGTGTGTTTTAACGTTGTTCAATTGGTCAGAACGAAATAAATACTATATATCCTGTCATGACATATTTTGCCTCAATAAAGTTTTCCATTTGCGAACATTCACGAGAAACTTGGCACGATAATCATACGATTCTTATGACACCGGTTAAGTCGACAAAAACGTGTAAAACTCGTAAAAGTTATTTGTTTTCCTTTTTAAAGTTATGCACGTAACCCGCAAATACCTAAACGGGCCTAGGGTCGTAGAATTTTTGCCAAATGTTGGAAGAAAAAACATATATTATTTTCCCTTTTTAGAACGAAATAAATATAACGCGGACACAGTTATGTAGAACCGTGTCACGCTGGTCATTTATCGTTAAGAACGAAAATAATGCGTAAAAGTAATTATATGTGAATTTCGGTGAACAACACGAATTATACACAAAAAATGTGCGAAAGTAGCAAGAGAAGCGTTTAAATTAAAGCCGAAAAACATACGACGTACGTTTAAATTCGCAAATTTCAGTTCTTATAAATTTTAGTCATACGCAGTGACAGAAATTCTGTAAAACTCAGATAAGGTTATTTCGGAATGATAATGTTATAATTGTTAATATAAAACTTAGAATTCTTAATCGAATCATTTTACTATCAGTTTCCATGAAAGTGGCCCTGGTACTCATTTGTATTTAGAGCAAATAAAGAAACAGGAAAAATACCTTGCATATTTACTTATTTTTTTGTATTGTAACTATTGTTATCGTACATTTGTTATTTAGCTTACTATTATTATATAAAAAAGATATAGATTATCTCAACAATGCAGAGTTGTTGAGATAAATCACGTGGTTCAGATTCATAAATATCAAAAGTATCTGATAGTGGTAGAAATAAATAGTCAAATAATTAAATAATAATAAATAAATTATATCACTTTGGACAGTTTTGAGTATGCTATCCGATTCTGGGTGAAATTCATTCACCCATTATTGGCCGCTATATCAACAATTGATTGAATAACGCGTTTCTACTTTCATTAATGTAGTTTTCATCCAAGATTTAAACAAAACAATACAAGTTTTTAGAAAAATTGCAATATTATTTTTCTTACGACTTGCATTTATTTGACGTAATACAGTTATCTGATTTACCGAGACGTTGTCGGAGAATATAACTGGTTATACTGAGAAAATGGAAAAATAAAAATCGTAAATATTACATAAGAGTTCATAAACCGTGATATTTTCCAATTTCCTCTATGATATTAGATATTACTTTGACATTTTGAACAATTTCAAAACACGTACATAATACATTTAAATAATATACCGAAAAATGCAAGAAGTTGCATTGCTTGAACTCTCAAAATTGTCGGAATTTTAATTGATTCTATGCAAAACTCAATCGTTTTTAAATATATATATATATATTAATTGAATGTAATTATCTAGGGTATATAAACGAACGGGCAATGTAATGAAATTTAAATATTTAAAATACCAACTAATAAAATATTCTTTTTTTGTGCGTGACAGAGAGGAGAAGAAGAAATCAAAAATAGTTTCGTTCCACTTTTACCATGAACAACTTACTTAGCGTTAAGTACATAAGGAAAAAATAAAACAAAGATTTTAAATTGAAACTAAAAATTGAATTACTTTTTTATTTTACGTGTTTCTGTGTCTAACGTCAACAAGCCAACAATAAGTAATTACGTTTTTGGAAATTAGGAAAACTTGCTTTTTAAAAAACAACACTGCAATAAATGGTTTTTAAATTGTTAAATGCATATTACTTCGTTTAAATCGAGTTTATACATTTTGGATAAAAAAAGGATTTAAACTCTTCGTGTTAATGAATATTAATAATTTAGTGTCTTCGTTATTATTCAATCAAAGATTCCTAAAAAGTTTAAGCCAGTATTTTACAATTTATTTTTGAATTATACCAGAACTTCTCGTTGAGCACTAAACACTAAATAATCATCGACGACAATTTTATTTCAGTGTAATATTTTGTCTTTTTTTATTATACAATCCATTCGCACTCAGTGACATATAAAACGCAATATTAATTAGATAATCCGAATAACTGGACCTGATCCATGAGTTGAAAAAAAATACTTTTCTAATACATTTTACCTATACTTTTTCGTTACCGGATTTGATTTTAATATATTTCGAAAACAACAATTTTATGTTTATAATATTTCAAACTGTTATTTAATGATATACGCAAAGAAGTGTCGTCGAAACTTGGTTTTGTACGAAAATCGTGTGATGTGTTCGATTTTCTACCTTCATCAGACACACAAATAATGCACAAGGGAAATTATTTAATATGTTCATGTAATTAAAAATTAAAAACAGTTCAGTGAATAAAATATGAATACGATTTTTTTATTTTGCGTATGTTTTAATATTGTATCATAAAGGTTAAACTATCGATTTTCGATTATAACTAGTATTTATTTATTAAGGCGGTTTTGACAAAAATTGACAAAATTGTGAGTCTTTGTATAATTTGATTTTAGACCAGTAATAATATTAGGAAATGTTGATATCTGTTGTAGATAATAATCAAGACGGGTTTTCAAATTACAAATTTCTGACATCAGTAAAGTTTATCAAACTGTCCGTATTTTAACTATGTTTTACCTGTGTCTTATTAATAATATATCCATAAATTGAATTTTAATTTTAGATAAGCGACTTCATTCTTCTCTAGAAGATATATTGAAGAATTATAAAAGGTGTAAAATATTAAAATTGGATCATCCAAAAGTCGGAATTTGATATGAGCGAAATATCTAAATTGAAATAATATACGCCGTAACTTTTTTCTTAAATGTCTCATAATTAAGTTAGGCTAGGTAAAGAATTCGACAGTAGTTAGTGGTAAATGTTAAACATTTCAATAATCATTTTAATGTTTTTAAAGTTTTAGAAAATATAAAATTGAGGATATTTTGAAAACGCGTTTAGTAAACTCCTTAATACAGGGAAGATTTTTTGCTCAAAAATAATCTCATACATGATAGAACAGAACAAACACGTTTAAAAATAAGCGTCGGATAGTTTTGATCATAATATTTATATACACTTGGGAACACTATCTTATCACATATAAAACATATCAAACATTATAGATGAATCAAATATTATGTTACTATACGAATTTCACATTACCCGTATAAACGGGTATTTTATTTAATAAAATTAATTTAACAAGAAATAAATGAGAAACCATATTCAAGAGAGTTAATCATCGTACATGCGTGCGTTTAATCCTGTAAATGTACCTTTTTTTTTTTAATATGATACGATATTTTTGATGAATGACAATTGAATATATAGTACGGTACTGGGTTTATTTATTATTTTTTTAAGACGTATCGTAAATCACCTTCCTGACACCAGAATATACCACCTAGATACGTTATTATTCCGATATACGTACGTATTGTAATATACGCTTGGAACACCTCTCATTCACACACATACGCATACTCGTACATTTACATAAATATATGTATATAAAAGAAATGTGTGTTCTTGTAGTTAATTTGCATTAGCCGGTGGCAGTATGACGGCGGAATTACTGGTCTTGTCGGGGGTGGGGGGGGGGGGAGCGAGTAGTTGAGATTTATGAATCGCTGTGCGGTCGCGACTAACAGCAACTGAACACCGGCTAGTTAAAAGTTTTCTACGTTACAGTCAAACCCGGAGTGCGATGTAAGTAAATTTAACCGTATACATACGCACGCGAAGAACGCCGCCAAACATAATTTCGTTTTAGTAAAAGTTATTGTTTACCCACGCGAAGACGCTGCGGGTGAGAGAGCTTGTGTCGATAAAGTGGTGACGTATAATATAATATACGGAAGTGTATTGCAACGTAGCGCAACTCCACCTCGGCAAATAGTCCGTGCTGTGACAACTTGATCTACGAGCATAAGTCACTATAAAGGGCCTAAATCGTTTGAATATTTGTTTGTGTTTCTATTTAATATGTTTTTTATGTATAGTATTTACTGTGAAAACGTGGAAAAGTACGTATGGGAGAAATTTTTTTTTTTCTTTCATATGGCAATGGGAGAAATAATACATAGTTATGTGCGAGTTTAAATGAAATGTACATTTGTTATTGCAAAGAAACAAAATCAATTTTAAATCTGTGTGAAAAGACTTATGGCATAAAAAAACTACACGAAAAAAAGAATAAATAAAAGAGAGAGAGAGAAAGTGAAAATTATAATATATGTTAAGCAGTACGTCAGTTAAATTCAATAAAAATGTATATGAGCAAATAAATTGACATTATAAAATAGTGTTATCATATCAAGCATACCTTTGCGTTTGTGTTGTACAAAAAACAGTCAGTCATTAAGACAACCCACCATGAGTAAAATCATCAAAATTAATTCCATTTGGACGAGCAGTTATGAAAAAAAAAATTTAAATACGAAAAAAAACTCGTGGTCTTGTCACACGCATGACTAGCATTAGGGTAAAAAATTGTTTTCAACAACATTTTCGCTTTCAACCATTAACGGCGAAATTCAACAGCCCAGGCACACTCTGGCCAACGTAAGTTGGTACAAAGATAATATCTTTGTAAAAAGATATTATCGATGTGATACTTATTGAAGACGGTGATCATCGTATAATGACGCAGGCAAATCTAAATAAAAAGCCAACATAATCTAAATAACATCGTCCGCGGACAGTACAGGCTTTACCCGTCGACAACCTGTCATGCTGAAGGAGAGAACACATTTGTATGTGTATTAAAGTATATGCGTGTATGTGTGTTACAGTAAATGTGTTGAGAGGGAATTGATGAGAAGGTAAAGAAGGGTAGGAATCGTCGTACGTTTTAAAAATGCGTGTGCGCGCGAAGAAACGCGCGTTGCAGAAAATCAGGAACGGGCGGTGGAGAGCAATACTAACGCGCGTCACTTGAGAAAAAGATGAGGAATAGTTAAAATCGGAATGAGAGAAGAGTGAGTGAGAGAGAGAGTGAGAGAGAAGACGAGTCAGAAGACGACAACGTGGTGTCGTGTGCGTGGGATCTGTAGGAGGAACCATCTCCTGTCATGATTGATCGCCAAGAATTATTCAACGTGCCAAGAACACGCCCAACCAGTCGATAATAACATCGTGATTGAACAGCTTACTTATTTTTCGCTTTAGAGTTTCTTCTCTCTCGCGCGCGCACACACACACACACACACACACACACACAACTACTGATTTTCTGTATTCCCTTCTTTGCATTTTTCACCACCGGTGAACCATAAATAATCTCGAAAACACTACACCGCGAATATTCTTTTTCCGTGTACTGCGAACCCACGCACGTGACTCCAGAATTTTGGTTGTCACGCCGTTAGAATCTACTGTTGATAATATCGTTATTATTATTATTCTTACAAGTGATATCATATTATTCGCAAAAGGTGTTGTAAAAGGTGAGCAAGGAATGTAAAAAAACATCTGAACATCGAAATTTAGGTTTCGTTAGTCTTAAAATATTCACTTCACGGTCAAAATGACTATTTTTCTAATATTTTCTCACAGATTTACATAAGCATGTAGTAGAAACTATTCTGAAAAACTGATACCTTAATACATACGTAAAAAAGTATTACAATCATTAAAAATCAAATAGTTGAGTATAAATATAATGTATAAGAAAAGTTCAAAGTTTACTATCTACTAATTAAAACATTAAAAACGACGTTTTTATAAACAAAATTAATTGAGTACTTTACTTATATAATAAATATAAAAGATCAAAAATCATTATAATTTTAAAATTATGTAAAATTATATACAAATAAAAAATAAAAAATAGTGAAAGTAAATATACTGTTTTATTTGAACAATTATTAGTTCTAATTACATTATTATTATTCTACGAGAGAAAAATGTATTTTTGTTAATAACACCTTTATTTTTAAACAAATAAAATTATATATTAATCCCGGAGTGCTTCATTTAGTTGATTAGTCGTTATAAGCGCCTTTTAGATAATTTTGTAATGCTTAAACTAATCAAATAAACTCAAGTATAATACTTTTTATGAAATTTGTCATGTGTTTTCTAAATGATGAGAATAAATATAAACAAAATAATAGATAATTGTAACATATTTGTACATATGTTTTAATTATTATCTAGTTGAAAACGTACAGCAAAACATTGCTAATACTTATTTAAAATTATGTATTAAGTATTTTATACCTGGTTTACGTTGTTTTTATAAGCATATACATAAATAAATTATACATACACATAAAATATACATACATCCATAAATACATATTATTATTATAGTATAATAATTACACGTAAATGAGTTTGTTTACACTATTGATAAGTTAATTTTTAATATATATAATAATAACTTGTGTCTGTAATAGACTAAATACATAATCTAATAGAAAAATATTAAATTTTTTTAATAAAAAGTTTTCTCGATTTTACAGACGAAAACATTATGAAACACGAAAGCTGACTCCGCCTATGTTTGTAAATATGTATTAGTATACAGTCGAATTTGAATGATACGAAAAAATAATTCATTTCGGCTATAACATAATGTATTAACCATGTGTTCAGTTTGAGATAACTCGCGGGCTCGTGTAGTTTTCACATTCACATGGTGTCTGGAATGATCAATAAATGATGTGTATTACAATTAATCGATAATATATAATCGTAATAATTAATGATGAAAAAACCGATAAACGAAAATAGTTTTTCGTTTCGAAAATATTGTGCCAAGTAGAAAGATAAGTGTGTATACATAATTTATTGTCTTTTAAATTAATTTTGTTTTGTACTTTGTTTTTTAATAGCTGTACAAACACTGTTATTATCATATTTAGGACTTTACGCCGAAATAGAATTTGTAAAATGTGACATTAAAACTGTTGCAACAATAATTTTTTATTATAAGATGTACATTCAAATTCAAAAAATATCTATTACATTTAATATAGGGCAACGTACGGTTTAAAAAAAAATTTGTAAAGTAATATTTAAAAAACATAACATTATAGAAATTATTTAAATTTAAAATTTCTAAAATGTTCTATCGTGGTATTATTACTGTTTCTTAACGCCATTCGCTATAATATGTACATTCATTTTTCGGACCACGCGGTAAATGATTCACTTATAACAAATGGCGCACTTGTGATATTGTATGTAAAACTTACAGTGTTTTACGATATATTGATAAAATACGTTTATTCGCCAAGCACGACAACGCATTGTGAGACGAAAAACTATGTCGCAATAAACCGTCGAAGGACGAAACATTTCACTCGGGAACATGGAACACTCACTTAATCACATGCTCATGGTCAAGTCCAGAATTTTACAACCTTATAGTAAAAAAGTAAAAAAAAAAGTGCTAACTAAAGTTTTTTAGAATGTCACAGCTTTCCTGCGAAATTTTATTCGATTTTATTTTAAAATAAAATAACAAATAAAAAAAAAACTTAGCTCATTGTATATTAACCAAATTAGTAGATATTCATAAACATTTTTTTTTTTTTTTGTAATATCCAATTTAAAACGAGATAACCTTAAGCGTTTAAAAAGTATTTTCAACTTTGATATATTTACAAAGGAAAATTTAGGTAAAAATTTAAAATTTAGTAAAAATAAATATTGAATAAGAAAAATGTACAGTGAAAAATGTGCTATTCATAACACTCACTAAATGTTTCAGACTAAACACAATTCATAACTTACTTTTATTAAGAAATTATTAAACTGATGTAGCTTTTAACATACTCGTATTAGTTGAATATTTGTGTGCACTTAACATATTTCTAATTTAATAATTGAACATATTCATCACATCAACAGTTTTTTGTTATATGTATAATTAAATAATTTACAAAATAACATCTCAATGCTTCTTCAAAGTCTTATTCTATTAAAAAGTTTTATTTTTATAAAACAAATATGTTGATAAATGTATATTTATGTAATTCGTTTATTGCAAGACAGTGTATTGTCTCAAAATACAATCCCAATATTTTATTTACATTTTGAATTAACTTTATACGGGTATAATTTATTTATTTTATATCATTTATAACTGGAAAAATGTATAATGTACGATATCACACATCGCGCATTGAATCCTGTCCTTGCCTTAAGAGCTGACGTTTATTCTTAGACCTCTAATTACAGTTATCCCATGGATGACAATTAAACGGGAGATCCTTTGAATTATTTGGATAATTTATAATTTTGATATTGAAAATCGGTTAGATGGGAGAGTCGGGAAATCTAATAGATTAATAGATAACTTGATATTTTACTGTAGAATCAATCTGCTTTCACTTCCTTCATTTACTAACTGTCAAATACCTAGAGCAGAGTGAAGCACTGGGTTTCTTTTCCAATCGTATTTTCGAAAAATATAAATTTGAAAACCTCACTTAATCACTTTCACCTATAGAACGGTTATTATACTGTGCAAATTGTATAAATCGTATATGTAAAAAATTGTAAACTAAAATTAAATTAGGCAATTCATTTTATATAAGAATAAAATATATCGGTATAATTATATATAGTGTATAATAACTATTATAACATATAATGTATCATAACTATTTTAAACACGATTACATTTTCAAAAAGAAAAAAATTAAAAATTCCTGTGCATTATTTATTTAGAAATGTAATTGAAACGAAATGATAAGAACTCTTTTAAGATCCGTTAATAAACATTTAAAACGGTAAATACCCAATGTTAATTATGGATTGTAAGAATATTGTAAAATAACACGTAATTCAGCAAGGTTCTTAAATGTGGATAGTTAGAATCCGAAGATGTTCTGTGCATGTTTGCAATTACTGTGATCGACTTTGAATAGATTAGCGTCAAAACCGTTTTCTTGTAAATATTTAAAAGCCTTGTACTTTGTTTGATCGGACATTGGTAGTGCATCAGAGAGAATCATGACAATAGGTTGTGTTGCCTCTGAAACGTAAAACGTATAGATTGAAAATGAACCATATAATATAAATAAACATGCGTGGGGGCCAAGAGTTTACACAATCACCCACATGATTATTTAAGACCATCGTTTTGTAATAATAATATACGAGTATGCTACGTTTTACCGAAATAACTAAAACAACATTTTTAAAGTGATTTTGGTATTTAATTTTTTTTTCATTACAATAATACATTTAAAACCACATAAAGCGATATAGGTTGTATTTTATTTGCCCAAAAAGGTACATTCTCCATCAATGATATTGAAAAAACATTTTTTTATACTGTGACATTAAATAAATTTAAGAATTCATATTTTCTTTTATCTCTATTGATTATTTTTATTAATGTTATATATAATAAAGCAATATGTACGTATCAAGATTTTGGTTATAAGTCGTTATAAAAGGATTTACTTTTGTTTCAAATGAATTCTAAATATTGATCCTCTGCAAAACTATATTTTCCAGAAACTACGAAATTGCTTTTACAAAAATAATTATTTAAAATGCGTTTAGATTATATCAATATATAAAATGAATTTTAATGGATTTTCTTTATAAATATTTAATTACGGCGTTTATAAAAATATTGTAAAATATAATTAAATAATTATTTAAAATATTATTAATAAGATCAACATTTGGTTATGTTATATGGGTTTATACTCGTAATATATACTGTATGTACGTAACACATGATTTTAAATTTTATAATTGTAAAAAGTTAAATATTAATCTAAATTTACAAAATATAATAGAAACTGAAAACAACTCGAGTAAAAAATTAAACAATTTATTTTGTCAGAATGTGAAATTTATGCAGATTATGCAGTGATAGAATGCGGACATCCAATTTATAAAATAGACAAATTAGATACAAAAATTCATGACAAAAGTTCTTTAAATAGACCATCTTTCTTCTATATTATGTAATTTATTTTATAATATTGACATGCATTTTATGAAATATTATATTACAGTAAACTGATTACTTTAAGCCCATTTAAAACTATATTGCATTAATATTATAACACACTTATTTTTTATTTTTAACATACTGCTTATACATTTTTAATGATATCAATTTTACAAATAAATGTGGTGTATATTATTAAATGCTTTTTTTACGTTATAACACACACGTTATTATATTCATTGATCAATTAAATTAAAGAAATAAATATTATTTTATTCTAATACAGTATACTCTTATATACTCGTTTTGCAGCGTACTGTATATTCATGTAATTGGTTAATAAATTTTTCACACTTGAATACTGTATGTACAACAGTAATTACAGTCTCAAATGTCTTAAACGTATTAAAATATACTATTTTATGATATGGAAATCCACATTATGAAATAAATTAAACAATATGTACAATAACTAATCCATTTCATGAAAATGTATCGAGATTTTTAATTTAATTAATTAATTCAATAAAATAGATAGTAAATTTGAACATATCAAAAGCTGAATGACTATAATTCGTTAAATTTTACAATCATGATATTCACATATAAAAAAGAATGGTTTCACAAATGGGTGCGAAATATATATTTAAGCATTTTAGATGCAGGAAATCATTTGAAATTATGTTACAAAGAAATATTTTTTAAATTAATTTAAGTATTATGTACCAATAAAAATAAGAAAAAAACTATAAACAAGAAAATAAATATATTTGGGTATTAGTTGGTTAGTCATTTTTGAAAATACTTTTTTTATTAAATATATTTCCGCAAAAACAAAGGTGGAGACAATTCTCAGTTTTATTTCTATCCCGTTATCATTGGCGGCGGCCGGTTATAAACGGTCAGATTTAAATGTCTCGTATTACCTTCGACGCAGATCAACAGTGTCATGTACGACGAGAAGTTATCTGAGTCGACGACAACGCCGGTTGGAATTATGTAACCTGAAACGATAATATTTATGTATATATAGTTATAATTACAGTAATGAATACGCGTTACTTCTACCAAATTCATCAACTATACTTGGCGTATATTAATATTGTATAGTTTATAAAATAGTGATAAAACTCGGTCAGAATTAACATTTTTTTTAAATGATCTAAGAATACATTTCAAACTCTTAAATCGCATAACTATCCGTGAATAGTTTTATCAATGTATTTTGTTTAAATAAAATTTTAAAAAAAATTGTCTTTCATATTTTGTATTTAAAAAATTATAAAACGTTGTTATTTCACTTGACATTGTCATTTAGAACATGTCTGTGTCATATACATATTAATAAATTGATTATATATGCACTCCATATAAATAAATTTAAAAAACAGAAATAAAATAAAATATATACAATATGTAAAATGATTTTTTAAATGGCAATTAAAATCAATTTTATAAAATACATAATAAAAATAACAAAAATTATTATCTTCAAATCTAGAATGCATAAAAAATGTTTCAAAATTTTATAGTTTGATACTATCATAATACGAGTCCACTACAATGTTATCATTTACAATAAAAACAAAAAACCAATAAATCAAATAAACTCATCTAATTATAATAATTTTATATGCGTATAATAATTACCAACCTCCTTTTCCGACCATTCTCGCATTTGGTTGTAACAGAAAACCTGCAAATAAATACATATTTATATATAATGGAAGAGTAACGAACAATAGCATAATTATTATAATATTATCTGTTATCTACGGTGAAACAAAAATGTACACCGCTACAATTACGTTAGTAACAAGTTGTATATAATATGAATTACTTCGTAAAATTATTTCATTCAAATTCAACTGGTTTTTCCCAATCATTGAAGCAGTTGCTATTTCGTAGGTCACCGACTTTTCCCTAAAATTACGTTTTTATTAATTATTTAAAAAAAAAAAAAATAATAATAATTTTTCATAAGAAAAAATGTATGAACAACAATATTCGTAATTACATACTGTGCATTCGTCGAAAACATGACAAATTGAACAGTTCCGTGTTTTAGAGACGTTGTAAAATCAATCCCGAGACATCCGCACGGTTCTTTGATGTCTAAAATATTTGTTAATTATCGTTATTCTAATAAATAGGATTTAAAATTAATTATCTTTCTCTCTCTCTTTTTTTCGTTATTATTCAATCGAGTAAACGAAGTAAATTTATGCAATATACCTTCGATATTATGTTATACTTATCGTTTTTATTGCAGTAAATAACAAAAACACGAGTTGAACAATTTATGTGTACCAATGTAGCTTGAAAAATTGATATACACAATTAATAATATACCTTGTTATTTTTTCGTTTTTTTTCTTAAAAAAAAGAAATACATGTTGTATACAATTAAAAAAAATGAATAAAAAGGTAAATATTATATAACATCTTCTCAAACATAAATAGGTAATAGATAATATATAAATATATATACAGGTATATATTGATAATAATGCTATTGCACTTAATTTCTTAAGTAAGGATTTTCTTTTTAAATATTATTTTTCACTGAATTTCTATTCTGTATATTTATATATAAGTGGCTTTGTTAAAAAAAGGCCAAACTTATTGTTTACCATGCTTGACAAACTTTAGAACTTCATAATTTTTAATTTGAACAAATTTACTCAAATTTTTATATATCATTTTTCCGTTGTATTAATCTTTAAATTCTAGGATTTTGTTCACATTGGTTATATAAAAATAGTATGCTTATATAATAAATTATCACATTGGTTTTAAAATATATTAATGTTTTTATCATTTGATTTCTATATAAATTACATTTATAAATAATAATCTGCACAATTTATTGTTATGTGCTTAATAGTAAATAACTTAAATTTTTTACCGACTCAGAATATTTTCGATATTGTACTTAATGTATAATAAATTATGCTTTTATGTAAATATGAATTTCATCCTTTTTAAAACAAGCCATTTAATATTTTTCACACAACAATAATATATTCTGTAAATTGCAAAATTGCATATTACATTACTAGTGAACTTTCACAATTGTATAGAAAACCAGAAAACAATTATTGTCTGGTTTTCGAGCCACCATTTTTCTTTTAAGAAGTTTAGTTCTACTTTGATCTGATATATTATATGATGGTATGTTAATATGTCGTATATTTCGGTTAATTGCTATGCGATTGCCGATAACAATATTTACTTGTGAATTGACTGCAATAATCCGTTTTTGACGGAATGTTCGACATGTACACGACGTACCACCGATTGTTTACCTTTAACGAGAAAAATATATGAATAATTATAAACCAAAAACCACGGATAATTATTCCGTATTATTTCGTATTATTATTAGTATTCAATTTTTTACATTTTCGACCGTCCTTTTGTTGTAGGCCTTGAATGTTCCACACGTGGATTCCATATAATCGACATTGCTCGATGACCATTGAATATCCTCGAGTTGATTTAATGGCACAGGCACAAACACCGTCTGCACTTTTGGAATTTGCAACTGCACGGTAAAATCGAATTTGTAACACGTGAGAATTATCATGATGGAAATCAAAGACAATAATAGCCGTTTCGCACACATTGTTTTACGTTACTGCAGTAGGACATACAATTTATATTTTAAAACAAAGCAAATATGAAAACAAATCGATGCGATAATGATAATGAAAACGTGTGTATATTAATTAAACGTCAAATACTTGAACCGACAGAACGTCATATGAAAAATAACGTGTTGGAAATCGAAATGTCTATATAGACTTACTGAACAATTGTATTATGTAAATTTGCGTGTGGTTATGCATGAACAGTTTTGCACAGTAATAATTACGTTTCTAAGTATCTTTACATAGTCAACTCACGTTTTTGACAGATAGTCTGCTGTGTGTTTACTAGACGATCTATCCGATCTACGACATTCAACCTTCGGTGTCAAATCCCCAATATCGTGACAAATAATAAGCGTCGAACAAAATATTTCTTTAACCCTAAAAAAATTATATTGCAATGAATTTTTCACGAGAAAAATATTAGAATTTAAAATAAGGTATAATGCATTTATTTATTATATTTAAAACAATTCATAAAATTAGGACAAAATCGTGGTTATATGCGCCAATATTAATTCATTCAGAAAATATAATATTTATGTTATTTTCACTATGCAAAATACAAATTAATTAAAAATAAAAATCAACATATTTATAGATCAATGTTAGAAATTAGTAAATTTTGTCAACTTTGAATTTCGAAAAGCCTGTAATTTTTTTATGAAAACACACTTAAATAAAAAAATGAATAAGATAATACAAATCAAAACAGTCAACGCGAGTTTCAGCAAAACTTGCAAAGTTCATCTATTAACCCCGGCAAAAATACAAGGGAAATTACAGATTTAACTAACGATACGTATATAAGAGTATAGTGATTTTTCATTATGAGCTAGACATTATCTCTAGAACTTTAAAAATAATTGAGTGCAGTCAGAGTGTAACATTACAAATGTTAGCAGATTCCATTAAATTAAAAAAAAGTTATGAATTCGAATAACTACAGTTTTTTAAATTACTATAAATGTGTTATACAAGTTTGACATAAGAATGAAGTCTATCGGCAAAAGAACTGTAGTTAGTCTACAGAAAAGTTCTGATGACCGATGAAAATTCATATGTCACAAAATATTTGTATATACTTGAAGTATATGTAATATGATAAAATGACTGTGCTAATTATACTTGTGAAATCGCATATAATAAATTAGATAAATATATCACATATACGTATTAATACAGTTTAATTCATAATTTATATTATAATTTCACTATAACAGGATTTTTTTAAACTTATGTATATGTTTACAAACTTTGAATTACATTAATTTTCATATATTTGTAAATACAAAATTGTCAACATTACAACACTCGCCTAATGCACCTGGTAAATTTTGACATACACTAACTGTATACATTCATATTTACATATACTAGATATACACAAGGTAAGTATGTGTATTTATACCACGCGACTTATTGTTTTGTTTTAATTTTTGAGGGCAATATTTATTTTCTATAGTAACTTCACTGCCACGGCTGACTTCTTCATCAGTTTTTCAACGATGAAATTATACTTATACATATACATATATATATATATATATAAACATAATACGGATTTTGTTCGCAGTATACGTTTATTCGACTTCAAAATCAATAATAGCATTTCTTTCTTTCATTTTCACGACTTAAATTATAATAAATCTACTAATGTAAATGCCGTCGGCATAAAATGTGAATAAATAAATGCTTCGAGTACATGGAAACGATAAGAAATGGTAATTGAACTTTAATATTGTTACGAGAATGTATCGTTCGTAAAATCGATAAAATATTAATCTTTATAATGTACGCTAAATTTAAAAAAATTTCCTGTCCTTAAAAACGAAACGATATGGTTTAGCGAACACGTCATTTTGAAATAAAAATATTATTAATATTATTAATCGGTCCGTCGTTAATCAAACTGAAAAGTCTGTAAAAAAAGGGTTGAATTTTTAATAGACATTAAAGTATCAATATGAAAATAATATACATTTAAGTTGTTAAAAAATATTTTGTTAATTCATTTAATTTCTGCAAAACTAACGTACGATAATAGTCGTCAACGCTTTTGACGATAAAATGTTTTCAAGGACGTCATCGATGAGTGAACGAGTAGAGTGTTGATGGTTAACGGTCTATTAGAATTTTTTTTTCAATTATGTCTCATGAGTACATTCGTTATTACATAGTCAATAAAATTGTTTGTTAAAAATTTATCACTACAAATATATGAATTAATATTATGACATTTGTAATTTAGAACTGTGTTTTCATCTGTATATACTAATAATTCATATTTTTAAGTGTTGATACATCAGTCTTTTATTACATATGTTTCAATAACTATTATAATACTATTATTAAGATTCGGGAATATTATTGATCTGTCATTCTTATGTTTTGATTGTTTTTCTGCTTTCTGTATTATAAATATAATGCATAAATAGTATATTATATTATAGTACTATGACGTTTCGACTTATAAGCTAGTGCTTTTTCGCATAATTTACTAACGATATTCAATTATTCTGAACATGAATGTACTTACGTATACTTTGGATAACTGGTTGTAACAGCTCTTGCAATATATTCATTTGTATAAAGCGTTATATATTTTACAAGCTCCTAATTATTTAATCATTGATGTGTAGATAAAATGAAACCAACACTAAAGCAATAAATTCTTTTTTATAATAGGAATTTGGCATAATAAAATTACACTTGGATGCTTATTTAACTTTCGTAACATTTGCGGGGATTCGTTTTCCCTCACCACGTTTTAAATCTGATTTTTTGACTGTTTACTATATTTATACATGATTTTTTCGTTTAAATCGTTTATTATTTAATTTAAGTTTTCATTGTTCTGATTTTGTTACATACTTTATTTCATTGTATAATATACGAATCGTTCAAACTTTAAATTTTCATGTTAAACAATGTGTATGATAATTTTTAAAATGACTGTCCTAATAAAATATTTAATACTTTAACTAATATTATGTATTCGAAACGTAATCGTGATATTGAACTGTAACCTAACTTAACCTTCGCATTCGCGTTTAAAACGGATAGTCGAAACCTATTCATTTCAGATACAGAGCACTCTATTTACTACTATGAAAATCGGCCTTTTGAAGATATAAATAATGTATTTTAATTTAAATCGAACAGATCTTTGAAACTAGACCTACGCATGTTTCTTGACACAAAAGCAAATACGATCATTCAATGAGTAGACTTGTTTACTAAGACAAGTACTAATAAATGTATTTACATACTATATTATAAAAATATTATTACCTGAGTAACCTTCAATGTCTATGGGATGTTTGTTAAAACTCACAGGCAAAACGGACACGGAATGTAGTAATTAATTATGAAAAAAATCAATTAAATTTATTGATAAAGTAAAACAAGACTGTGAAGTTCGAAAATTTCACTTAATGGTACATACTTAAGAAAAATTAATTAACATTAATAATAAAACGACAGTCATTAAAAGATTACATACAAACTCAATAAAACCCGAACTAAATAATTAGTAATATTTAATATGACGTATGCTGCTTTGTGCCACTATAATTTGCCTACGGGGTTAAAACGCGATGAGACAAACACAAGTGATAGTTTGGTTAAAATTCTATCGTTATAACACGTAATACTACTCGTATATGTATTAATTTCGTTTCTAAATCCACTCCTAGATGTAGATATTAATTAAATTGAGTTTTCATCAAAACACATTATCCGATTTTAAGCGTATTAGAATTTCAAAAAAATATGATAGAATTAATAAAAATTACAATAAAAATAATGAAAAAAAAACAAACTGTATAATGAAACGTTATTATTGTGATTTGTCTGTTGGGGTCGTGAAGGGTTGGAGATTATTTATGTTTTTATTTTGTAACGTCCCCTGTTTTATATTCACTGTCGACCGGGTACAATGCATCAAGATTAGAGAACAAGTCACAGGATCTACTGATAAATTGAGCAAAAACGTGCAACGCAACAACTTTGTAAGTTAAAAAAAATTAAATACCAAATACACGACTGAAATTGAATAAAATCAAAAAAAATTATATATATTAAATAACTACCAGTGAGACATCATGAATTCATCTTCCAGTGGCGGATGTAACAATTACGATATGAGATTATGATATTTACATCACCCTTGAATGTTTAAATTTAAATAATAATAATAATACTGAAAATATGACAGCTATAATTTTTTTATATGTTCTAAATTATATCATTTTATATATTTTATTTTTGTATATTATTAAAGTTATTATCACAAATATATTTTATGAACTTAAAAAAAAAAAACAAGTAAAGTTCAATAATTTATTTTCGTCATTGTGTTTGCACAATATAAATACTTGTTTATAATTAAGCCTTGATTCGTAATTTTAGATAAAATTTCTAGCTGGAAACTTACGGATACGAAAATTATTCAATATTTTTCTTCCGTGTCATACATAATATCGCGCAAGTTCAAGGATATTTTAAAAACGTATTACATTTAAAATACTATAATTAAAACCAGACTACGATAGAGTAAGACTAAATATAATTGTAAAATAATATAATAAGCTACGTACTAAAAATATAGTTTTTGAAAAGAAAATACCATTATGGCATTAACGAATTTTAAACTCCCTGCCATTGATTTTGATTCTCTCTGACTACTCTATATAGAACAAAAATTATTTTAATATTATAATTCTTCTTTCTTTTCACTCAAATATTACGTTTAAACAAATCTGTCTGTCCGATATATACATAGATGTAAAAAATAATTCCGAGTTTATTGTACTCGATCTATACCTATTTCGAAAAAGTTTTAACGTATCTTGTCGGCTGTTCAGTTTTATAACGATAATTGGACGCAAGTTCTAGTACGTTCAATAGAGTAAGAAAAGTTCGATTCGAACGATGATCTCATTAACATCATTGATTAGAAGACATTCATTTTTATATAGTTTTGAATTGGTTAAAATACAGTCTTATTACGATCAATTGCTCTAAAAAACTTTGTCGATCTCGAATTTTATACTGGCATCAGTTTCCAGACAATTGATTTTTAATGTAGATCAAAAAAAAAATTTATAACACAAAAATGAAAGCATACTACTTACACTATATAAATTTTAACATACAACTTCAATACGATGATAATAAATCACCATAAAAAAATGTACATTATTAATATATTTATATTAATAATATACTTTTTTTAATCTTTTAAACAATTGCTTGGAAAATTATTGTGAAAGTGTATAAAATATTAAAATTCAAAAATTACTTTTTTTTAAAAAATCAGCTTCTTTACAACTAATTTGATGGTCAATTTTACAACACACACTTCTTTATATAAAATCAAGGACGGATAGCATTTTTTTTTTTTTTTTAACTGCACATGCTATGTTTTTGGCGGTTTGACATAAAGTTTTCTTTCGTCAACATAAATCGAAGCAAATTTGTTTGCAAATAGAATATAATTACTTGGTTTTTAAGTTCACATGACAAGTTCATTGATCATTTCATGTTCACCTGTGAAAATATTCGATAAACATACACAAAATGTTCAAACTTTTTTAGAGAATTTTGTAATGAAAAGTACAAGATATTTGAGAAACCCCTAGTTATAGTGACGTCATTGTACATTTTCTGTTTTCTTTAAGTTTTTCTTCAATTTCATGCACCAAATCATTATTCCATTTCTAACCATAGATGGTCTCCTAGTTTGTTTTTTATCATGAACATTTGTACGGCCTTCATTGAAAAGTCATACCCATATTCTAATGATTGAATCACTCATCGCATTTTTCCCGTAAACTTCATAAGTTTGAAGATGAATATCCACTGGTTCGGTATTCCTAACATTCAGAAAACGGATCACAGACCGTAACTCAAATCATATAGCAAGATTTTCAATTTATTCTTCCATTTTAAACACTCACCACGTGTTTTACATAATACCAAATAGTTTCGAAATAGTTTTATAACTGTTGTTTTATTATTGTACTTTTCCCAATAAATCAACGAAATACTCACTAATGACTATAATAAAGATAGTTGCGTTAACTCGATAAAAATAGTCAGTGGAACTTACGTTCTGGACGTACCTTATATGTATAATACATTGTTGCGTAATAGTTTACTTGAAATTTATAGGAAAATGTATGTTTTTGACACTAATTTGTCAATATTCTGATGTTTCAATAGAGACAACAGCATCGAGTAAAATTGTGAAAAACTAAAAATTCGACAATATAATACGAGTATACCTATAAAAATTATAATAATGACCACTTCAAACCAATGTAACAAATCAATAAACCATATTAAAACTTGACATTTTATTTTTTGTTATATTATATTTTATTTTCATACTAACGACAGACAAAAATATAAAATTTGACAAATTTACATAGGTTGATTGCACCATTCTCCTGAACACGAGCTACTATTACATTTTACGTATATTCAAATTAATTTATATCTCAGAATTAATATGAAGAAAATCAAAAATAGAAAATACGGTTTTTAAAAATACCCTCACCCATGATATAATTCGTGTTATCTTTGTATAAGTTAGAAGAATATCAAAGGAGGTCACAGTGCTATTTAACATGATTTTGAACGTTCGTTTCATTATTTTGAAAATTGTTATCCACTTTTCTACATCGAGTGTACAGAAAATCATTTTAGTCGTACGCTTAATTATTTTCTCTCATTGTACAGCTATTAAGCAAAAGTTATCGCCAGTCATTTCTTAAGGTCCATGCCGATGTTGTGTTCGTGGATTAACAAATCGTGGAATCATTTAGGTCGGATTAACAATATTGTATTATTGAAATTTTTATAATGCCGTTAATAATACTTGTGAAATCGAAACGGTTTCAATACATCCGTACACCATTGTTTTCGATATATTTATCGAGTGTTCCTTAATATATTTTTCGCCTCCAAATTTCGTTTTCTTCATTCCGTTGACGCACAATATTAATATTATTAGCATACACCTGTCAAATGGAATTGTGTTTTTATTTTTGTAACCTTAATGTTGACAATAAATTAAATACGTTTCAACATAGTATCACAATACCCGTATACATTAAAGCTACGAATTGATAAGTACTCTAGTGATTTATAGTTAAAAATATAATCGGCAAAGTGTCATTTTTTCGCTTATTAAGTGAATTTAATATTTTAATGTATACAATTCAAATTATAAATTTAATTTTTTTTTGCGCCAAATAATTGGATAAATTTGATGTATATTAACTAATGACAACCACTGTTTTTTTCCCGAACTCTAATATTAATACAATAAAAAATATGTTCTCGCGTTAATTTTATATATTAAAAAAAAGTTTCCTACTAAAAAGTTATTAAGTCATAATAATTTAATATTATGTAGCATTTACATAAAATACACAAAGTTTTAAATGATTTTTTTTATTAGCTGAATTGATCGTATTTTATTTAATTATACGCTATAATTTAATTAAACCGTATTCTTATAGATTACATTTCAGTGAAAAAATATAAGACTCCCTTTACACATAGTTTCAATGAATTACCAACCTATGTGTTGTACATTTAAATGTGCCCACTAAAAGTAAAACTTATCCTTGAAAAATCGCATAAAACATTAAATAATTAAATTGAGTAATTCAATTTTGAATATACTTAAAGAATGTATTTGTTATACATAGCTATGCAATTAAAAACGACGCAAAAACAGAACAAATAAATATATAAATATTCAAATGTGATAAAATACGTATATAATAGCATAATATTATTATAGCCCATGACAAATTTACACGGTATATAAAAAATCAATGGAAATTGAAAGAAATTACAAAGAAACAAGCGATACATGTAATTTATTATAATAATATTCTCAGTGTTAACAGAAGTAAATTCAAATAAATTTAATTTATTATTATCTTTAGTAATATGTCTTCCATGGAAATTGTATAATTATAACCTATCTGACTTTTAGTGGTTTTTATAGATCCGCAAATATTCGCATTATAAAATCGAAAGCATAACATTATATTGAAAAAATGACCCGTCAAGTCACTTTGATATTAAAAAAGTTTCGCGGCCCATCAATAATGGACATTTAAAGTGACGGAATTATCGAACAAAAATAGTTTATACGTATTATTATCCGGTGATGTTAAATTTATTTTATTATAATATACAAATTCTATTAAAACGTCTTCTTTTTCAGTGCCATATTTCTGGCTCACCAACTTTATAAATTCGACATTTCAAACGAGGCATACGTGTGTACTGGTTTAAGCACGTAAACGTGGCATTTTTACTTTCGCTGTTACCATTAAACTTTTTCTGGCGGTGGGAAAAGTTCTAAAAATTAATCCGATAATTTAATTTGGTCGTTATCATTTGTTAGTAATTTATATATTTTTAAAATCAACAATGCTTTCCTTTCGCTTACTCACAAAAAACTAGCTATAACTGTATTGGTATGCACAATGAATATCATCAATACATGTTATAATTATATTTTATGTACAATATAACAAATAGGTTTTTACAAAAATAAACAATTTATCGACTCACTGACATTATTCGATGTCAGTTTAATTGAATAACTAGATTGGGTGTTGTTCAAGTCATATTTAAATTTTTAATTTAAAGTAACGGTAAATCATTGGTAGTTTTCATAAGCACAACATGCGTAGATTAATTTTTTATGATGGACACTATTAATTTCTATATAATAATACAATAATACAGTTATTGAATGCCTTTAAATCATATAATAAAACCATGCAAAAAACCTACTCAAATTATTATGAAATCCATACCTTTTCAAACGCCTTTATAATCTACATTTAAACTGTATACTCGTAAATTTTACATGTCAACTAAGGAAATTACTGGAACTAACTCCATATCAACAAGTGTATTGTCAAATGTGCATAGAATGACTGTAAAAGGTAAAGTGTCTTATCTTACTCTTCTTTAAATTTGATTCAAATTATCTTTATATTTTCGTTCAAATAATTGTAAATCCTACAACCTCGAAAATCTCCTTCTAATAGTACTTGAGGACGATTATAATCAAGAAAACAATTATTTACATAATTTTTATTAAAAATTCATTTATTTTCTTATTTTCTTAGTTATAACATAAATATGGCCTATATAGATTTCGCTATTTTATTTAATACAAATAATCATTATACACATGTTATAAATATTCTCTGAAAAATAATACTTGAGGAATATCAATATTACAAGACTTCGATAAATGGTTTGCAAAAATATGTGAAAAACTTGAATCGCAGTAAAACAATAGCAAAAATGCGAAATTATATCATTGAAAAAAATGACAATAATGAACGAGAAGGGAATGACAAAATACATGACATTAAAGAAATAAACAACAATGATGATGATGACGAAAATGTTGAAATATTAAAAAAACCTATTTGGAAAATTTTGATTCTTTATTAAAAAATTTTAAAAAAAATCATGAATATCATCAATGAATACAAATTTACATCGCGTAAAATTTGTTTACCTATATTATTTTCTATAAAAATTGTACAAAAAATATGTGTATTTATTTTACACACCTTGATTTTCTAAGGGATCATATTATATTTTTGGTAGTTTTATATCAAATAGTTTAAATAAAATTAGTAAAATAATGATACTAGGTATACATTTCTGTACAAATGATTTTTTTATGATAATTTCAGCTTAGATTTTTTGTGCATATTCTCGTTTCATCTTCATGCATATTTTATCATTTCTAAATCTCATAATAATTACACTGTTATAATTAATATATATATATATGTAATATAGTATTTAGGTCAGTCCACAATAAACGACTTCTATTATAGGTCATATGCAAATGTGTCTTCATGTCGAAGAAATGCTCTCCAGTCTCTCCAGCAAATTTAAATAAACGCGTTGTTGTAAATTACAGTTTGATTTCGGGTAGAAAAAAGTATATGTATTACATATATGTGGGTCGATACGCGGTAGTTTCGTGCGAAGTTCCCTCGAGGTACTTTCGATCGTCAGACATTATATTTAACGACCACAACTGCAGCAGTATATAGTAGTTTATCTGCTCGCGCTACACTCAAGCAACTCGATGGTTAAGCGTTCAGAGCCTCACCCTTTCGCCAACAAAATAACTATAAAATATAAATAGATAAAGAATAGATTAAGTGGTTATAGTTCACACGATGTTTAATGGATACATATGACACGCCGCAACTAGATGTAAAAACGCGATATCTAAGTCTCCGCGCAGGCATCACACGACGGATTACAACTATCCCCAGTAAATCGTACATTATTAATTTAATACATACATTTTTAATTATTTTGAAAATATATTTTAAATGTTTTCGTTTCAAAAATTTATCGTGCACTTGGTGCAAGGCTGACATGATTAAAAAAAAAAAGATTTTTGAGTAAATATAACAAACCCGGTAGATAACAATTTCCTATTGGTGATCCACTACTCCTGATCTAATTGTTATCTACGTACATTAATTATTTTGGTATCGCAGTATTCAATGTTGGTTTTAATTCAACTTAACACAATAGTACGGCCTCATTTTAAAATGTCTCCATATTAAGTTTCACGTATTGTTTAAATAATAGTACAATTGAAATTCAAGACTAACGTATTTCGACTTATAGTGTATAATGATACCCAAATACTATCAATGTACTTATAGCTATCGTACACACTATACACATAATTGTAATAAATCATTTCCCGTGCAATGAATGATATGAAAAATAAAATATGATAAGACATTTGGTATATTGATTCTGCTACAACACAGCAAAATATTTGCATCGTCTCAAATGCCTCACGCATTTTTCCCACGCAATTACTAACAAAATAATATTATTATATATCGTATTAAAAATAATAATAATAATAAACAGCTAAACCTAAAATTAAAACTTATCAAAATTGGTTTGTAATATAACGGACAATTACTTAAAATGTAAAAATCGTATTTTTTTTTTTGTTACTTGATTAATTTAATTATTCATATAATTGTTAGCTATGTGTATTTTTTTGTCTAATATTGGTTTTAATTCGTTTTTATTTTGGATAATTATGTATTATAATGATAAAATAAGTTGTTATATGACGACACAGTCTAGAAGCATCCTAATGATAATGACAATGGTCGATATTAAATTAATAAAAATTTTATTTGTTCAGTTTCAAAGTGAGTAAAATCTCTTCAAAACAGAATCGTGTTTGAGCATATTTTCTATTTTGAATAGATTTTCTATTTATTTGAAATTTGTACATAAAAAAAATCCGGTTATCGTAAGTATATCACATTATGCGTATCTGTAGGAAGAAAAATGCATACAAGACTCCAGAACAATCATTTCAATGGATAATATATATATATATATATATATATACTTTTTTTTATTAAGTGTGGCGTTTAATTTAAAACTTCTAAGGCGACAAAATAATCTGATATTAACTTACAGATTTCATCTGTAAAAAAAAAAGAAATAATAATAATAACTACAATTTATCATGCATATATACACATATATATATATATATACTCTTTTATAAAGCTTATTTTTCCTTTGGTGCTTATCATATTATGATACTCGAGTTTTTTCTTAGTTAATCATTAGGTGTAATAATTCTTCACAGAGATACCCTTTTCGCTAGTTTGAGAAAACAAATAAAATGATTCATAATAAAAGTGTCTTTCGACATTATAATTGAGTATAACTAAATAACAAAAAAATCATAGTTGACAATATGAAAAAAAACAATGTATTTGATGAATAAATGTCACGTCACGATATAGTACCATAATAGTTTTATATATTAAAATAGTGAGTAACAAGAGAAAATATAATTCCGGTTATTACAGTTAAAATAATAATAATTGTACTCGGGAGATGGAAAACGCTTTTCGTCACTGCATGACACGGAGTAACATTTTCGTTTATGAAAAATGCTTTGATCAACCACAAAATCTGTTAAAAAAACATGTCTATCCATACTTCAAGTGGATTGTTATGGTTTTTGGAATACGTAATCGTAAATCATTTTATATTATTACCGCATGAAAGAATGATAAAAATCAACATTTCATAATTTTTAATCGTTCATCACAAATTTTATTTTATACAATACAAGCAAACGAAAATGACGTTGGTAATCTATATTCGATCAATTGAAAAATTAGGCCATTTGGCATATCAATATGCGCATATCAATGAAGCTGTAATGTTTTAGGAACTATTAGCATTTGAATTCGACGAATTATTTCCTTAAAGTTTCACGGTCTTCGTTTTGATAAACAAAAATTATTTCAAAATTTGATTAGATTATTCGAATTTCGAAATTAATAAAAGAAAATGTTGTATTGTGTAATTAAATTTTCGTATGTTGGAAAATAAATAGTATTTTTTACTCGTCGAAAGTAGTAGTAAACCACACGAATTATAAATACTATATTTAATAATATTATGTTAATAGTGAACGAAACACATCAATATAACAATATACTTACGGTTTATTTTCCTGCGGAAAACTGACTAGGTTTCTTTCGCGTAAGTGTACAATAAGAAACTATGTAATATTTATGTTATTGCACGTACTATTTTTTTTTAACAAGACATCACGCGTATTTGTGTACGTAATACCTTTCTCTGTACTGTTTAAACTATACATTAATATTAAACGAACGTCGTCATAATAAACGCAAAAAAACGCATGTTGAATAATACGGACGGAGGCGGGTGTATAATCATAAAGATATACTCCGATTAAATCACCTTAATATGTTTAAAACATTTCAGTCGTTGAAATACACCATTCTGATGTACTCATAAAAATTCATTTAGATGTCGAAAGCTCTCTTTAAACATTGCACAGACGATACGAAAGTGTTTAAATATGCAAAATAAATGTGTGTACTTTTAAGAGAAAGAGAAACATTAAATTGCACAGGATAATTGAGTCATAATTTACTTTTACAGTTTTATCTCTCCACCCCTTTCTCTTCGTGCCACTGCAGGGATTTCGAACAATTTTATGTTTTAATAAATCACAATATGCATCGTTCACAAGCTGCGGAGATACAAACCACGTTAGTATATATTTTTATCATTAGTCCGACTGAAAGTCTAACATTAAAAAGTTATAATAATAATAGCAACAATAATATTAGACACCTCTACGATATTGTTTATTTGAAATATATGTAGCGCTACGTCGTGTTCCGAAAATTTTATTTTATTTACTCTCTCCGCTCTTTATCCTCCTGGCCTCCCAAAACAAATAATGATTTGTCGATCTATCGGTTTCACGCCGTTCGGTTATCGAGCACTCGTAATACAAAATGGGTATTTCTCGGGGACCGATTGCTCGTATCGTGAAATCAGGAAATGTTTACCACCCTTTAAATTATTTCATACAAAAATAAACGTCAACGATTCGTACGAGTTCACAATTTTTAAACTCGAATCGGTTAAAGTGGAGGTTGTCGACAAGTTCCAAGGAGAAAGGTTTCGAAATCGAAGTTTTATACACGAATTCATTCCAAAGTGAATGTTTTTTTCGCTTCTTCATTTTTTCTCAAATCTTTTTAAAATACTGTCTCTACTTATTGTTATATATATATCTCTATACGTCGTTTATATTGACTGTAGTAGTGTGCATAGATCAAAAAAATAATAAAGCTCGATGACAGATGGCGTTCCACCAATCGCCCTTCCTTACTCCTCTGAAAAACCACCAATGCGAAGTTAGCAGAAAATAAAATATCATTGTTACCATAACTATGACTGTCTGGTTTCGAATTAAAAATACGGTGACATCGCGGTAATCTATAAAGTTTTTTTTTTATTGAAGTTTGGTTTTTCAACATTTACACTTCGAAAATTATAAAAAGAAAAAAAGAATGTACCGAAAAACATTAAACTATATATATAGATTAAGATATTCCAATGAAATATACAATTTATCGTGTTTATAGCATAGGATAAATTTTACACCAAAAAACCAGCGGAGGCAATATAGTTAGATAATGAATTAACTACTAAAGGGGAAAGATACCTTAAAATTGTAAATGCACTATCAGTGAACACATGGTAATCTTTCAAACTCTTAAAAAGGACCTGTCTTTTTATTGTAAGGGAAGAACATGAGAATAACAAATGGATTAAGTCGCATTTTTCAGGACGGGTATGTAGGGTACACATAGTGGAGCTGTTGAGCGAGAGGAGGAATGCGTGGGCAGGAAGGAGATTGTGTCCGAGTCAAAGTCTAGTAAACAACACAATTTAGACTCTAGATAGTTCCAAGCAATTGAACCAAGGACGGAGGAGAGTGGTAGGAACAATATTTCTATACCATCATGCATATTCTTGTGGTTGTAAGGACCAGTTTTGATCCTATCTGCAAAGTTAATCATGTACATTCTGTACAGACTTATTGATTTTTACATTATTTTCATTGCAATTTCCCGAACATATACTACAAGATAATATCGGAAAACTGTCAAGAATAGTACCAAACCGTAATAACAATTGAAAGAAGTAAAATTTTTTTCAGGGAGAGGGGAAATATTCGTATAAACTTGTATTGCAGTCATTGCTTTAATGTTTTAGAGAATAGAAGATTATTATTATCTCTAAATATCATCTAGAAGTACGGTCGAAGTTTACGTTTCTCGTGTTGTTCCCAATTCGTCTTCGAAGACTATACATAATTTATGAAAACGAAAAGTTTTCCAAAGTCCGCGTGCAGTACCTACCCGTTGTTATTATAATTCGATAGCGTGGCACGTAGACCACTACGAATTTCGGTTCTTTACTTTTCTTTTTAATCTCTTTTGCTTTACCGAAAAATCAATCAACTCTTTCTATGCCACGTGTTCGCCACCAACCGAAAACTTTTTATTACAAAATAATATATTATGAAAACTGCTGCAGAAACAAACGACTGAGTATAACATCCTAATAATATATTAGTATTTAAGTTATTTTGCAACACATAAATTATTTTAATCACATAAATCATACGTACAGACATATTATTATTACAATATCATAGTTAGCTTAGGTTTCGTCCTGCACGAATCATCACCGCGAGCGATTCACCTACATATAGTTAAGAGTAAATTGAGTTTCGAATTAATTTTACATTTTTCTCTAGAGGTAAATTAGACGTAAATGGGAAGTAAAATACTTAATCAACATAATAGATTGTGATAATCTGTTAATAGGTATTTCTTTTAATCGTGTTTTCGTCAAAGCTTTCTCGTATAATTATCTCGTTTGTTTATTATTTTTAATTTACAACAGATTGTAATAGCATAATGAATACGTCGTTTACAATGTTTTATGCAATTAAAATAACATTTTTAATTAATTACGTAAACAAAAGATAAACCACTTGTATATTTCTTATGTGAAAACAATTTACTGGAAACATATAATAGTAATAATAACCGTATAATATACATTTGTTCAATTTATATTTACTTTTTACGAAAGTATCGCACAATAATATTACGATGTAAATATTAAGAAAACAGTTAAATTCAATACATAGTATTTGCTACAAAATGTATTATTATTAACTTAAAATATTGCAATCCACTTAAACAATTTATTACAATTACAATATAAATCATTACTAAAATCGAAATACAAATATCAATAATAAATAAATTTCAGTTGCGAAATAAAACATTATTGAAATGAAATAATTCGGTATAAAAATAAATGATTTTATAATTAATCATATCGCCAATAATTCATAACCTACTACTATATTTGTTATAAAATCGTTCACTTCCTACCGCCCCCAGACAAATACTCGAAAACATCAAACCCCGAATACTTTTACACGTTTTTAATTTATTAAATATCCTGAGAGATATACGAAACTTTCAGATGATTTTTACCGTTCTCGAAAACGTTAATGGGACGCGAACTGGAAAACCGACGAATCAAATACAATTTGTCGACGTAACTTTTGGGAAAATATCTTTGGAAACTTCAGTTCCAAATACTCTTATCCAAACAGAGTATATGACTGACCGTGGCATGTACGGCGTATTTTAAACCGATTAAAGCACCCATCAATTACTAATTAGTGCTATTCTCGATGAACATCTTATAGGTTATTCAGGACTCTCACTCGTCCGTATAAAATATATGTGCCTGTAATATTGCAAGTGAATAATTTACGTCTAAACCACTCATAGGGTGTGTCGGTTTCGATAACAGACTTTGAACAGACGTGGTATACGGAATCCTACTGAAATTACATTGATGATTACAAATGTGTTTTGTTTTATTTACTTGTTTTAACATCATTAGTATTACGAATTAATCAATTCAATAAAGTTAAAAAACTTAGATAATTTTTATTCGAAAATAAAAATTTTTTTTTTGTTATTTAATAAAAATTTAACGATTTTTTCGAAAACGTTTCTGCCACCTGTTCGTTAAAAAAAAGTTTAAACGTCTAATGACATTTAATACGGTTGTTTTTTTTTCTTAACTTTTTTTTTTTTTGACAGAAAACTGTAAACAAAAACTCTAGTACCAATAAGAATATTAAACGTCACGTGAAGCGCAATTAAAACAAAACGTTTGTTCGCGAAATATTTAGCGAGCTTATCGACACCAGCTGCAAACGTAAATAATTAACACGAGAAAAACTTCGTAATTTATACGTAATTTAAATATTGTGACGTGAGTTTCTGTTTTCTCTTGGCGATTTCAGCCATCATCTCGTCTACGGAGTGAAGACGACAAGAGTTCAATGTGGGTCATAATGTATTTTTCGTTTCGTCCGGTCACAAGTTACAGGACGGTGAAAGTGTCGCGATATCATTTCTTGTCCGTTTGCAAACAAAACCATCTCGAAAAAACAAAAGGCGAACGCGCTCACCGTTATTTAATACACGGTATACGCGTACGTACACCGATGGCGATTTGTATTCCGAATTTGTATAACGAAAATGACAAAAAAAAAAAAAAAAAATCAAAGACCACGAAAAATAACGAAACGACCGAAAAACTTTATCAATTTTCGCCGGAGAGGAGAAACTCTCGCTTTCCCGCCGTAGTAACGCCCAATTGATATTCGAGTCGTCGGGCACACTTTTGTTGGCGTGCGACGGCGGAGGTTCCGGTCACGTCGTGCCGCGCGGACCGACTAGCGCGTCACCGTCCGAGTCGATTCGGCCAGCCGTCACAACAGATGCGACACGAAACCGCACGCGATATATTATAATATATATTGCAATACCGTTTGCGATTGGAATTCGAGAAATACCGCTTTCGTATTAAACATTCGGCGTTCGTATTTCGTAGGCCCCTCAGGCGTTTCCCGAAATGTTATGACACGGTTTTTTGCCCGCGATCCGTCGTCGGTTTTCACAACTTCACGACGACATCAACAATTTCAGACAGACGTCTTTTTTTTTTTTTTGAATGTGAAATTCATATTATCCGAGTACAAAAATAAACAATATGACGCTTCGATCATAATTCAAAATGTTCTGTGGAATATGAATGGCGGTGACGGGTGCGGCTAAAATATTTGGTCAATATTGTAGTTACGATACTAGAGTTTTAAAAAAAAACCATTTACACAACATGATGTATCTTACGTCACTGTACCGAGAGTTTTTCGTTTGTTTAATAATTACGTAGTAGTGGCAAAATGTATTGCCGACAAAACGATCAAAACACAATTTTCATTAATTTTGGACATGCAATATGTTTATAATTTAAAATTTTTAATCACACAGGTGTAACGTGACAAAATTATTATTTTTTCAATTTTAAGCAATTTTTTTTTAAATAGGATGTTGTAGTGTTAAATTTTCTGAAATTTTTAATAGTAAAAATTTTGGTCTGCTACTCCACTAACTATGACTTCTTTAAAGTTAAACGTTTAGTAAATAAAATATTTTTTAAAATTAAAGTAACTGTAATGATAACCTAATTGATTTCAGTCTATAAAAAACAATAGAACTATATTAAGAAACGAATTGTTCATAAAATAATATAAAAATAACTTATTATTTATTAGTCATTTTTAAATACAATAATCGTATTATCACAGATTTCACTTTATCGCAAGACAAATCAAAAGAAAAATATCACTAGCTTACATTAACGACACAAAATACACATTGTCGTATATGTGTTTGTTGTACGAAGGCATTATGACATGTAATCCGATACGTTTCCGTATTACATGCCAATTAGGTCTTCGTCGTCCGACTCGGACGAACTGCTGTTGTGATCAACTTAATCCAATCGAACACCGGTATGTCGAATTCGCCAACAAAGCCAGTGACGAATTGGTCGGACGACCGGCTTGGTAGCGTATTCGGCGGTCGAGTACATCAAAACATTTGTAGTGCACATCCGGTTGTTGCTTCTTGCTAACTTTCGTAGTTCGGCCCAAACGTCTTTACAAACATTTCCATACGTCGACAGTCTTCGAATGACGTTTGGGTCACCGTTTGACGACAGGTATGTGAAACGTGAGGCGGCGAACGGGAACGATCCACGCCCGATGCCTCTGCATCGCATTTTTCGTTCGTCACGGGACACTCGGTTCGACCAGGTCGCACGATCTTTGGGGCGGCACTGGTCCAAGAAAGCCGCGTGCCCACGGGATTCGTACCGGCTTGCGGGTTTTTGAGTTGACCTGGCCGGAAATGAAATACACGTTTAGTGCACCACTAGACCGCGGTAACCGGAGCCCGCCAATTCCGACTGACGCGACCGTCCTCGAAAAGTCAGTGGGTCTCTGTCCCGAACCCGCTGTTTTCGCATTCACCGTCGCCAGATATTGTGGGCCGGCGAACGGGAATGATCCGCGGCCGATGCCTCTGCATCGCATTTTCCGTTCATCACAGGACAATCCATCTGACCCGGTCGCACGACTTTTGGGGCGGCACTTGTCCAAGAAAGCCGCGTGCCCTCGAGATGCCCACGAGATACGTACCGGCTTGCGGGTTCTTTTGGAAACCACGCCGGAAACGATGTTTGAACTTGTCTCAAGTGCACGTTTAATGCACGTTGGGACCGTGGCAACTGAAAAACGTCAATGCTCCTTCGCGCGTCCGTCCTCGAAAGGTCTTTGGGATTCTGTCCCGGAAACGCGGTTTTCGCACTCACTGTCGACAGATATTGTGGGCCGGCGAACGGGAACGACCCGCGCCCGATGTCTGTGCACCGCGCTTTCAGTTCGTTGCCGGACACTTTGTTAGGCGGTAACGTTTTTTTCGGTTGTGTGCCAAAGCAAAGACATAAAATGTCAATATTTCTGGTCAATTAGATTTATTCCAGTTGATTAATTAAATCAATCATTTTATTTACCGAAATTGTTTATTTTTAAAACGTCATGATTAGTGAAGTAGTAAATCAATATTTATATTTTAACCAGCAAAATGTGAATATCTATAATATACGGCATCTAGTATCAAATTCCAATGTATTTATTTGGGGTAAATTCGATATATATATATACTTTGTTTTTAAAATTATCCCTGTCCCCGGCGATGGGTATATTCTCCCATGCGCTAATTATTTGCAACAAAAAATATCGTGAAAATGTGTATTTAGAGCGGACAGTTGAAACGTATATGACGGATAAACGTCTATATTATCCGAATCGACTACACGTGGCAACCGTCGCAACAGATGGTACAAAACCCGGTACGACATTATATAATACAGTATTTGCAATTGAAATTAAAGTTCGAGATGATACGAATGCAATGTAAATACTTCGCAGGCCAACGGCATTTATATTAAAATTGAGGTGACAATTTGCACGGCTATAAACAACGTTATCCGAGCTGTGTCGCGATTTTTAGTGCCTACATATAGTTATCGCGGTAAATGACGTAATTGTAGTATGTGAGATATTTGTTATGGATATTATGTTATGGATATTAAAAATCGTCTCGATTCGAAATTAGCATAGTTTATGTTGTTTATTTATCATACTCATAGTTTGGATGTTTTGACTTTATGGTTAATCTGATTTGATCTATATTTTTTCATAGCTTTAATATTCTTACCTCCATTGTTAGTTGGTTATATTTCTTAAATTTAGTTACCGAAAAAATCAAATACGCCCGTGAATATCAGCAGACTAAGTTGCGGTAATTTAGGAATTTATATTTTATATTATTTATAATTAAATTACATGTCATTATATATATATATATATACTCGACAATCCACTGAATATTCGATTGTGGTTTCTTTTAATCATTTTTGTAACGAAACACTATCACCTGCTGGATTCTGAATCTTCGATTTATTGGTACACGCGGCAGCAGCCGTCGTGACAGATGAGACGAAATATTATAATATTATTTACTCTTGGAATACGTGCTGAGCGAGAGATAATAATAATAATATGTTAATACATTATTTTGTACGCATACTCAGACGATAATTTGTCGAAAGTGACACTTAAAATAAACACCAACTGATATTAAAGTAATAAAGCGAATTGAATTTATTTAAAAATAATAAAACAATAAGAAGAATGGCTGGATAAAATATATTTTATAGGAGATTTTTTCAAAATCCTCAATAGATACAATTATTCAAATTTGTTGTTTAAATTCAATTTTTACCTCTATTTATTCCAATTCGTATAACGTGTTATTATTATAATTAAATTTTTTGTTTAATATCATATTTTAATTTTGTAATTATTACGTAATTTGCTTTGAAACCGTGTATTTTTCCGTAGATAATTTATATAATGAAATAAATTAAACCACGTATTTCAAAAAACACGTCATTCATGGTTTCAGAAAACCATTCTGAAGATGAAATTGAAATCTGCTGATACACATTTTAAAACACTAACGATTTTTCTTGAACTTTCTTGAACTATAAAACGCTTTAAGCGTCAAAATAATAATTTTTTTCTAATCATTTATCACAATATTAATTCGATATTTTGCGAAGAGTATTTATGACGATTTTGTTTAATCGATAATATATAATAAAATATTGTAACGTTTTCGTTTGAATTTAATAGTTATTGAACACTTATTGAACTTTTACATTTTGTAAACTCGTTAGCGTAACTCCAAGTGATACCATATTATAGTTGATAGTTGAAAAACTTAAAGTCTTACAACAAACGAAAGTCAATAAAATTAGAGTATAATGAATGTAATCAAACATTTGATCACAATAATTATCTTAATACTAAAACTAATAATAACACTGATGAAATAACTGATGGAATTAATGATCAATTACTTCATCATCGTCAAAAAAATATCCATAATTGTTAGATCTTAATCAAATACACAAGTAATTTATGTTATTAACACTTTTTACCAAAATGATTTTAAATATATCCTATCAACATTAATTTATTTATCAAAAAAATTTGAAAAGTTGTATTAAAATTATTAAGCCTCTATTTCGAATTTTATCATGTACTTTTAAAAATGAAAACATATCACATAATAATATTAATAATGCTCTGATATTTTTTCTTTCTAACACTGAAGGAGTAATGTGTAAACATATTGATGGTATTCAAACAAAAATGGAAATATTGATTGGGATGTGTCAAGATAATGGCAATACAATGATTCAAGTATATTTGACATTCATATAAATAAATCTGAAGAAATGAAATATACGTTTGATATGGACTAATAAAATGTCTAAATTAGCATTGACTGCACCAGTAAGTGTAGCAACAAATGAAAGATCATTTAGCAAACTATGACCAACAAAAAATCATTTTAGGTCATCTATAGGTATTGATCGATTCAGTTGCCTCATGGTTTTAAATGTAGAAAAAGATATAGTTGATCAATAAAATATAAACAAAATAACAACATTATGGGCAACATTTAATTAATATTTTAAAATGTTATATAATAAATACACATTTTTTAAAAATATTTATTATATATATTAAATATATGATTTTCAATGTATTAATATTTATAAAATAAATAAAAATACAAATGTTGATCATATTTAATAACTTTTACTTATTTCGTATTGTGATATTATTATTATAATATAATATTTCTTTTGTTTCTATATTTTCAAAGGAAAAAAATATTTTATAGATAAATATAATAAACACAAATGATGATTTGCATTAGAAACTTCGTTTATTTTTGTTCAAAAATTTCAAGTGGAAGTGTTTGGGGTTTGGATCTGTATATTAAGTATTCGTTATACAGATTGTCAATATAATTTTACCTTATACAAAATAAACATTTATATATATATATATAATATATATATATATATATATAAATGTGTGTGTGTGTGTGTGTTTATTGTGTTTTATTCAATATATACAAGTAACCACACGAATATCAAAACCAAAACAATGGTTTTTATACTTACAAATAATAAATAACATAAATACTAGATACACCACTATACCAAGATGCCAATTTAATCATTTGGCCATTTCCTTCTCGGCTTATCGAACAGTCAAGACGTTATTAAACCATTCCGATAATTGTATTCGGTAGGTGTGCAAATAAAAATATCGGCTGTCCTCCTACCGTAACATTACCTCTCGCAAAGTTTTCCTGGACGTTATTGTTCTCGCATTCGTGTCTGGAAGTTTTAAAAAGGCATGTGCACGCCATTCGCCAGACCTTTTATTTTATTTATTTATTTTCTCGTCCACTTGCGACTCTATTGTGATTTTGATTTGTATTATTGTGGTTACTTATACAGTATTATTTGTACAGTGTGCATTTCATGATCGTGGATCAATATTGATCGTAGATAAATTTTCCACTATGTTTTATGCCCATCTTGACAATGTCTTTCTGAGTATTAACAGTTTATCGAAATTACGTACATGTTTGTAATGAACGTTTGATTTTGTGAATACTGTAAATATTCTAGCTCTGTAATATTATTTTAATTAAAAACACGTAATTTAACACTCAATTATGTTAATTCACAATATAAAATTTCTACGTATAAATGTCTGTTAGCTAATTAGATGTTTATATATTTTTATTAGTTCAAAACTTACATTGCTTCACATTATACTCGCTGAAAATTTGTTTATTAATAGAATTTGAAAAAAGTCTGTACGAACTCTATTGAATGACAATGATTTTCAAATACATAAATATCTATATGTACTTGCTATAAAAAAAATCATACTAAAACGTGTAAAATAGCGTGGTAGTGACTCAATAAATTGAAAAATTATATTTTGTGACAAAGTGTTGAAAACGAATTCATATCTTCCATCTAGTGACAAATTTATGCATTGTCTACACAAACTATGTATAATCATCTACGAAAATGAAATAAAATTTTCGTTTTACATATCTTATAGTTGAAAAAATGTACTAAACTTAAACGTTGTAAATTTATTTTTCAGATTTTATACGTCATAATAAAAATTGTTTTACAAGTTTATTCGGATAAAACTATTTTTTACATTTGTGTAACAATAAGTAATATTAAGAAGAAACTACAATGTTATGAGTTATCTCGATCATTATAATATACTGATAGTAGAAATTACCTTCCTATTCCAATTACCGTAATAAAATGTATAAACTATTATACATGTATATTATTAATAATAGTAATATAAAATGTTGCAACGCACCTCCTCCTTCCTTTGAGTTTAAAGAGGTAGTTGATATTTATACCTATGTCTGTCTGTTTAAGGAACAGTCGGCTGGCCATTTCCTACTACACTTACCGGTCTTTTAATCTGGATCATTGGAACGATACAAATAAAGTTTCGACACTAGTTAAGACACTAGAAGTTCGAACTACCTCTAAAGATCCAAACTAAATTATTGATAATACATAATACGACGTATGATCTCATGCTCTTTGTTACTTTTTTTGCCTACCTAGATAAAACGTGAGGAGTACACCACAAGTAACTATTTAGTAAAATTGTATCGTTAAAATAGATTATAAACATTTATTAAAAACTAAACGGAAAAAAAATGAATTATATAATTTTATTATATCATGTAAATATTATCTCAATTATCTGAAATTCTCCAGTAAAAAAAAAATATATATAAATAAAAATAGCTGATCGAAAAGTAATATTTTCATAAAAAAAATTTTAAATAAAGTTTAACTTAATTTATAATTCTTACTGTTTAATTTATAATTCTAACAAATACAAAACTTTTTAATAAATTTATTTTATTTCTAACAGAAAAGTAGAAAAGTTTTTAAGAATTATGAAATAAAACGCCGAGTGTTTGGTCGAATAGGTATTTCTCATTGCTCACCTAGGCGCAAGTCAGTCAAATATAATGTATGGTTATTATTTTGAGTATGAAATTAATAATAAATCATCATATTTGAAAATGATAATTGTGAAAAGTTGAACTGTCTAATATTCAAACAATTAAAATATATACTTTTAATATCGTATTAAATTAATAACTATATATAATCTCCTCTAAATTATTATTCAATTTTTATATGAAATTATGAATGTCAAAACTAAAATTAAAGTATACAAATTTATTGTAGTATGGTTATAATATACATTTGTTTGTACATATATATAAGATATTAATTATTCGTATTAGATATAAGTTTAATTTTATTTATTACATTTTACTCTTTAAAAATGTTTTAGTTTAGACCATTATCTACAGTTTTTTTCGTTATACATTTGTAGATTTTTAAAATTTATTTTCAGTTTGTGATAATTGTATATATAACTTGCATATATATATATATATATATAACATATATATAACCCATGGGGTATAATGAATGTAAGCTAATATATAAACGAAGAGTATTTGGAGTTCATTTTTAACGACGTAGTATCATTCTATAATTTACATTATATTAAAAACAAAAATACTGTACAATAATATCTCTAATATGGAATATCAAAGTAAATGTATATAAAATATACTGTGTACTATCATCTTGAATACGTTATACTTTATGGGCTAAAGATCTTGTTGAAATACAGCGTTTCCAGGACTCATACTGTATTTTGCTAGATTTTGGAAATATTATACAACTTATTTGGATGAATTAAATATATAATCAGATTGCATTTTAGAATGCAATTATCATAAAATCAACTTTATATTAGTATAGGCAAATTAATAATTAAATTAATATTAAAATTAATAAAAAAATATTTAAATTGATCGAACTTCAAATAATAATACTAAGTAATTAAGTGATTGTTTAATCGATCAATTTTATTGAGAGACAATAAGATTTAGGAATGCATAAGTATATTTAACATTACTGATGACCGATTTTCCATGATTTCGAGATAAAATATAATAATAAATACGTTTTGATAATCACAATGCCATTAATTATATTCAAGTATAATATACCAAGCGCGTTCAGCACAGTTGCATTATTAAACTGTTTTGTAAAATGTTTGAATATTTTTATTTAAATAAAAGTATTTAAATACATTTTTTTTATGTTCAAATACTTATCTTAATATTTTATATTTTTACTTTTATTATTGTTGCCAAATACTTTTGTAAAATAAAAAAACCCACTATACAATAGTTATTTGTCTGATTATAAAAAATATAAATTAGAAAATGGTTGGATTGGCAATAAACTTAAGTATTTTGATAGTCGTTACAATATAACAGCTATAGGCTAAGTATAAATTATGGTCTGGATGTGTTAATTTTTTTTATTATGTATAGATAATATATTCTTCAAGTGCAACGTTTGTCACTTCATAAAATTTGGGAGTCGAAAATCAAATAAAGCCAATTTAGAAAACAATTTTTTCGATATTATTTATGAAAAAAAACAATATAAAATATTCACCTCCTCTTTGAACATTCTTGATATTATTCGTATACATATTTTAAATACATTTTCGAAAATTATTGGAATACGTTTCTCTGAAATACCGTTTTTCTCAGTCCGTTGTTGAAAATGTGAATAGTCATATGCTTCAAGATTATCGTTATCGTGACTGCTCGTCGTCTCGGACGCAAAAATACTATATGACCAAACAGCAATCGATTTACAAATCTGTAGACAGGTACGTGCGCGGCAGAAGTAATTGTAAAAAAACATGGAGAGATAGCGACGGAGGAGAAGTAAAAATAAATATTGCCCATCATCGGTTTTATCCGCGTTCTCCTCGTCCACTCGTCGCTCCTCTTGTTGGTGCCACTTCTATTGTCGCGACATCCGGGGCCTCTGATCAAGTGTATTTTGTGTAGTTCACGATGTACGTTCGTCGTCGTCGTTGTCGTCGGATCTCTCGATTACTATAAACCTTTATTATGCCATGTTCATTCGTCCGGATTATCGTAATTCTATAGGCCCGTCCAATGCCGCGGCGACCAACGGAGGAGACGGCGGTAGGGACAGGACACGTGGATCCGGTCCAGAATTTTCCCGCAGACGACCGCCGCCACCGAGTTAGGACGATAATATTATTCAGATAATAATTATAATAATAATAATAATAATAACGACGATATATATGTGTGTATGTGTGTGTATGTATAACGATTTGATGTGCATACTGGATGCCCCAAAAATCGCGAATACTATACTATTTATAATATTATTATTCTTGTTGTTTGTCAAAAAAACAATACCATTGTCGCGTGACGCGATTTACGCGATCGCATTCGTTTAACGCGAAAAGACGGAACATAAAATGACAAAACGTATTTTTTTTTTTCATCCGTTGATTCCCATTTTGTTGTAAAACAGTATGAGATAATTCTTTTGTGACAAAAACGTATTTTATTCGTTTCAATACTTAAGTGTATTTCATACACCAAGACACGAATGTTGTTTTTTATACGGTGTGTTCTATGAATACGCAACACCCTTATACTATCTCCGTAGAAAATAAATATTTCTGAACGCAATTTTTTCAACAGTCTTTTACAACAAAATGCATATTATTTGATATAGACAATTATTCATTATATAATTATGTATAGCTTTAATTTTTAAATAATAATTTTTAACTGTATGTTTGTTTTTTTATTTACTTGATTTAAAATAAAATTTATTAAAATCGATTAAAAATTGTGCAATTTAGAGCGGGACAAGCTTTTGATTTTTATACGGTTATAAACAATAAAATCATATTGCATTTCATGTAGTTTTTCACCTATCACAACTATAAAATAATTCATTATTTTATAATGAACCATCGGTATTCAAAAATTGAATTAATTTTAATTTGTATTTAACAAAACACTTAAGAATGGATCTGATATTATGCAAAATTTCGTATTCGAATTGAATTTATTTTAAACAATCAGCTACTTATACTTTTTACTATTGTAACCAAAATTAAATATTTTATAAATTAATGAACTTTTACTTAATTTTATTGACTTTTATATTCAATTAAGTAAAATTTAACAAAAGAGCAATTCCAAAAAATAAATTCCATAATATATTTCTTTAAAATTATGTCATAAGATCATAATAATTTTCTGAATAAATAACAATCATACTATATTTTAAAAAATTGTTTGCTGGAATCAAAAATGTCTGAAATGTTCTCGTTTAATATGTATATTATTTTTTTACATTTTGTACTAATAATTATTATTTTAATTAAAAATTTGACATTGATATTCATATTTTATAATATAATAGATTAGTATAACGATATTCAATATGATGTACAAGAATGTTACGTTCGGTATATTTTATTATGACGTATCTTCACAATATACATATCTATAATATTCCTATTAGTATTATCATTATATTGTACTTTTTGAAGCGCAAAATCAAATCTGCTAACCAATCGTTTTCAAATTCAAATTTAAATTATTTTGTTATTTGGTCAAAACTTTTACAATCTTAATTTTCCATGATTTAAAATTAAAATTTTTCGGTGCAAATATAATTCATAAAATTTATACATTTTCTAAGATATTTTTTTTTTCTACGATGCGATTTTTCTAAATGTCAACATTCCAGAAGTCAACGTTGAACGAGTTACTTTCCAAAAATTATCTAAAAATGAAACCGAAATTCATAAAATTATAATTTAACATATTTAATAATAATAATAATAATAATAATAACAACAAAATTTAATTTCTTTGCCATTATTAACATGCAATTACTTATCTATATGATTCCACTACTCTCCAACGCGGTAAATAAATATAGGTTTTTATTTTTAAAATCACGAATTTCACCATAGCCAATATTATATTAAAATTTTACAAAATTACACCCTTTTAATGAATATTTTATAACTTTATAGAAAAGATTAGACTCATCTATTTACGTGTTCAAATCGTGCAATCAGACGCATAAATAAGTATACCGCATTAAAACGCGACTGTTACCGAAACGCTTTAAAACGGAGAAGGAGAAATACGATTTAATGATTATGCGAATGACTTTGAACACAAAATACGACGGAAACGACGTACAATAAGTCCGTTCTTTGCCGAAAAATCAAATCACTCGACAGCGAACCGGAAAAACGAGAATCGCGTTCAATCCGCAGACGACGACGATGACGACGACACAGTCTTTGCAATTCGTGGCGATTATATTCATTAACTCGGTCCAACGTGGGTCAGGAAGATTTTCCCCATAACTACGGTACATTATACCGCTGCAACAGTCAAACCCTGGTCGCAATTGACCCTCGTCGTGTTGAACGCTATTACCTATGTAAGTCGCTATGGACAAGGGTAGAACCGTTCAATGACGTAACGTCAAATTAAAAATCGTTTTCAACGTCTTACAAGAACGTAATATTATTAGATTTTATTTTATTTATTTTTTTTTTTTTTAATACGATAAATTATGAAAAGAAAAATACTATCAAATTTTAAATTTCGTATACATAGTTTTATTTATCTATACGTCGGATTATGCGTGGAATATGAAGACGATATTTATATTGGGATAAAATTGTACAGTCCACGTCTTCGTCGAATTTTCATACGTTCATATAGTAATATACAGCTATTTATTACAGATTCAATATATTACGCCGTTAACAATACTTTATTTATTTTTACTAAATTTGTACAATTATATTAATTTGGGAGCTCTACAAAAAAACATATTTAGTATACTAAGTTATTTAAATTATACACAAACGATTTTAAAGATAATTCTTTTTTATTTTTATTTTTTTGAATTATACTTTACCTTATACACCTATATCATATTTTATTTTTAATCCAATTAAAACAATTCTGCCCATGGCGAAGTGGTAGTTTTAAACACTTCCTTGAAAATTTTGAATTTAGTCCAACTATCACACAATTTGTGATCAGTAATTTCATAAAATTATATTTAATAGATTTCATATTTTCATCAACTATAAAAAATTCGTCACAATAATACCAAAATCATTCATCATTTTTCTGCCGTCAAATTATCGGTCCGTAGCAAATATTTAAATACATACATGTTGACCGAAAGCTAACATTTATTAGTTATTACGTCGAAAGTGAACTTTTCATTCTCATCCCGCGAATCGTATTATATTATTACGTAAATATATCATATTAGATTAATTTTGGCATCAATAATGATAATAACTAAACAAAAATAAATATACATTTTATAAATTATTCAAATTCTAGTCTCATTATTTTCCACTTATCCAACCTGTTTTTCCATACGTCGTTTTATTGTTTACTTACATATTTTTAACAGTTATTTCTCATCTCAAGAATAGTATTCTTATACAATACAACTCGTTTATATAAATTTCCATAAAGGTCGTCGAGATCGTGCACGTAAATAGAGTCATAATATTATGCTTTTTTTATTTGTAAAACAACGTATTTTTATTATGGAGTTCAATGTGAAATAGATATAACCATCTCATAACTAAAAAACGATCTACGTTCAAATAATTGACAAAAATAATTGTCTAAATAATGATAGTGTATCTCGATTTAGTGCTAATCATTAGCCTTGTATATCTTGATTTTATTTAAATATATTATAATAGTATTTTGAATGCTAAAATAAACGAAAATATTAATATTACAAATTGAACATTTGTGTTCATTATAAACAAATGAGTTTGAAAAAATATTCAACATGATCGCAGAAGTAAATAATACTTGTATTTATTTATAAATAGAACAATCGTAAAAAGTAACTTAATTTAGTTTGAAACTATGTGAGAAGTAACTAATATGTTTTAGACTAATATTATGATATTCTTTTTACCAGTTAACAGTCAGTTTATGTATAGTACTAAAATTTTATACTGCTTTCAATTTATATACCATTTATGTAATTTTTTCTCAAATTAATTTTTATGCATTATTTTTACTTCCACTCTTCACATGTTATTGTGAATTATGTTGTGGTTTTTGTATGTACTGTATTCAAAAAAATGAAACAAAAATAATTATTACTTCTAGAATAGTTACTTCTTACATAATTTTACTTATAAGTGTTTAATTCATATTTGAGTCAATTCCGAACAATTATATTTGAAATACTTCGTTGAATAGGTACTTGAAAATAAAAGTGTTCGATGTCATCAAAAATATTTAAGTTTGTGAAGATCAAATTTATAACATGTACAATACTGTCGTGTCCGCCGAATCATTCGTTTGTACGCGTTTATAATTTGCGCGCATTCATAACAGTTTATATACAAATTTATTATCGTTCTGACAACACGAAGTGCATGCACATAAAAACACAATGCTGCCAAAAGGCACGATTAATTAATACCAGCGCACACACTTATAATTTAATTTAATTATGTCTTGTTACGTGTATTATTATGATAGTCCCTATTATTAAAATATATCGAACAGTTAAATTAACGACCTTTGTCGCGGTATCGCAATACCGCAATACACATTGATGTGTTATTGTATTTCCATATGAAAATAAATACGAATATATATAATTATAATTATACCACGGATTCGTGAAAATGTATATTACTCGTCGACTACTGTACGAGGAAATGTACTTACCGATAATCGCGTATAGTCGTCGCTTAATTAATTGTGTTATTTATCTATAATACAATGTCATAAACGTATTATTTCCCTTATTGAAGAAATGTAATGAACCTAAAATTCATGCATGAATAATTATAATAATAACAATAATAATAATTCACGGTGAGTGATAGACGATGAATCATTTAACGAGATGATACGCTTTATTTTATTATATTATAAAATACGATATATATATGTGTGTGTGTGTGTGTGTGTGTGTGTGTGTGTGTGTGTGTGTGTGTGTGTGTGTGTGTGTGTGTGTGTGTTTTAAAAATTATAATTTTTTATTATATTTTATATTTTTAAATTATATTTTTTTAAATGAATATATTTTAAATCTAAAACACGATTAATTAAAAATAGCGATTATTGGTTTCTTATAACCATGAATATGTACGATAAACATATTATTTATTCTTATTTCTACCACATTCATGAATAAATTTCCATTTTATCTATTTCCGTCAAGAACAATTTTTCATTCGAACAATAACCACAATATATTTTATATTTATAATAAAGCGTTACCTATAAAACGTTTAAGTTCCTGTATGTATAGCACATTTATTATACAATCTGCAATATAGTTCTTTTCTTCCTTTCGTTCTTTCGTTTTTTTTTCTTAATTCTCTTTTATGGTAAATGCTGACCTCGTATCCCGTTATCGATTTGGACGAACGTTTTGTTCTACCGTTATAGTTATAACGAGTATCGAGAAAATAACGTTTATTAAAAACTCCAACCAATCTGTTATGAGTATAAAACATACAGGTTAGGTACATATCATACATAGCGTACTAGGCGCAACCATCAACTATAAATTCTCACTTTTCCTACAACATTTCCTGAAATCGAACGGACGATTTTATAACGCTATCAAAAAAATGTATACACATTTACCCGACACCCTTGAGAGCAATTCAGATTTGAAACGAACTACTTCGTCCAAGTCTGTTATCTTAAATTCCACTCGAGATGCAACGGTCTTATGTTTTCCTTAGTACACTATATATACGGTTCAACATATGGGTTAATGATAAATTTCTCAAAGTCCACTAACTACGTACCATTGTAATAATAATTTTTGTATACCTATGCACTACTACGAGTATAAACGTGTTTTTATTTTATTTTTTTTGTGTACGTGTTTATAAGTGTTGCTTATTCGTATTATATAAGTGATTTTTTAAATACGAGAAGAATATTCTTTCTTATTTGAACCGAATAAATAAAGTGTCTTAATTAGTTTTGTAAATATAATTTAATAGAGTTACAAAGCAATTTTGTAATTCCACTTTGTAGTGTTTAGTTGCACTATACAGCAAGATAGTGCAACTAAATGGATCAGAGAGTCATGGACGTATGAAAAAATCCATCAGGTTAAGAAAAAAAAGTTTTTGCGTTGATTATTTTTATTTAAGCTCAATGAGAGCAGAAGAAAAATTAAAACAAAATATATCGTTGGCATCATTCACGTATCGAGTTTTTCGTTTTGTTTTTCTGATATGGAAAAAATCAATAGTAGTTTGATGTACTTATTTTTTTCATAAAGTATCTGTTTTAATTCATTAAGCACATGACCACACTACATGATACAAGTCAACCCAACTAGGAGCACACTCTGTCGCGGCAGTGATATATAACACCAGTCGAGCAATGTGAACAGCAAAGATCAGACACAATAACGACAACAACAATGATAATACTTATATAATAGTACAATTATACTTACTCGAAATATTTCATCAATAAATTGTTACATTAATATCATATTTATTAATATTTGTTTTATCGAAATATGTAATGTATACATAATGTGTATATGTATAAAAAGAGAGTAAGAGAGAGAGAGAGAGAAAGAGAGAGAGAAAGAAATAAAGAAAGAAAGAAAGAAAGAAAGAAAGAAAGAAAGAATGATTACTATTATGGTTGTGGTTGGATTTTTAGTTTAAAATAAATGATTAGGAATGGTTGCGCTATTGTAGTGATATCAGAAACAATTTTGTACAGATACGTATCGGGTTTTTTACAGACTACATAACCTTTTATTGTTTTTATCCTTTTCCTTTTAAAAAAATCTAATCTAATGACAGCTGAAAGAAAAGTTTTTCTTTATATAAATCGTCTAACAATAGTACCCATTCAACCAATTGAAAACATTATAAGAAAAAAACACATAGAGATAACTTTTTATCTAGAAAAAATGTATTTGTCGACAACCACTGTCTGGTACCGTCTCAAATTAGACATCGTATAATCATTATATTGGTCGGTATTTAATTTTATTTCATTATCTATTTTTATGGAAACCGAATATTTGTTTCGGTCAATATACACCGAGAGTATTCATATACCATATTATTGTTATTATATATTTGATTGATTATTATTTATTAGGTATAAAAAATTTTTTTTAAAAATATATTTTAAACTGTAATATTTTTATGATTGTATTGGGTTAGATTTAAAGCACTAAAACCTTCCCCTCTCCCATCACATTAAGAAAGTAATTGGCGTATACAGATATGCAATATTATATACTAGAACTTATATTGATTGATATCAAATGAAGGAAAACGATAATAATAAGTCGTCATTTACCCAATGTTGTTTTATTATATGGAATTACTATCGTTTTACGAAATATCGTAGCAACCAACTTACTTTATCGAATTAAACACGTAAAATGGACAATATTAAGGTATCACGATCAATAACCGTGTTAACTTAATATTAACAATATTGTATACCTTAAGTACGGATATAGTCGTTTTCGTAGAACTATCATATCATATTCGTTATATATATTTTTTTATTTGAGCAGACTTTATTTTCAAAAATAATAATGACACAAATATTTGTTATAATAATATAGTCCGTTTATTAGTATATAAATAAATTAAATGTCTTGTTATTTCTGATAAATTAATTTAGAAAATAATTATTATTTATTAAAACATGTGTCAATTACGGTGATTAAAAATAATAACATTAAAAATACTCCATGTAAATTAAATTCTTCGTTTTTTTTTTTTTAACTAAGTATACATTCTTTAAAGCAATAAATTAATAATGATAAGTATAGGTTATCTATCTAATATCTATTGCTTCATATGTAATATATACAAACTTTTTTTTATTACAAATTTTTCCTCTAATATTACATTAATAATTGCACTCAACGGCTAATATATTTACATTATCACTTAGTAATAATTCGACGTACAAAGCCCAAGTACAGACCAACAATATTTGGATCCGTTCTACTCGCAGTTATTGTTGTTGTAATGTTATGATGGTCACGATGAAAACGACCACGGCGCTTCGGCAAGTGTTTAACGTTCGAATTTTTCACGCAGGAAACTTTGAGAGTATACTTAGTTTAGTTTCGTTAGTTTTTTAATTTTGTTTCAACGTGCATATTATTATAGCTATTCTGGTGTCGAAGGCATTGGCACTTCGGCGGGACTTCGGGGACGCCACTAACACTACAATATAATTTACGATACGATGTTGCCATTTTAACATAATACAATGTACGAACGATGAAGAAACTTCAGGTTTAGGGTGAAACAAACGCGACAAAAAACCGGACCCGAAAATCGACCGGGGCGTGCGTCAAATTGTATTCAAAAACGGGCCACAATACGTGACAAACGGTGGGTAGTGAGTAGAGTGGGTTTCGGTGTTTTTCTTTTCGGGTTTTTATGAGTCCTCCTCTATAAAGGTCGGAAATTTGCGCGCACACATTTATGTGAGTCTCCTCATACTTCGCCGTGTGTGAATGCGATTACGTGTCGCAAACGTGTACGTATAGAAATATATACGGCTTTCAAAGATCTCGCGAGCTGTGCGAATGGTGTTGCGCATTCGTTATGATATAATGTTATTAACACTCTGTACACTCTAGCGGTGCACTTTTACACGTCTACAGTCGTGTCCGCGGAGAAACGCTTAATACGTTCTCCTCGACGACAAAAAGGAGGCCCGAAACTCGCTCGCACGCCCTTTTTGTATACGTTCGGCGGCTGTCAAATGCACAACTCGAACGTTTGGAAAGGGTTAAGTAAAAAACTCGTGTTCGTTACCATTTTCGCCGGGAGAGGCATGTGCTTCGGGGTGGTAGTTTCTGCGTTTAATTACCCGACAATCGGCAACAACGAATGATCGTTTTCTTCTCGGATAATTTCTCCGACTCCCCGGAAAACAACTGTATTGTAAGATGTTAACTTCACTCGTGCTAACGTCGAATAAATAGACGATTTACAAAAGATAGGTAACATATTAGTATATACTTGAATTTGACTGTTAAAAATGAAAGTGTATAATTTAATAACGTAACCGAGGACGTAAGGGTCTGCGTACATTTTATACTTTACCTACACGTTTTAATAAAACAAACAGAATAAATTGAAGGACCGAATATTAACGAATTCAATTTTCATTATAATCTACTAGTACGAGTATACTATATAAAGCCTATCTGATCGTGTATGATAGTAATAGTTATACATATTGTATCTAAAAAAATTTAACATAATCATACTCTTTCCAGTACAGAAACTGTAATCAGACTATCCAGGGATATATCTTCTTGGACCACATCAAATAAAGCCTGTCGAAGCAGCTTATTTTTATGTATCATCTGATACTTATGTTAGTAGGTTTAAGGTACAACCTTTATTTCAACTATTGATGATATATATTATTTATTATACAATAACATAATGATAAATAATGACAACGGAAGAGTTTGTACGGATAACTATATTGTTACCGACAACTTTAATTATATAAATACTTTTTAATTTTAGCTCAAGTTCTATAAATAATATTAAATATATATTTTATTTTCTGAAATCGAAATATTTATAAAATATAGAAATCATATTTTGTGAAATCAAAATGTTCATTGCATCATATTTATATAAAACCTATTAATCACATTTTAATGTCTACATAATATGTTCTAATAAGATGCCTAAAGTTCGACACATGCACATTGAAAAATTCAGTGAGCAAAGCGAACATAATAAGCAGAATTCAATCAACATATTAATCAGTAATCTGCATTCTACCATTTTCGAAATTTCTCCATCGCCGTATAAACAGCAACAAAAATAGTCATAAAAAAATCTGAATTTTAAAAGAACATTTTTTATTTTGATTGATTAATCAGGTTGAACCGAATTTTACGATAACACAGTAGTAACGTAAATGATATGGACTATTTGATAATATGCAAATATGGACATAAATCAAATTAAATTTGAATGAGTTCGCACCTTTGTACATATATACTTAATCATTTATCAATACAAATTTAAAAAATGATTTCGAATAAAATATCAAAACTTCTACTTACTGAAATTCCATCAAATTGTTGACGATTGATGTTATATTGTCAAAACAAGTCAATTACATATTAAATAATATATTTTCATATAGATTCGTTAAAGCCAATATTTGTTTATTTGGTTTTTTTTTTTGCTTAAACATAATATGTTACACACATGAAAAAATCTTCAATAAACGTGGTCATTTTTGATATTTTATAGATAATAATTATTGAAAAATTAAAAACTGAATTTTGAAATATCGATTATGATAATGCTTGGTAAAAGTTTAAGCTATACGTCGTCAGACAAAAACAAAAATTTTCGTTAAAAATACAATAAACTATAAATATACTACAATATACTATATAAAAAGCTTTCCTCGTTCATTAAACATAGATTTTTTTCAGTAAAAAGAAAATAAATGTTTAAAGAAATAAAATTGAAATAATTTGTTTTTAAATGTACCATAATATATATACAGCCACAATTACAGATACATTTTTATTTAATTAATATCAAAAGTTTGTGAACTGTTTCGGTACGCAATTTTAGCTTTTGGCATTTCAGAATGTTAGTTTCTTTCTTCACGCAAACTATTAAAACTAAAGATTCACTTGTAAAGATTCACCACTGAGTCGAGTGTTTTACTCGAGACATAAAAGTTCCTTATATCCAAAACTATCGGACAAAATAATGAGATATCTTGAAACCAAAGAAAGAAAATGTAAGCCAATTAAAACGTTTTTAATTCTTTTTTTTCTGAGACACCGTACAAAAAAAGAAAAAAAGATATCTAATTATTTCGGTTGAAGTTTTCATTCAACCGTGCTATACATAAGTATTGTACAATTACTGATTGTTAATATTTTCTTATAGATACACTTATAAGGTAACACTTTAAATTGTTTATGTTGAATGGCTTTAAATTCAAATGAAATTTATTAGAATTATAAATGGTAAAGCATATATCGCTGTAAAAAAAATGTATTTAACATTATTTACCTTTTGTTACTTACGTATACTATATATCTGTACACATACTATACACATTCTACTTATTTAAATTTAAATATTTTTAAAATCAAAATTGTTAGTCCGTAAATATTGATTTCTCCAAACTCAAAATTGACAACAACCTATCATTTTGGATATTTTACCAAACACTTTTTTTTCGATTTATACTTAATAAAATTAAAATACGTGTACAGTCGATAATTTGTTGTTTTCGTATTGATATCACATAAAATGTGAGACACAACGTCTTGTAGAAAAATCATAATTAGCGGAAAATTATGCCAAAAATAGTAATTCAATTATTTTATTCCGGTGACTACGAGGATTTGAATGTCGAGTGAAGTTCGAACGCGGAGATTCCAACGGAGTACAAGATATAAAGAAGTATTTAGAAGTATAAAATGTGTACTGAATCGATTAGAAAACTAATACAATCGAAATTATTTGACGACGTTTATATCGCGTATATTCGTCGATGACGTCATGTTGTAGGATGCAGTTGTGAATTTTACGTCGATATATATGAAATAAAATATAACTTGATCAAAATAATACATTGTATAACGGGTATTTTATAGGTCATACACAACCGCGTTTGTTTTACTGTGGGCATAACACGAGTCGACAACTCGCTATACGCATCTGAGTACAATAAATAATATGCATAACTGAAAAACGATTTATCAGACGAAAGCGCATCGATTGATGCATGTATTTTATTAGTATACGTACATTTTATTTTTTTAAAAAAAAATATTATTTTTATTTACTTTTTTTAGAATTGTACGAGTTAAATTTACATAATTAATGACGTTATAATGTTATAAAACGACTCTATAACGATATTTATATAATTTACTCATTTGCCGGCAAAGTGGTCTCTAATTGGTAACGTGTACTGTACAAAAAGTCTTGAGAAAGTTATTGGTTTGGTTTTTACGTGTTTCATAGCACGATATAGCGAATTATTTTCTGACTAATTATAGAACATAATATTATGGTGTAGTATAACAACAACTGCAGTGTCATAGTACGTATAGGGTGTCCTGTGGAAATGTGACAAATACAACATCTATATGTTTTAATCAATATTTCAATAACTTTTTCTTTAATACGACTTGAACTTTGCACTTTGATTATTGTACACAGTTTTATTTTTTTTTTTTTACAACTTTAATTTTAAAAATGATAACATTTTTTATTGTGAAATCCAAAATATTCATTATATGAACCTATTTTGTAGAAACAAATATTGGTATTGTAAAATGTTATTAATGATAACTAGTTGATTTTCTACTATATTTTCAAGTGTAATAGAATGTCAGTTTCTTTCATTAGTATTTGAGAGAACCGGAATAATCAGCGAAATTATTCGAATAGAAATGAAAATATTTATACCGAATTTTCTACTTTTTTTAAATTTATTTATAAAGAGCTTTTTTGAATAATTCAAAAATGTTGATTTTTTTTATTATTAATACAATAACTGTAGCTTAGGTTTCTAGTGATTATTAAAAAAAAAAAAACGAAAAACGTACAAACATTGAATAGAACAAACGTTGTTACATTTGTCAGAACTCCGTGGGACACACTGTATACAATGTCTAAAGACGGAGCCGTTTAAGAGCAGACGGAATTTCTAAGAGACAAAAAACACTTATTAAAATTACAACACCGGCAGAGTTGATGACATTCTTATAAACTCTCACAAAACCCACTCACACAACCTCTCGTTCGCGCTTGTGTTAAGACCGACCGTCGCCATCTACGGACCGAGACCCCTTATACTCGACGACGAAGAAGGCGTGGGCCCTTTTTTCTTTTTTTTTACGATGCCGTTTATTCCTCTTACGCGAAATCGCGTTACATTATCATTATTATAATTATTATTATTATTGTTATTATAATTCCTGGACAATTACGTTTTATTTGCGCTCACGAATTTCGTCTCATTGCCTTTCCGTGCGACGAATACGTACGACGTCGCCGACCGTAACATTAGTCCATTAGTAAGACGGAAATAATACGATTACTTAATAGTGTACGCGATAATAATAGCGAAATACGCGATGTTTTCCAAAAAAAAAAAAAAAATGCCTTGTTTGAATCCAATCGAATTAACACGTGCCGAATGTACTTCGAGCAAAACAACGTTCGTCCGGCTCACAATATTTATGTATCGCTATACTAACAGTACATATATCGTTCTTATTATCCTTCGTTTCTTTCCCATAAATAACAAGGCTAGATATTAACGAGTGACAAATTACAAATTAAATATGTTTTAATTAAGTAAGTAACTTTTTTTTAATTACATTTTAACTTAAAAAAGTTAATTTTGAATGCGATTATATTTTTACCAAAACACACCTTTATGTTATCAATCGTACCAATAACAACCTAGTATTCGGAAAACATTTATAAATACAGAAGTGAATTTATAATGAAATTTACTTGAGATTGTCTTTTCAAGTTTTTTTAAATTTAGACATACAACCCAGTTTTAATTTGGTTAAAAAAATTAAAATTTAAGGAATATGAATCGTTATAACACAAACATTCAATTCAATAATTGTATTAGTTTTTTTACACCAAATATAGTTTAAATACTTTTTAATCGTCTCGTGTAGTGATTTATTTTATTTGTATTTGGATACCTAAGCGTGTCCATATCAATAATATCTTATAGTACGTATTAAATCGAAACGCGGACTAGATACACATCGTCGGTATCACACGGTCTGTCTAACGCAAGTCCTTAGATCTATCGAAAATATATGAAACAACCCAACACCCGTGTAAATAAATCCTAGATAACTGTTATGCGGAGTAAATGGTATTAGGATATTACATCCAGAATTGAATATGTTGTCAAAGAGTCATCATAATTTATATCCGTTGAAGTTACACATGGAGTAGACGCGTGCATAATCAGATGTGTATGAAAATCGAATATATCAGTGGAACTAGATTATGTTTACATTAAGTATACTACTCGTATTTTCATATAAATTGACACGAAACAATAACATTGTGTGTTTTCGTTAATTAAATTTTGAAATCTTTTTAACTAAAAATGAAATATATCCACGTACAATAATCATGTCCGGTTAACTGTGTAGCTGAAACTTTATAATTAAGATACCACTACTTATTTTCCTTTAACGACTTGGCGTACATTGAAGTCCCATCGGTTGTATATATGACCCGACCGTTCCAACATTTTTCTATAGATAAACTATCGATGATAACTGTCTGCGAATACGATAATATTATTTTAATATCGTTCGAGAATATACAATATACACATATTATGCTACACTCGTTGTTTTATTTATGAATTTCCCCTCGATCGGATGCAGACGCGGCGTGGATGAGATGGTAAATCGTTATTAGAACCGTACGTGTTTAAAGTGACAACGGTTTAGGACGGCCGACGGAGAAGAGGCTGGTGAAGTTACGGAAGAAAATTTCCAACGGAAAGTCTGAGGACTATGCCGTGACGGTAGAAATAATGTAATATAAACGACAGTTGGTCAAACACGCGCTGCTGACGATACTAGTAGAACCGCGGACGGCACATAACTCGATTTCGGACCTTCGAACACACGCACACGGCACACCCGCCGTCGACGGTTTGCTAAGTAAATATTTATTTTCTCACCCCTTTAGCTTCACGAGCGGCTATTTTTATAATATTATATCTCCGGTCACAATCTTTTCTACATATCGTAATAGACATTTCTCACAACCAAGACGGACCGCAGCGCATACGCCGTGTCTGTTCAATTATTTATGAGTCTCGTCGGCTGACCATCACGGCTGACACACGTGCGTAACGGCGTGAAATATACAGAATTAACCTTCAGAGAATAGAGGTCGGTATTCACATCATCGCCTCGTGGGTTCTAACAACCGTCATACGAAATAATACATACACATACCTATCTAACTTTTTTTTATTTCTAAGCCATCACCAATAAATGTATTGTTAATTTTTTGATCTTTTATTCTCTCTCTCTCTCTCTCTCTCTCTTCTCCTCTCTCCCTCTCTTTGTCTTTCTCTTGCCGTTTCGGGCAAGTGAATCTTTGATTTTACCTTGTCGTTCACGCTATTAAATTATTTATATATATATATATAAAATAAAAAAAAATAATCTTAAGTGTATTACTTTTGTGAGAAAACAAACGGACTGCTATATTTCACACGAAGTCAACGAGACGATACTAGTAACGTTGATAGATTTAATAAGTCTAAACGCTCTCTATTTCTAATATACTTTATACGAAATCGTCGAATCTATACTACGTTTTATTCATGTTTGAACGCTTCGAGCCGTTGAAATTTTGACGTAGGTCTCCGAAAGACTTTCTCTCCCCCATTTACTTATTGTATTTTTTTCCTTTTTTTTTTTTTTTTGATTCAACCTAAATATTTGTATATATATTTTTTTTCTTTTCGCGTGTTACTTCAGTGTTTTCATTCGCTAATATTATACATTAAGGTCTACTAAATCTTAAAAATATTACCCTCGTTGATTCCAATGATGTACGGATGGAGGATATTTGTATACTGCGTGAAGTAATGTAAACATAAATTGACCATTGAAAATTAATTATAAGTCGCCCAAATGTCGTAAACTGTTGACACTTGTGACTGTGTACGAATGACTCACACAAAATTACTCACGAATAGGTACTGTTTGTAGGTATTGGAAAATAATCATAACGATGGAAGGTATTTTGATGATCAATTCTTTATTGATTTACGAGAAAAACTACAATAACACTGACGGCATAGTACGTGAAAAAAAACATGAAACGGATACGCGACGATGATAGAATATCTCGTGCAAAAGGAGCCTAGTGTACGGTTTTACAACAACAAACGTACTGCCCAAATATATCGATTCGATATTTTCAGTTCAGTCGGTCGTTCGTAGGTAATCGCATTTTTACCAAAATTCAAAGTATTCATATTTATAATAACAATTAAGTACTAACGGGCGAGATTGCGCGAAAAGGCCCAATTACACAATCGCTATGACTGCGTTGTCTATAAATATGAATATTTCGTTATCTCTGTCGTCAGTGGCCGGTGATAACTTCTATCGTGCGCGTGATAAAAAAACGATGGAAAGTATTTTCATCTACGATAGTCACAGGCGGAAATTCGGTTGATTATTATCGGTCCGTGAACACATATACACATCATATAAGCATTCATGGGCCGTGTCACACTTTTCTTTTTCAATCGTGATCACATAAATAGTAACAATATCAAGTGAAATTTCCAAAAAAAAATATATATATATATAATTATTATAAGCTACTGTACAAAATCAAGCACAGATTTTAAGGACAATTTACAAAGCTCTTTTAATACAGTTTTAACGGGCATATTATATAATATTAAAATATTGTTTATAGCTGTATCATAATTGTTTATCTTCTTCGAACCCTTGTACTAATAAATGAAATTTCTCGTAATAAAGAAATTAACGCTCTGTGAATCATTTTTATAATACATTTTTAATCATGTTACATTTAGGATAATTGTCTTTGATCATCACAACATTTTGTTGATTTATAATTTATTAGTATGTTATTATATACATTTAAATCTACGAAGTATATGATAAAAATTGAGTAATATTTTATTTCAATTGCAAGAAATACGTATCTGATTTCATTTATATTTAAGCAGAAATATTCTTAAGGTTATACATGATTATAATAATTGTTAACGTAATTTAAAAGCAATTTAAAAAAATTTGACTTATAGTTAATATTATAATTTAAAAAAAAAAAATTTCGATTTAATATTATTTTGAACTTGAAAGCAATGATAAACAATTGTATTCGAAAAATGATTTCAAAAGACACTTGAAGTTTATTATAATAAATTAATTAATGTGGTGAATATTGTTAATAATATTATTAAATTTGTCTAAGTTTGTATTATTTATTGCATACCTAAAAACATCAAATTACTGTATAATCTTAAAACAATATGTTGACCATTTCACTAGGATTTTCGTTGCAATTTTCGAGTTGCATTGGTATAAAGAAAACACTGAGAAATCTTAAGTATACTTTTGGGACAAACATTAAAACATTTACGTTAGAATAAATAATATTTATATATATATATATATATATATATATATATATATAATTGCATATTAAAAATAATTAAAAAATTATAAATTTAGAACCTAAACATTGAAAATATTACCGTTAAGAAAGCAGACAAATTAAAATATCTACGCATCAACTACCTTAATGCGAGATGAGTTTCTTGGAATAATTTCCAAAAAAGAAAAGAATGACGTCCTGAGAAAATACAATTTCAGAACAATAGTCCATGCAATCAGCAGAATATAAAAAGCATTCGACCATGTTTGTCAAGTATGCTATAGTTAGTGACGCGAATCCTTTATTACTTTGTAAACCATGTTTATCTTGTATTTAATATATTACCCTAAAATGGAATTTAATGAGATTTTGAAAATGACACACAAATTATGTTAAAAGATATTGAAGAGAGAACATTTGCAAAACCCGCTATTTACCACCTTATAAACATAAACAGCATCTCACTGATATACTCTGATGGATTAAGCTGTTGAAATTGAAAATTCGCGAAGATTTAATGGTATTTTATAAATTGGAATACACGTAATTTGTTTAACAAACAAAAATACATATTTAAAAATATATTAAATTTCTCGTTTACTAATATTGACATCGTACATAATTGTTTCGAATTATCAGTTGCTTTGAAAAAGTATATTAATCATAATGTCAAATCAATATTATCAAAATAATAAAATACGTTCAAACTACAAAACTTCTCATACAAGACACCCATTCCAGTAACATCCATAATATATAAGTTCATAGGCCACGTGTTAATGCAATCATACAATTGTGCTCAAATCGTTCACTTTAAATACAAACTATTTCATAAGCGGACTAGTATTTTTATACAGGGTAAGTCAGAAAAACAGGAAATTATTATATAACTCTCACCAATATTAAAAAAGATTATTTATATGTTTTCTTGTTTAAAACTAAAACTCAATGCCATAAAACATATCATCATTCGACTCCAAAAATATATACGATGGCCGGTCACCGTTTACTGAACATTATCGTAAAACATTGATATTTGTTGTTTTTAAATCCTTCAAGACATGCACTTTAGTTTTAATTTTAAACAATAAAACATGGAAATACATTTTTTAACCTTGGTAAGAATTATTTTAATATTTCCTGTTTGCCTGGTCTACCCTATATACAACATATCCTTGTATTTTTTATATAATTGTCATGTTGCAACGGTGTAGGAAGATAAATAAAAAAAAATATTACAGTCAATTTATTTGATCTCAACGTCGATATTATCAAACGGTTGACATAATGAATTTCAATTACGGTTGATGCGTAAAAGGATAGATAGCTGATTTCCACGGTATTTCATCTAAATAAGGTGATGTAAATTATAGTATTAATTATTACAATAATTAATAATTATTGTCAATATGAAATATTATGTTGTGCTTGTTTAAAATAAGAAGAGATAAAAATATTCATGTACTTGCTAAAAACGAACGTTGTTTACTATGCACACGGACATATAGGTTTATCGATAAGAACAGACCAAATAAATCGTTTATAATAATTTAATAATAAAAATGTATATGTCAACAAAACAAAATTAGTAATTTAAAAATTATTATATTCATGTTGACACTACTTCATACTCTAAAACCTAATATTTATTCAATATTGATTTTCAAATAAAAAAATTAATTTCACTTCATTGAAGAGGGAAATACGTTTCATTTATAACGATAATTAATAGTTTATTTTTACATGGTTTTATAAACAACTATACAACGATAGTACACGTTCAATTAAAAAAATTAATGAATGGTACTTATATAATTTAACTTATATAATTGAAATATCACGTATACACTTAGTTTCGATTATAAATTTACAATTTTATATATATATATATATATATAATTATACAATTATACCATTATAATATACAATTATATATACAATTTTTTACTAAATATAAAACTAAATTTGATAATTAATTATAATTGATATACTGGTATCTTTAAATCTGCTCAGTTTCTCTATTTGGTATAAATCAATTTAAATCTAAAAATTTACACATTTCGTTATGTATAGTACAATTTTAGTTTTTGTTGCGCAATGTGCATGAGACAAAATGATCCGAACTAACTCCGACTCCGTGCAAAATTGTATTAATATACGTCGTTTTGTAAACATTGTAATAAAAAAAAGGGGAAAAAGAAAAAGGTCTCCTAGACATATATTGTATTCTGGTATAAACAATTTTAATCTCGAAAACAAATCAAACTCGACTTATCGTTGCTGAGTTAAACTTTGTACTGACTTACCAGTAAGTATACTCGTATAATACTGCGCGCGGCTCCGTTTAATAATTTTCTCCGGATTTATACTTGAAATACTACATCGTTTTAGGTATGTGTATCGCGTAACGTTTTTCAGGCGAATCCTTTTATATGTTATTCGACAACGTCTTATCGAGTTTCGGACTTTTTGTTTTGTCGTTGCCCGGATAAAAGTTCGATCTCCTATGATTTACGATGTGTATACGCGTCGGGTTTTAAACAAAGAACGACGTTGGTTATCAATGTTCATTTTAATTTTGTCTATTTTTAATTCCTCCGTAGAAACAGTGATAACTATATAATTTATGTTTCAAATCAAATAATACACATATATGTTTAAAATATATTTTCAATATAATTTAATAAATTGTTTTGTTTCCCGATAAAGGCAAAGTCACAAAATAAAAACACGCAATATATTATATTAGAGTTCGTTAAATTTATTGACCATTTTCTTATACATATTCTTGTAACAAATATTGTATACACAATAACTGATAACATAATAGATATTAGATGATTTAGACTCCGCACAAAAAATCGTTTTATTACATGTGTACATACTAAATAATAATGTTATTACGGTCGTTACGAAAATTACCAAAATTTTTTGCTTGAAATATATATTTATCAATATGTCACAAGCATTCAAATGTAAACGTTTAAATGAGAAATAATTCGGTAATTGGTAATATAAAAATTAGTATATGTTATATCAATTAGTTTAATACCGCTTGTTCTTATATAATACGAATTATATTCGTCCAAGTAGTCGTGTAATGTGATTACACTGAAGGATTACAAAAATGGTACTTCTGTTGGATTAAATTGTATGTGCACATGTTCATTTGAATACGATTTATGATCGTAGTGAATTATATTTTTTTTTTTACAACTTTATGGCTGACAACGATTATACCGGTATTAGTTGAAAATTCAATTAACAAAAAAATTAAAAACTCATTAACCAATCGTTTAAATAAACAAACAATACGACTTTGTTTTTAGATTTTTAAAACGAGCTTTATAAAATGGAGGACAATTGGACGAAACGATACACTAATAATGATAAAACGATAAACGGACTAAAAATCCAAATTTATTAACATTTTTAACGTCGAATAACATTTTAACGATATAAATACTTATTTTTACATTTCTAATAGCGTTTGATAGGTAATTTATTTTCTAATCTATATATTCAAACCTATATATTTAGGTTTTTAATCCAATAGTTTAATATTCAAGAACAATTTCATATTAAATACACAAACTATTTTTGTACTACTTGAAATTAACTAACAATCAAAGTATTTATATTTGTTTTTTCCAATATTTACTAGTTACCACACACATTCGTCGTTATATTGATAGTTGATACATGAGACCAATTGGTTGTAAATATATCTTTCAGTGTTAAATTGCATTTATACATGTATGTTTTAATTGCTGAAAAGTATAAAATAGATTGTAATTGTTTAAACTTTTTAATAAGTTAAATAGTTTTCATTAAAATTGTCTTGTAAATAAACATTTTTTCGGTATTTCTCATCATCATCATGATAGTATGTAATTCATATTATTGTTTTCCCGTATATTGTTGTTTTGTTTGTCAATATGCTCAGCGTATTTCCAAGTTTATTCATTTTCTATGTGACTAAATTCATGTATATACATTACGAAGTTTAATAGAATCAATCAAAATTGAAATATTAAGAGATTTAAATTGAGCTTAAATGTTAGAAGTGTTCTAATAAGATGAGTATATGTAGTATTTTCTAATAATACTATTTTGTTTGTGTATATATGTCGTAATATATAAAATACAGCCTAAAACGCTTTATGCATTCATAATATATATACACACTACGTCCGTGTTTTCGAAAAAAACATCTATAATAATTACATCGAGGAAAAACAAAAAGGATTTTTTTATAATTTTTTAACAGGTAAACGGGTCCCGTTATTTAGAGATGTGTTTATTTTTTTTCATTATTTGATTGGTTTTTTACGAAATGTCTGGTGTAAATGTTGCATAGATTTTAGAGGATTGATGAACGCTGAAAATGATGGACGAACCGACCACAAAAAAAAAAAGAAGAGAAGAAAAATGGGAAAAATAAAACACTTTATATAGATATATAGTTATTGTTATTAAATAATATTAAACCGTGATACAATACATGATGTGGTTCGAAAAAAAAATGTTATTTTTATCAAAACAAATAACCATAATTTTTTTTCCTTTTTAGATGTAAAATAATTAAATTCGATAATTCGTTTGGGTATAACGAGTCTCGCATTTTACCGTTCTCGAACAGGTCTCGACCCGAGTAGTATTTTAGATTGATTTTTATTTTTTTTTTTCCCCAAATTTATACTGAACAGTATTGCGGTTCGTATACATTTCGCATTAGCTCGTTTAATTATTGGTCTCTCAATTATTTTTATTATCTTTGGCGTTCTATCCATCGTTAGATATGGGGAACAACACCGCTTGCTACAAAACTCTTGTAAAATTCGTTCGATACGTGAGTCGATATTTAGCTTTTTATTATTGTTATATATTTTTCCGTCTCGTTGATGTCTTTTTTGCTCACGTAACCAAACCTCTTCGACACATACAACTGGTATACATTAAATTATAATATATATATATATATACATATACTCATATATATACGTTTGTGTCTGTGCGTGCGCGAATGCGAGTGTGTGAGTGTGTGTGTGTGTGTGTGTATTTGCAATGTGCACAAATGTGCACAAATGTGCTCCGTATACGACTGTCGTGAATATTAGCGCATTTATATGTAAATTAAATACATAGTTATTTTACAAAAGCCGCGATACGAGTAGGTTTATATATTTGTAAACGACGAACACGTCGTAAAAACGGTTTTTGGTCGTGCGCGTTTACATCTGAAAATTCTAATTTGAAATTCAATTAGACTTCGCGATAATATTAACCGCACCATATTGTGTATAATATATACCATTTTTGGCAAGATATAGGTATAGGTATATGTATACCTCTAATTGTAATTTATAAATAAAGTTTTCTGAATATCAATTGAATATATTATGCCATACAAGTTTGGACAATGTCGAAACTATAACAAATCAAAACATGAAAAACAGTGACAACTTGACTTTGTAATAGTAACTTTCGAAATTTTATTTTGAAATTATTTTAAAAAAAAAAAAAAATATATATATATATAAAATGCTGGCCGATAACTATTTGAACAAAGAAAAATTATGGATATATATTTCTTAAATTAGTGTATTTGTATTCTTTGTTGTTTATCAATTATAATTTCAATTTATGCACATTTAAAACAAAAAAATAAATAAACTTGTGTTATAAATTTAATCTTACATTTGATATCAAGTCTAAGTTTTGGATATTATTTATTTCGAATATTATCTTTACATGTATTGTTTATTGCTTATAAGATTTTGTAAAAATAATAATAATTATAAAATTAAAAATGTGTAAACCCAATAGAATAATAAATGAATAAATAATATGTATTTTTCATGAAATATAGTTTACAGATTACATCAACGTAAGTTCGTATTTTGATAAATTATATAATTTAACAATAATAATTCTACTGCATAAACGAATCAAATACCACGATGGACAAAATAAATATTTAAATGTTTAATTTTTTAGAACATTTCAATAATTATCTACAAATAAATTATTCACTTGTATTTTTCACGTGGTAAATAATTTCAATTCTCTTCAATAAACACTAATCAATATGATAGTATATTGTATAAGTATAAAGCGATGATGCGTTTTGACAACGACTCTCACAGAAATATAAGACTCAACAAATATTTCAAACAGTCATGGATCATTATTATGACAAATATTTATCGTTATATCATTTATTTTTATTTATACACTACATTTCAGTATGTCCATACGCAATGATATTCAAAACTTTGTGAGGTACAAATTATACGAAATATATAATATCAAAAATTAACGTTAAAAAACATAAATAAAACACGTCATGTGTTATATGGATTTAATAGTGTTACTGTTATGCGACGTTAAATGCGTGCTCCGAGTTAAATTTGCTTTGTAATAACCTAACCCACTCCATAAAATTATTATTATTTATTTTCAATTATTTTCCTTTAATAATCATACAATTATATTACAGAAGCATTAATAAATTTAATTAAATCGAGAAAAATTGTGTTATTTTTTGAAATTTAATTACAACTAACTTATAAATACAAAAAATACAAATGACAAATAACAAAAAAAAAAAAAATGATCTAGTGAATATATATTATTAAGAGTTTAGAACAAATTATTTAAGTTAAAAAAGAACAAGTAATTTTAAATTATGTAACAATATGTATTATTATATTATTTATTTAATAACAAATCATATTAGCGTTCAATATTATTTAACGACAATATGTTTTAAATTTTCTGATTTGGTAATCTTCCTTAATACTCTAGTATTTAATATTTATTTTTGAAAAAACATTTGTTAACTGATTTTCCAAGACGATTAATATATAGACGAAATGAATATCAGCCATTAAATTAACTACTATTTCTAATTTCGTTTGAAAAATTAAATAAAATGTCTTGATTTTTGCGTTCAATGTTTATTTTTATTTATTTTGACTGTTATTGATAATATGATAATATTGTTCTTGTAAACACTGGAATACGATAATCTTTTAATTAGCGTCATATATGAGTCACCCATTTAAAAATAAAAGTTAACGTTATATGAATTTAAATGAATTACACACACGTACATATACAATAAATTTGTTATATATGATATTTTTACGTAATAGATCAAAATTCTAAATGATGAAATATTTATACATTGTATACGCTTTAGCTGCATAGCACTATATTACAATCAATAATTTGATAAACAAATATAAAATATTACGGTTACAATTTTTAAAAACACAAAATTAACTTCAGAATACATGTTATATATATATATATATATGATGTCATCACTGCATGTCTGTACATGTTATATTGAAAGTTCCGATATTTCGGTGGGAAAAACAGAGGAATTGGAAACAAACGGCGAATTGAAGAATTTTAGAACGTCTCCTCATATTATAATAACGGAGTTTTTAATTTAAGTTTTCGTATATTTTTCTTAATGAATTTTCTCAAAAAAATTTTAAAAAATATTTTATGAACATTGAATTAAAGTAACATAGACAAATTTCAGTTTTTAAGCATTTTCCAAAGTTCGTCAATACTTTGTCTAAGGTTAGTATTATATGTTAGTATTTTATGTATATATTGTCATACAATAACACCGTTCATGTGATTTTAAGGAGATAAAACACGATTACTAAAAATTGTATCTTGATCCAGGGTTAAACTTCGCAAAACTTCACAATGGATTACGAATAGGTAACCAACTACTAGGGATTTTTACTTTTTTAAGCGAGTATCCTACCTATGCCATTTTTTAGACTCTTAATGATTCGAGATCAAAAAACATTTAAGATATTTCGAGAAAATAAAAATTAAAACGTGCTTATATAATGTCGTTTTAGAAAATAATCTTTGAATGATATGAGAAGTATCATGACGCACAACTATCGTGCATATATCTCCCGACATATATAAATTGTCATCGTAACGATCCAAAAATCACACAACTCACTGTGGTGTCAATGTCAGCAATAATCAATAAAATTGAACTATCTCGATACTATATTGCAGCAATGGAACACTCGGTGAGTAAACTCACTGCACAAATATTGTTTTGTACATTATCCGGGAGTTTGTTCGACTTTGGGTTTTAAGATAAGAATTAGATAATGTCACAAACAACATTTCGCGTTATTGCATACCACAACGTATCATAACTTTATCTTACGATCTTTTTTCAATGACTAAACGACGGAATAGTATCATTATCATAATTGTTATTATTATTTCTACTGTTATTTCTGTTATTCTGGTTATTGTACGTACTATAATCGAATCTATTCAAAATGATTTTTTATCAATAGTCAGCTTTTAATTATAAAATCATTATAAACATTTAGCAATAATAATTTATATTTGTCGATTTTTAAGATCCAAAGAATATTTTTATCGAGTAATAAGCATTTATGTTTAGAACACAATGAATAGAGAGAACCTGTAGTAGATATTAATACTTTCTGACATTTCTTCATCATTATTCCAATATTTTATATATTTAAATTATTAAAATTTTGAATGTCACTAATTATTATTTTTTAATTAATTAAAAATAAAACAATTTTTATGAATTTAATAAAAAATTAATAATAATTTAGTTACTTAAACAACTGCATTCACCGGGTTCAATGATATTATACAATAATTTAATTATATTGTTCATCATTAGAAAGTTTATTATTATAGATCGTTTTATTTATTTATTAAATTATATTTTATATAAATCTTTTATTCAACTATTAGATATTATTATTAGATAATCTGAAATAATTTCGATTGATAACGTTTAAATGTAATTAATTTCAATTACCCGAATAATTGATAATTTGTTTCCTTTATATGATTTTACTTACTTAAAATGTATGCACAGATATATATATATATATATATACATACTTGTACACATATTTTTCTTTCCGATTTTAATCTATTGATTCAGACATTTCCCAAACGTTTCCTTTCGAATTGTTTGTTAAAAGAAAAAATTAATCAATTCCAATCTCTTTCAATAAATTATCCTTACAATCAATAATGAACGCTCAAAGACTATTTTATCATATAGCAGTGTAAAGGCAACTTAAAAAGTAAAAAAATGAATTTTATGTTAAAGAATTAACAGTGTAGCTTTAAATTATACTTACTGGTTTTATGTTAAATAAAATGTAAACCTACATTATGGGAGGTAGTATTTAAATGCCTCGTCATACTCCTCGCGCGATCTGTACTTTATGCCCAAAACTCGAATTGTATCTAATAAAGTAAGTATTTTCAAGGTTGACGAATGATAGTAAAATTTTTCTAACTCGCGTTTATTCGTACACAAATACATAATAAACGATATGACTTACTATATTAATGCGTTTAAAACATGTTCGAATGGCACATAATACGATTCAAGTTAAGCTTTACTAGAACGTTTCCACATACTTGTATAACTTTATACTAAATTGCATTCTATGTTCTATATGTATAAATATTTATTATTTAATTCACTAAAATATAAAATAGTATTGAATTTTGAAAGAATGTTTTAGTATTATTATGATTGTAATCACAGTACATGCCTAAATTGTAAACATATTTGACAAGTTATAAACTTTATAAAATAATACTATATGAAATCTACTTTGCATATTCACGAGATGTTTAATTCGAAACTTTAGAGTAACGGCTCGTGACATTTTCTATGACATGCTTTGTTGATATTTTATAATGGATGTGGTTTTGAAGTCATTTAACTACCATTACAATGTCAATAAGTCAGATTAAACAGAACAAATACAAGATATATCATTTCATTCATTATACATAATAAAATATAAATCATGATAAATTCTCATATGATTTGAATTATTTAAATAATAATTTAGACTTTCGGAGCTATGAATACTAAACTCACGTCGTATCTATCTGAAATTTCAATACATCAGACTTAAAGCAAATTCTATATCTACCAATCAATATATATATATATATATATATATAAAAATAAAAGAAAAGAGATAGAGATTAAGAGAGATAATCTGTTTCAAACGTAAAATAAATAATAAAAAATATTATCTAACATTGAAAATAGCAATCAATTTTTAATAAAAATAAATTTATTTGTTGTTTAATAAGTTAAATAGTTATAACCGAAATTATTTATTAAACAATGATATATACTATAAAAATTGGTTTTTATAACGTTTGGTAAATATTTTTAATATAAAATATACATATTTTAATTTATTTCATAGTAGTCTATAACATATTTAGGTACGTGAGTATAAAATAATATTTTTTAATTTTAAAAATGCATTACAATGCCAAAAAAAAAGGAATACGAAGAAAAACGCAAAAAATAAAAATTAAAAGTTTCTTTTTTAAGTTCGATGGTACATAAATCAAATTTCGCAATCATTTGAAATCGTTGTCCCTGAATATCCAAAAAAATAAAGAATTCGCATTTGAATTCCAATCCTAATCATTATTTATCATAAATTATTTTATCCTATAACCGTTAATTATTACCCATTCATGACCCTCGTCAACTTTTCACGTACATAAACCTTGTTTTCCCAGATAAGTTACTTTATAAAATATACAAATCATCGAAGAATTACCGATATTTTTTATTAGTGTCGACAGAGAGATGCGTTTTTAACAGAATTCTCGCTTGCACAATACGTACGTCCTTATATTTTATATACTACTCGAACGTGCGCGCATTAATATCCCATGTTTTTCTAGAACGTCAGCAGTGCTCGTATAATAATGGAACGTGTATACTGTGTAATACAAACGACGTATGTACGTACTCTCCCAGTTTTGCAATCTCTTCACGTATCCATGAAAGATCGCCGTTGGTCCATATTGCACACGATAATTTTTCACGTTCTTATATCTCGTACCGTAAACCACGAATGTTAACTTAAAAATCCTAACCCTATTAATTTTTGGTTCGTATCCGTTTACGTAGCCAGCTCGGCCCGTCCGTGTTTCCCGCGTAACCTTTCCAGAATCATTCGTAGTCATCTGCACCGTGCGAACGCGAAGCATTTATATCACACAAAATCGCGTCTGATATTACGTATTGTTATATTATTATCCGTCTAGAAAGCGTAACGCGTTATTTTATTTCTATTTGTGGTACAAAAAAAGTGTGGTGGGTTGTAATTAAATGATAATAAAAAATGAAATAAAAAAAATGCGGGATGTAGATCTAAAAATTGTTTAAGAAAAATGACATATAAAAATAAAATAAAGTAAAATAAATAGAACGTTCTTTTCTTAACTTGCTGCTAGCGCTTAACATTTTTATTATATCTTTGAATCTAATTAACCGTGCAAAAAGGATTAAGAAAATAGTTTTGGTTGGTGCGTTCACTTCAATGTTTATTTCACCGACAAATTAAACAAGCCAATACGTTGATGCACAAAACTGAAGTCGCTCTACGGTAAACCTATTTCGTTGCGAGTAGTGTGCATACGCACTGACGAGAAGACAAGATCATCAAAGGGTTTACTGTGTAATTGATTGTGTTTTTCTAACAGTTTTCTGCTACATCAGACTATGTTGGTGGTTTGGCTAGTGAGTGGCCAATTTGTTATTGAATTTTCCGCACCTTGCCTTTGTAATAAGAGTGATATTCGGCGTTCATCTTTGGTTCGTTTTTACACATATTTTGTTTTGTTTAAGTTAAGGATAATGTGTTATGTTTATGTGGAAAGTTTATATTTTTTGTTACTCCGATGATTAATATCTCTCGTATATTCGAGTTGCTTATTATTTCGAATAGTCCGTAGGAAAGTTATTCAATATTTGTGTTTTGACTTAATTATTTTTTTTTTTTACTCGTAAATTTAATCAGTGTTCCGAAAGTAGCAAGCATCAATATATTTTTATATAAAAAAAATGTATGAAATGATTACGTATGGTACTGTACATGAATATACCACCACATAAAATGTGTTTACTGATAATGATTATAATAGTAATATTTGTGCATATAATTACACATTCTTTGGTTGTTTTTACCGTATCTAATTAACTATCTGTTACGGAAAAACAAACTATACACCGTGTACACATTTTAGAGGAAAACATAACAAATCAATACTATACAGTTTTCAAGTTTCAATGTACATTGTTTGAAATTGTAAAATTTTAGTTAACTGAAAATTGAGTAGATAATATATTCATATTGTGTTATAGCTAATAAATGACTATTTTAAATACTTTTTCGCAATAATAGTATTTTGGTTACACTATAAAAAAATAATTTAATCTCATTTTTGAAATTTTAGGTGATATAAAAACGATTAAACAGAGCAACACACAATTATTTCCACGCTTACGAGTTAATGTACATTTTTCGGCCAATGTGATAAAATCTCTCAGCCCTAATGCGCTCCAAATAGAATATATTTTGACATTTTCTACTAAAGATTTCGGTGACAATTCTTTTTAGGCGGAATTGAAAACCGTCCGTGTCTCAATCGAAAATTACACGGCACTCTGACTAGGTAAATTGTGCAACAATTGCGCACTGCGTGTCCATCATGATAAGTATCTTCTACTTCACAGTACGTGTGTAAGTGTTTTTCAAATTTTGGTTTTTACTCGAATAATAAACGATAAAGTGCGAGGTCAAAAATAGCTGGAGTTGATCTATGCAACTCATATTTCTCTTTACAGAAAACTCGGTATATTATGCTATCCGTTTCCGGATAAGTTTGAACTTATATATTTTATTACGTTTTTCTATGAACAAATTAATTTAGTTTTTTCAACATCAGACGCAATGTATAGTTCACCATTTTTTAAACTAACCTAGCCTCATTCATAGCGGGACAATCTCGAGTTATAGTGTCATAACAAATAAGAATAATTTATAAAACTTGTGTGTAAAAAAAAAAATCATATGTTAAGCTATGAAATCGTGTTTTTGTCTTTAACCGCAAACAATACACCACAGTATTTCCAGATTTTTCTTTCAAGTTCTACAATACAGAAAAATGACGTCAAGTCAAACAGCCTGCACATAAAATATCAACAAGATAAAGACGTTTTTGTCGAATTAGAAATACGCGTCTAATCTAGATCGAAATAATATAACGTTGGAAAATATATTTTTCATGCGAAAGAGCAACACACAAGTTTAATATATATTACAACCAAAATATAAACAAACTAAATCATCGTTTTTCAGATTATTAACTTTTTATGTCATAACTTTGATGTTATTGAAAAATGATATTTTAACAGTACTTCAACAAACTTTTCTCCTCGAGAACTCTTATAATATTCGATGTCGGATAGTAAATTTATTTCATTTGACCTTTTATTACAAGCACTTGACTTATGCATCTGGAAACTAATAAAACAATAACTACCTACACGTATTCGGCTATACAGAATAACATAAAAACGTCCGTTAGTAATGTAATAATACAGTTATATTTCCTGTGTTAAAATATAAAATCGAACAAGTCGTATTAATTTTATCACTTTTTTTATATTTACTCCATACATAATATTATTTCTTAAGCGCGTACATCTTTTGACGTGTCTTATCAGTACAGTATAATTATTATTTCGAACAATGTGAGTGGAGATATATCTACCGTAGCATGAATCCACGTCGTCTGAACTCACCGAATTGGGTTAGGATTAAATTATTTCTGATACTTAACTCCTACGATTTTATAAATTTCTCTTTTGACTGTTCTTTTTTACAATATTAGTATAAGAATGTGGTCGTTTTTCAAGATGTAATCAAATATTAATAATAACGTGCACATTTATTTATAGACGCGAAAAATACGAATATACAATTTTTGCATTTAAAAAAAATGTTAAACTGTATATTATCAAAGTCTTAGTTTACCGAATATTATTTCATAAAAAATAGCATCAAGCGTGTTTTATTATAATGCATATATTATCAAACTTAACGTCAAAATGTTTTTGTGCGCATTAAAATTATTTGGTCCAAAATATCTATTATTACCATAAGTTAATGTAATTTTTAAACCAAAGTTATTGACCGTGAAAATAGTTTAAATTCTTTATGTAGAAATTCTTCTAACTTTGAAAACTTAAATTGTTTAAAAGTTTCATGCTTCATATTTGAGTACTTTGTAGTGAATAATTAAAGTAATTATATATTTGGCTATTATGAAAAGTCCATGTAATTTTCATTCAATAAAACGCATGCAATTTTAATTTTAGATCGTTAATATTCACGTAACCGTGATTATGATTATTTTCATGAGTGCTGTTTAATTTTATAACAAATAATTTATTTTTCAAATTCTAAGTAAAACAAAATTATATCCATATTGTACTTTATTGCACAAAAAATTAATAAAAATTATTCGTTTTGGACATGGACAAATTTTGTATTTTTAAAGAATTCAAATAGTAAACAAACTTAGACATAACTTTATATTTTTAGCGCATTATATTATCATTATAAATCCCATAGCTAAAATATTATAACGATCTAAACTACTACGTATAACTATGTAATAAGCTTCATTAATATACGTATGTACAAGAATTTTTTTATCTCCTCTGAACTTTCCATTTAATATTGTCATTACCAAAGACATTTCCCATAATACTTTTAATGACTAATCTCGTTCCATTACAAAATCTCGAGGCGTTTATATTTCACGAAAAAACTATAGGTGAACCACTTTTCAAACGTAAGTTATGTGTTGTAAATCATGATAAATTGAGTGAATTTAAGAATTCAGGGGGATAATTTACAATTTCATTTTCATTTGTCATTGTATCGATTAATTTAAATTAAATTTATTCGCCAGGCAATGTTTTTTGTATTGTAGAGTTGATTTCGTCAACATACACATTTTTAGCAACTGAAATCAATCATTCACAGAGCTATTGATGGTTACTAAAATTATCACGTAGGTCTGAAAATACACTTTCTATTAATGCATTTTTCAAGTTAATAATGTTGTAAACAATTTCAGGCAATTAAATTAATTTTATATTTTCATGACAATCCATTTTTCCATTACCAATATCCAACAATTGTTTGGGGAATACTTCAGCGGATAAATCATTTTGTCATTTAACACGCATAATTTTTATAAGTTGCAATTTATGGACATTTTGCCACAAAATAGATGATTTTAAACATGCGTTGATCTTATCCACATACACTGAATGTGAAACAATTGGTAATGTTTGTCTAAAATCACCTGACAATAAAACTAGAGAAAAAGGCACACTTAAACTCGCCTTATAATGAAAAAGAAGTAGCATCATAAATCCACGCATACCAACATATCAAAAGCATAATTTGTTAGTAACATTAAATTGCTGATAACTTTAGTGTGGCATTACATAGCGTATCTGAGTAAAACTATAAACCATCGCCTTGACTATATAAATATGTTGTATAAATATGACTTTCGTCTGTTAAGTCGTTCAAAAGTTAACCGAACACTAACAGAATACATTTAAGAATTCCATATATAAAGATATTGTATAGACATATACCAATTGTAACTCACCTACAGCGGTGTAAAACTTTGTACAGTTCTCTCTCCCCCCCCCCCCATCTTCTTTCATTTCACACATACCTTTTACGCATAGACATATACACAAACATACAATCAAACATCACCGGAATGTAAATTATTTCACTATTTGCATTCGACGCGTGTTATACTATACTCCCAACGGTGCTGTTGCCATCGTCATAGTCGCAGTCCGTAGACATGTATGATGTACGCACTCTTCCGTCGTTGTCGCGGTCGTCGTCATCGTCAATAAATCCAAAACTATAAATATATAACGAAAAACCTAGAGATAATAGGAAAATAAATAATTTTGGATCATCTTTGGATCATCAATTTTGGATATATATATATATATATATATGTAGCACACAGGACTCAACAGTGGTATAATTACAAATTATAGTCACCGTATATACCTCAAATTAATACGACGTGTGAATATATTGATAAACGTATATTGCGCATATCGTTTGCAAAGACGTACAGAATATGTTGTAAATTATAATATAACACACTGTCGACACATGGTCTATATAGCCGGTACTTTGTGCGTTGTATAAACAAACAATAGTCGTGGAATAGTGTAACGAAAATTATCACGAGCGGTTAAATTAACTATATTCAATATATAACTACATCAGGTGTTCGTGTATGCGTGTGCGTGTGAGTGTAACAATGACCCTGGAGACATGCAACTATTATCGTTGGGAAAACACGAATGTTCGATAAAAAGATGGAGAAGTGGGACAAATTGTTGACAAATGTTATATACCTCGATGCGTATAATATTATACTATGTTGTATGCAAAGATCGCGATACCGAAATCGTCAACGTCAATATAATATCCTAAGACGAACGACTCGACGTGGGAACGAAGACGAATGACCGTTTTGCGCAAACAACGTTATACAACTCGCAATAAAGTAAATAAACAAATTGCTCGGGAAATTCAAAACGCGTTATTAATATAGGGCTTGGACTTGTTGGTTTTGCATATTCGTGGTGAATCGTTGTAATTTATTACATTACGACTTTGAGTAAGCTTTTGTTTCAGGATATATCTTATACACATTGCAAGATACTAAATTAAATTTTGAACGTTTCTACCTAATAATAACGCGTGCGTTTGTTGCATATTGTATATATGAATACGTTTAACATGTTTTTATAAATTTCCATTAATAATAAAACAGTTTTCGAAAATAATATTTGAAATTATAAATTATCAAATTAACGAGTTTTAAACATATTTTGTGTAAATACTTTTTATATTTTACAATTTCACTTATTATTTGCACATATATTTTTAGATCTCTCATGGTAATCATGTTTGTATTTGTATAGAATTTCCCAGCCGATTCTTCGACGACAGTCGATATATTCGTATTGTAGTCATTGAAGTCAATATGCAAGCTGTTTAACGCCCTAAACGAGATTCTCGAAAAATGTCGACACATATAACAGCTAAGTCGTTTTTTCTGAATCCCTCCGACCTATTTCCGAGATAGAATTTCCAAAACGAAAAATTGCTCGCCTGATAGTGTTTAAGATGGGATATTATCCTATTGAGTTGTATAGGTAATGGTGACGTGCAGATCGCGTGTGTATTATACATATTATTTTCGTGTATGCTGTACGTGTCGCTTCCATATAAGTGCACCGTTACGGTGCACTTATGTTACATAAAACAATGAGGAGGATATAACGTATACATATACACAAATGTGTATTTTCGATGCAAAATCGTTATGAATTCGTTATTTTTCCAAAATGTTACTAATAACGCTACGCACGCGATAGTATGCAAGAGACGCGAAACGCTCATCGCACAACAACTTAATAAGTTTTCGATTGTTATTGAAAGATGATACGTTGTCAACATGATACGTTGACGTTAAACCGTTTATAAAAAATTACACTCTTAACAAGAAATAATAACACATTTACGTACTCTATAACAATTATGTGTTACACTAGTTTCTCAAGAAAAAATGTCAAACGGTTTGAACGAATCCAATGGGCACAGTCAACGTTGAAAAAATATACTTTTTTCTTTTTTTGAAAAAAAAAAAAAACTTAAAAAAACGGATCTTTTTAAACGAGAATTCAATCTACATCACAATGCGCTGTGTAAGGATGAACAATTTATGGTAAGAACGTTTAAATTAAATATCCGTATATTTTTTTTAACGTTTTCACAATCATATATATTAATCTGTTATTATTTTTAAAAAAACGATTAAGAATTAAAAATATCGATGATTATTTCCCGCATTGAATATATATATATTTTTTTTTTTGATAGATTTTTTTATTCACTTAACAAGAGTAAACAATTAAATTTGAGTATTATATATGACACTAAACCTATTATTTTAAATATAAAAACAATATAACTAAAATAATTATTTGAAGTGAAAATAAAAAGATTTATCATAACACAAATCCATCTTCATTTATACCCATAAGGTTAATTTTTTCATTGATGTAGTTAATACTATTCAATATTATACTTTAATGTTTGAATTTGAGTTACTGAATGATGAACTATTTTTTATTTTTACTTGGAGAATTTATGATATCAATATTATTTCTTGTTAATAATCATTCAAATGCATTTGTATATAGATGTTGTATAAACTATCTTATAAATATATATACTATTCAGTTAACATTCGTATAGCTATTATTATTAGTATTATTATAATTATTATTATTATTAATATTATTACTATTCTTACTTAAATCTAATTTGTATTACCATTTTTGTATTCGTAAATTATAAATAAATAAATATGTAATACATGATCACTCATTTACAGTTACAAAAACTGGTAATGAAAAAATATCAGAAACTATACTTAGATAAAAGTTTGTTGTTATTTATGTACTATACAGACTAAAATATGGTATCTATCTTAATAAATGTTATTATATACTAGTGAAAACATACGAAACTAGGAAAATGACTGAATTTAGAAAGATTGTGTTTAACCCGCCATTACAGACTTCATTTAATTTATTTCAGTCAGCATTTATTAAATAAGTGAATAATGTTAAGAATTTTTTTTAATACACGGTTGAAAATAAACCGTGATTAAAAATCAAATTTGGTTGTTATCATTATAAAAATATCATTATTATGCACTATGTGTAATACAGTTATACTATCTGAATGTCAGTTTTTTTAATATATATTATCATATGATTACCAATAAACGGATGAAAAATAAACATACTTCCAGTAAACCGCTTTTATGACCGTCAACAATCAAAAAATAACGCTTAAAAATTCTAAATTGAAATCAACTTAACTTTTAACTCGTTCATGTCTATACGTGTATATATATAATATATATATATATATATATAAAATTAGATATATATATCAACGAATTTATATTATAACATCGTCTACAGTCAGACTGCTGTCGATCGATACCGATCACGATGATTTATCAACAACTAGTTTGTGCGATATATCGTTACATTTCGTCAGTGGCACGACCCGAAGCGGTTTTTCTTTCACGCATACACGCGCGCGCGCGTATATCAATATTTGTGTGTTTTGCACGTCGTGTCCCGACACTATAATGTATTATGTAATATATAGGACAGTGTCGTCTCGCGTGCAGACGGGAAAAAGTCGGGAGAGAATTCCAATATAGCGTAGTAATATATATCGAGTGGAAATTCCGAACTCTGCGGAAACCGTCACCGCCGTTCACGGATTCGACGGATATACCCTCTGAGGCGTGTGCTCGGTACACATGTAATATTAAGTGTACACGTTTGAAAAGAATCGCGTCGAACGTTGTATGGACGTAAAGAAAAAGAGTGGGAAAAAAACGTTTTCAATGAGTTTTCGCGAACGTCAAACCGAAAACCCTAGGAATTCCACGACTTTACGGAGCGACGAGGGGTGAAAAGAAGACGCTCGGCCGACGAGCTGTCGGTCCAGAAAAACAACGCGAACATACGTATTTATAACATGAAAAAAAATACAATACGGTCGAGACAAAAGTGTTAACGAAAGTGAACACGCGTTGTTGCAGTGTTGTTAACAAAACGTGTTCTTTCCCCTGCGTGGTTGTCTGGCGAACGAAACGATAATAAATACAAATAAAAACCGGCGGCGCAAAAAAATATAATATAACATATACACACACACACATACATATATATATATAATATTTTTGTGCAAAGTCGTATTTTTAAATTAAAGAAATCCAACTGAATGGAAAACGTTAATTTCATCAAAAATAAACCCGTTTGACGCAAGTTTTTTGAGCCAATATACAAAACTTATACGTATAGGTATATTATTATTACGTTTTTTTTTTGCTCTGACAAACATACATAATGAATATACTCATACTTCAAATTCATATTATGTATTCACTTTTAGTACGGAAAAAGAAAAACGTCCTCGTCTTCGTCGCACGCTCGTATCATTTACAATATAATCAACACGAAGCGAATAACTGTATTATTACATATTATTGTGATAATATACATTTCGCCTTCTCTCGGGACGTAAATTTATTTTTTTTGGAAAATACACATATTATCCGACTCTCATTTATTGGAAAAATTGCAATTTCTCTCTGGATGAAAGGGAGGCTTAAGTAAAACATAGAAACTTCGTCCTTAACTATAAACGATTGTACACAATATTTTGAGTTAAAATATTTTTTAGTTATAAATTTAAGGAACCAGATATTTATATATATATGTATATTAATTTATTTATCTATTTATATATAAATAAAATAAAATAAACTACTTATCAAGTAACAGAACTGGGTTATTTCGATATATTTATCAATCTATAAAATAGAAAATTATAATAAAAATCCCAAACGTCTATTTATATTGGAGAGTTTAATCTATTCAGGTTTATCACGTCCTTTCGCTAATTTTAAGAATTGTGGGCTAAAATGAATATCACATTTTTCGAATACGTGTTGACATAGAAGTAAAGTGTTTGTTTCCAACTGTGTGTTGAGTGTCGTCAAACGTAGATATTAATATAAATTGTCCAATGAATAATAATTTTTAAATCTATTTTTTTTTGTTCTAGGCAATTTTAATTCTCTTCTAATTTTTTAGGATTATTAGGCCACCACTCTCATTTAACATTCACCACGCTATCTGACCGTTGTCTTAAGAATACGCATTGTCCTGAAAATACATTTATATGTATGTTGTTTATAAATAAATGAACAAATGTACAACACATCTCAAATCTTTTCACACTTCGACGATATTATGATCGTTTGCTTGTGTTCTCTATTCACATGCAACGCATATCTGGACTAATATTTACAAACGTCAAGACCTTTAGGGTTCTAAGCAATATTTTACAATTTTCCGGTTTTCCGTAATCATTTCCAAACATCCACCGTACAATATTATACGGGTACATTTTACAAAAAACTATTTTTGGGGTAAAAAGTTTTCTCGGAATTCTGTCAATTACTTTTTACGGTTTTTGTAAAAGTACAATACGTAGTATTACAAATGATAAAAATGGCGTTATAATATTAGAATACTATTCATATTATGTACATTCCAAAAGCTAAAAGATCAAAAATAATAATAATAATTATAATTTTTATTATTTTTATAAATATAAATATAATATATAGTTTTTTTTTGTTACAGACAGTTGTTATACATTATTATGGTAAAACCCAAAATAAAACTATTTAAAGAAACTCACAAGGCAAATTTAGGTATTAACGTATGAAAAAAAAAAAACGTTCGACGTTGTAGCACGGAATACAAAAATACACACATATTTTATCACAGGCTTTTATCATCAATCAACAATAACATATTATATATTTATGTTGCCAACACCTTCCAACCGTTGATTATCGACACTTTATTTGGGAATTGTTACGTAGAACAAATCAAATAACGAATATATAAGCATAAACAATAATGATGCAAATAGAATCGTTTGTTCCAAAAACGGTCGGCGCTCCGTCCAGCCCGGCCGAAACGAATAGAAAACTATGTTTACCACCGTTACTTGTTTTAATACTTCAATAAATACGCAAATACGAAAAAAAATTGGAAACAAGTAAACACATATAGTTCATATCTAAACTATAGAAAATATGAAATAACATATATATACAAACACTCAATCGCAGGTTCATATTTCTCGCGTGGAAAACTCCAGCGTTTCAAAATGTCAATTTACCCAAAATATTGTTTTTTCTTTTATATTATAACTGTCGATTTTAACACGATGGTTATTATTCGTACCATGTGTACACATTTAGTTCAAAATAAAAATATAGCGAGTCACAGGTGCTGTGCATATCTTCTCAAATTAATTATTTAAATAGAGATTTTACGTTATTATTATTTTTAATTATCAAATAATGATAAACTATTGTATACGAAAAATGATTCTAAACAATACTCGTTATGAATAATAATGTTTTGATCACTTCAACATACCAAAATTGGAAATGTTCAAAACTTATATGCCAACAATTTTAATGGTTGCTTTGCAATGTATGGATTGTTTTTAATTGCACTTAAGAAAACTACTAGAAAAATCTAAAACCCTGTCAAATGAAATTCAAATTAGATACAATTTTGTTTTGCTTAGAATTTAAAAAATAAATTTTTCGTTTTGAAATTAAACAGCTCTCACAGAAATAATCATAATCACGTTTACATACAAAATTAACGATCCAAAATTAAAATTGCATGTATTTTGTCAAAATAAAATTACATGGATTTTTAATAATAGCCTACTACGGAGTATTTAAGGATGAAACATGAGACTTTTAAACAATTAAAGTTTCCAAAGTCGTAAGAATTTCTGCAAAAAGCTTAAAACTGTGTCCATAATTGATAATTTTATTCTAAAGATTATACTAGTTTTTGCTAATAATAAATTTTTCGAACTGAATAATTTGAATAAATTACAAATTAGATACAATTTCCTACCAAAACGTTACTTCTATCAAGATCGTTTGTAAACGAAAGAAATGAGATCGAACTTTAAAAGAATTCAAATTCTCCTTACCAGAATGGTAATTCCTTATCTATTGGTATAGTGGTGGAATGTTTGTTTTTGATTTTTTTAATCTTGTCTTGGCGGCACGATACATTTCTCGCGAGAGAGCATGACAATAACGACTATAGTAAATAAATAATTAACCAAAACGCACTCACGACCGGTTGACTCTGATAATCACACGGCAAATCTCTCAGGTTTGGGACCACACGTGGTTGTCTGCCAGAGAGATTGACAATTTAAATCTTCACCCGTACGACAAAATATCGTTTATCTGTGGCAAAAACAATGCTTCGTAGCGCGAAATTTTCGGAATCATTTAAACATTTTTAGTACATATACGCATAGTTTATAGAACTTGTTTCTTTATTTTTTTAATATATACACGTTCGAACCGTACTATAATGGACTTGGTAAAATAAAAAACGACTATTAAATTAAAGTTAATTTATAATCTCATACAGTGTATGACAATATAATAAATATCAGTAAAATACTATGGCATAATTAGCCGGCGTTACACGGCGCTCAGGATATGCAATTCTGAAACGGTCTGCATCCATCCATCGGTTGTATAATATAAAGGACGATCGAATATATTGACGGCTAATAATGATCACGATAATTCCATCTGATTTCCTATATAACTATTGACTGTTAATGCGATTACTTAATTCATTGTTATTACTTATTGACTTAATCATTTTATTACTACTTGACTATTACTACTATTTGCAAATATGAAATATATTGTAATACCGAAACATTTAAAAATACACGCGCCGAGCCTTGGCAAATAATAATTTTGATAAAAGGTATGCATAAGACAATACATTCAAATAAATAAAGAACAAAACATATTTCAAACAGTATTTGAATATGAAAAATCAAATGCTTAAAGTAGTCGAATACATTACAAGACTGCATTCAGTTACGTTCCGGAAAAAACTCTGAATGGAGCCCGAACCCACAAACATCTCGGACCCAGTCGGGTCACCAGATATACGGAACGAGTGCAGAGCTCTGACATGATAATAATACACGACTGTACGTAATCAACCGTCACAGATATACAATCGCGGTGGTGTACGTCTGATTGAGAAAACTGCTCCCTTATTCCGTTTTCTTTCGGTTTTCTGTTTTTTGTACTTCACTCGTTTTTCTCTTCGCTCGGCGTATATGCGAATTATTTAAAAGCTCCGAAGCGGTTCGTTTCCTGCGTGCATACGGCGACTTTTCTTTGACCATCGATAAATCATTAAATCTCAAACAAACAAACTTCGGCATCGCAAAAACATTAAAAAAAAAAACGACGAATCGAATTTTTTCCATATAGACGACGTATGTCACGCGAAACCGCCAGTCACATTAGACTATACTGTTACGCATACAGCATAATATATATATATATATATATAATATGTTAAAATAATGTCCTTTTAGCCGTTCGAATCGAAAAACGTCTGTCGATATACGATGGTTTTTGGGCAAGCAGTTTAAAACGTATACACTTACAATCTATTTTTTATATATACTTGTATATATACATACACGATCGCCCGCGTTTTCGGATTGACGGATCGTAAACATTTAAAAACAATACGCACTACAACACATCACATGCCCAATAATATATACAGACCGTGAATAATCGATGTGTGTTTCGTTGGCAGTGTGTTTTGACAGTTATTGTGTGTATACATACACGTATACGTATACTCGTGCGTATACATTCAAGTCACATATTATTACAAATATTTTTTTTCGATTAATACTCTCAATTAATTTGTTCCGAATCTTGTTAGCCAACATATGGGTGGAGAAAAAGTATAACGTTATTATTTTTTCGACTTAGAAAAACATCTCATAATAATGTTTTACGAGGAATAATGAATTTTGTATTGACTAATAACTAGTATATTTTCTTATCTTATGTTTTAGACTGTGAATGTGTAGATAATTGTTTTTTTTTTACAAGTTGTCATAACCTTATTAGTTCATTTTCGTGTATCAAATTATTCACTTTACTTTGAAATTATCATTTTGCATTTTATCTGTAAATTTGGTTTTTATTAATTCTAGCACTTGAAAATATTTACAAAAGCTATACATTAATGAACATTCAAAACCATTACCATTGGTTTAAATAAAACACAATTATTAAGATTTCCTGGTATTGTCGGCCAGTAAATCTATTCCAAACACAATTCTATTAACAATTTATCTAGATATCTACACACAATTTTTAGTGTAATTGCTTCCCAATGCCAAAGTATAGCATTAAATATGTACATTTTAAGCTAACTGCACGTGTTGTTTTTGTTCAAATATACGAGAACTGAATTGTTTTGAAAAACTATAATTTTGAAGAACTATTGTTATTATTTAAATGGAATAAATGCAAGTGCAAACTCGTGTTCTCACGAAATGAGTTTCAAAGTGGTTAAAGTCTTTCGTAAGTTTTATGTACAAACAAGCCATGTTTCATTTCTTCGAGCACTGTTCTATAAACTCTAAACTAATTACTAAGTTACCATATTAATTATTTAAAAAGTCGGGTAGGACTTACCTAAGTTAATACTAGTTATATTTGATTTTTGTACCCAAAGAAACTCGAGTGAACTTAATTTATCGCTAGATAACCTGTCAAGTTTATATGTAATATTAGTTATAATCAAATTAAAACAACTATTTTAAATTATTTATATTTCCAAAGAAAAATAAACATTATTCGTAAATTAAACTATATTCAAAATAAAATTCGCATGAAAGATTATTATATGATTCAAGATATTCATCCTTAGACAGAATTCTATACAGCAAAACAAAAAAATTAGAATTTTTCTTTCTGGATCTAACTTAATAGCAAAATAAATAATTAAAAACAAATTGAGTTTCTAAATAGTATAATTATATATAATTTATTATATATTATATTATATATATATATTTATTAATTTTTTTATTTATTCAAATATATAGTTTATTTATTAAAAATTCCTATTCGCTTATGAAATTATTTCTAAATACTAGAGAAAAATTAGTAGCGAAAAGAAATAATGAGATAAAAGAGTTTGTACTACTCCTTCAGAAAACTTTGAACAGCGTATACCAAATTATTCATAAAAATTAACAAAAAATATTATAATAATAAAATATAAAAATATTAATATCTTGTTGAAATGACAGTTCTCATTTTAGTATCAAAAGGTCTAATTTTATTATTACCGAATTGCGTGTATAGATATTAAGCATTTCAAAAATTATGCTGAAAATGGTCTCGTGGAAAACAATTATCATTTGTTTTATATGTTTTAAACGTATTTATACGTTTTCATTTATGAAAATTGATTGAAATGAAATTTCATTGATGAAATAATACACAACATAACAACAAATTGTGAGAACCGCTAAAAATTACATCGATAATATAAAAATTAATAAGTGCATTATTATGTTACCTATAAAATATGATCAAAATTAAACAATACTCAATGCACACTAAATATCGCTAAATATTCTCATAGAATTTTTGGCGAATATTTTTCTAGTCCTATCGATTCGTCTATTTGTTGTAATTATTCTTCTTCCTTTTTTTAGTAAAATACATAAAATATAATTTCTTAAAACAATTTTATCATATACAATGTTCAAAATACCTACGAACACAAATGTTGTCTCAAACGATTCAAGTATTACATATATTTTATCGCAATTTAATAATATTATTTCGAATACTATTAAAAGAATTTTTACCGAGATTTTTAACATTCCAGGCGAGCTTAAAAACTAAGACGGTGAATGAAAAAAAATCTAATATATTTTTCATAAGCTAATAATAACGGTGGTTCACGAACATTGCGATTTGACGGGAGAACCGACCCGTCACAACGGGGTTAGGGTGAACGGAAAACCCTTCACACTCGCTTGGTCAAACGATGAAAATATACTTATACTGTATATAGGGATAGACGGCCTCGTCGAAGTAGCTTACGATTACTTATAATAATAATACACGCGGTCTAAGTTTCCTTCGGCAACATAAATAACGTTTCGCACACGGTCGCGTGTGCGTGTGACGATTTAAGCCCCGGGATGTCTTTAAGTGTGTAAACTGGTCCACCGCCGCAACATCCACTCTTTTGCAACACGAAAACCATCGCTCGTCGTTGTGAGAGACCGAAACGAGACAAAAAAAACCCACCGTCATGTCGAATAAACGTCACACACTGCGACACGCAGACGTATAAATTGTACAATATATCATATTTTTGGAATGAGGTAACCCCTCGCTGCGGCAGCGACGGCGGTAGCTAATACTCTCTTCTGCTCGAGCCTGTTCAATGACATGCCAGAAATCCGTCAAACGCAGCAGTATTGCGCGCTTGTATCATATATTATCATACACGGTCTCTCCGTGTGCCTATCAAGGGCAGGACGAGACCTGGATAAAAAGTATACTGTATATTGTCTGATTCCGAGATGTGTGCGAGTGTGCGTCTACAAAATGAACGCGAATGAATGCTATTCTTCGCGATTCTCGTCGTTGCGGTTGCATACATAGTTACATTTAAAAATGGTTTATTACAATTTTCATAACGATCTATAAGTAAAATAAAAATTTCTGAAATCTAGTTGAGTCAATGCCGATAACAGATTTATAGATACAGTCCGTCAACACTGTCATCGACGGCTACGGTCGGTTTAGATTATAAATGAATTTCAATTTAAAGATTTTGATAAAAAAATAAAAGACTTTTATTCCCGACAATTCTCTAGATTTCTAAGTAAATGTTTTTGTTGGCAGGCCAAATCCGCAAATATGAATTTTCATAAATAAACAACACAGAGACTTTCATTGATTTTAGATAAATCAGTCCCTACTTTTTATAATCACATTTTTACATTCACAATAAATTTTCGTATGATATTAAAAATCTTGTTTAAAATTTAGACATATTCTCAAATAAATCATATTAAACGATGAACGTATAATAATAAAATTTAAAAAATACATTTATACGTATATATAAGTATACGTATATATATATATATATATTATATATATATAAAGTGTGTGTGTTATTTTACTGTCAAAATAGAGCCGATCTTTAATAACGAGCGGAATTAAAATTGAAATACTCGCCAAAAATAATAAAGCGACTGTTAATTGGTAAATAATATTATTTTATTTGAAGTTTTGAATTCGCATAAATATATAATAAATGTTTAATGATGTACTCTTCTCGCATATAATATAAATGTATCTGTTCAACAATATTTAGAATTAAACCTATGAAATAAATGAAACTAAGAAACTACTAGTTCAGTTTTTTCTTTAGTATCATTTCCTATTTTACAAAAATAATAAATATCACTTGACGATTAAATTTAAACGATCTCGCGTAGTCTACATTGTTACATCACGTTTCGATTTTTTGAAAATATCTAATTTTTTGATCTCTCTCTCTCTCTCTTTCTCTTTCTCTCTCTTTCTCTTTCTCTGTCTCTCTGTGTATCCTCTCTGCACCTACTAGTGTACATAGTATAACGTTATTACTACGTACACACTATTGACACTTCATGGGTTGTGATAATAATGTGTCATAGAGACCGAACATCATATGAATAATATCCTACCCTACGGAGATCTGTGTAAAAAATGTAGAAGGAACCCGAAACGAAACGAACGACACACCGAAAATAAAATATTGCCATAATAAAACGAATTCATACGCCTCGGTGTAGTAACAGAAGTGCCGTTCATCCAAATATTTATCATACGCTGCAGTGACGTGTAAATACAGGGTGATTTCACTTGTCACAGACCAACGATTATTTGCCAACATTTTAAACAAATTCAGTATTTTGTTTTTATTCATTATTGAATCACTTAAGGATTATTTATAGACTATTTTCATAACTATATATACATCCACTTATTATGACCTTGAACAAACGTAAACATTATATTTTAAAATGACAACCGACATTTTGTCACACTAATATTCCAGAGAATCAAAAAAAAAAAAAACAAATTAAAACACTTTTCAGTTTTAATTATTTGTTCATGAATACCCAAATTATTGGTCATAGAATTCACTTTTAATTATAGATGTCACTTTTAGTCATAGAAGTTCAATGAAAAAAGTAAATTTATTACAATAATAAATTATGTTTTATGTATATTATATACAACGCGCTCAACTGCTGGACATGAAAATGTCTAATAAAACGTCTCCGAGAGTGAACGTTTCCAATATCTACTACATACTTCTCCATCCCAACATGACTTTAATTTAAATGATTATTACTCGACAAATATTCATCGGATTTCAAAAAAATCAACGTGCGTGAAATCCAATAAAAATATATCTCTTTAGAATGATTCAAATAATAGATTGCAATTTAAAAAGGAAAAGGCTATATAGTTATAACAGATAAAAGGACATGGAGCAAAAATACGTCAATTACGAAAGACTACAGGACGAAATGTGCAAAAATAATTTTCTTAAAATTATTTATCAAAAGTAATTAATTTCTCGAAATGTAGACCGGTTTCTTGATAAAAAAAAAATCACCCTGTATACGTGCATACATAATAAAAACAATAACGACATGCAACCGCCATCGTAGTAGATGAACATGGTACTTGCACGAGACGAGCATAGATAAATAATCTCGGTACGACAGGAAAATAAAATTAAAGCCATTTATCGTGTCGTGCACTATATTATAAATAGTTTGGAATTTTTAGCGATTTATCAGTTATCTCCGGTCACGAGAGCTGTATATATAACCGCGCGATATTTTATGCACGTTTATGATATTATTATTATACTATTTTTGCATACACGTCGACTGATAACGGATGCGTCTAGACATCTCGTCTTCGAGTCGCGGTGGCCGATGGAGAGAGGTCGACGACGACGACGATGACAAACCGCCTCCTCCCGGAGCGAACGAATCGCCTTCACCCTTTATCATTGCGTGTACCTATGTACTATACATCAGCAGCTCTAAAACTGTGTTACTTGTACCGCTAGTGGTACGTGCAAGACACATGGTGGTGCTGAAGACCTCGGTAATTTCAAACTCGAAAAACTGAAGTTCTTCTAGCACAAACTATAAGTTATGTAACATCTTTTGTCGATTTTCGATAAAAAAAAATGACGAATATATACTATAAAATTATATTATAATATTTTTTTCCTTACTATTTTGATATAAATTTATTGCAATTTTGAATAGTTCTAATTTTAGTCATTAGTGGTATGCCACTGATCCATAATGCAAATGAATGGTATGCCAAAAAAACATTTTACTTATCTCTGAATATAGTTTACTTTATATTTAATATATGTGTGGGCGAATCTGAGTTCTTACACGTGACGTGGTTGGTAAACATTCGGTTATGTTTATTCCAAAAACAGACAAAACTTAAATACGTAAATTTTAACATATTAAAAACGATGGCGCGAAAACAAAGTTGAGGAAATCATTAGTTTTTGAGTTTTACGGCACGACAGTATAATAATAGTCAAGTACTTTGCGTGGTTGGCACTACGAAAAGTATAACTCCGATTTGTCGTGTAAAAAACCAACTAAATTTTCATAATGTAACTTTATAATCTTATATTATATTTTCCACTCGTAAATTTTAGATTGCGCGTTATACATTTTAATAAAATAATAATAATTCCATGAAAATCTTCCATTTTACTTAAATGTTGAAGTTTAACAAAATAATATTATGACCGACGATTTTTATTTTTTATATAAATATTTTACAAATGTCACATAATTGTTTAGAAATGTTCGAGACTTCAGTTCCAAAACTTTAACTATATTTATTGGTAATATGAGCAAGTATTTGGTTTTACCCATTTTTTTTAATTTTTCAGGTAGTTAATTACCCGAATCATTATTGTTACAAAAAAGAAAATTACCGAGAAAAACGTATGAAATTAAATACCATATTCACGCAAAATTTGCTACCGTAAAGTGAGGTCGACGATAAAATTTTCAGGGCACACAAAATAAAAAAAACGAAGTCGTTGTAAATCCGACTTCGCTTCGCACCGGATTTAAAATTAAATCGCTGTCTCACGATCAGTTATTTTCATAATGATGATAAAATTTATCCCGAATTGTATTTTTCTAAACACACATTTTCGTTACATCGCGAAACGGATTGACCGCGGTCGTGTGATGATGGGATCGGACCCCGGTAGTGAATGTTGGCGAAACGGTACACTCACGTTCGTCCGTTTCAAGCCCAAAATCAACCGTGTCTCTGAATCCGTCCCCAGACGATGACGACTATTACCACGTGACCGACACCGTGTTCAATTTAGACTCGTCACGTTATTTTCCATACTACGTATTATTATTATTATTTTTATTTTTTTTTTTTGTTCTTCACCAAGCAAATTAAACTCGTCTCGTATGGTATTGACTACATCTGACTATTCGACTTTATTGCGATGCGTCAATTTTTTTCGTCACGTTTTATCTACAAGTGTGGGAGAAACACAAGATTAGGCGACAGTTTATATCACCGCATATTTAGTTCGAGTCTGAAAGATCGACAGTGAAAATATATTGATTGGTGACGTGCTCAGCTGCTATCCTTCACAAAATCACTCGAAATTTCTCATCGTGCCTATTACTTATTAGTAGTGACGTACTAAGTACCCTACATGAAAAAATCCACAAACATGATTTTTCATGAAAGGGTAACATTATTGTTAATATGTTTGTTTTATTAAACCTGATATTCTTATCAGTTTCAAGTATCACCTTATAATTTATATTAATTATGTACTGAATTTCTATACTGAAAAGAAAACCAATTTAAATAATAACTATATTTCATCTATAATTCAAGCAAACTTTTAGTAGATATTTTTAAAAATGTTATAAAATTTTGATTTCGATGATATCATTTTAACTCAAAGTTTAATAATCAATGATTTTAATACTATATAGTTCTATGTCTTTAATATTTCACGTTGTTATATCAAAAAGAATTTCTGTATTGATTCCTAGTAATTGTAATGTATGTTTCGTTTTATAGGTACATATGAAAGATGTAATATACGTATTTTGAACAAGCGTACTCTTTTTAGGGACATATAAAACATTCGAAATAATATAAGGATCGTAGATCTTATAAAAAACTAATATACGAATAGGAAGGACCTAATTGCCATTTTTTTTTGTTACTTTAAACATTGATGCTGGTTAAAAAAAATTTATGTATTTGAGTTATTATTCATCCTTTTCTAAAAATAACTGCCTTTTCCTTACAAAATCGTATTTTATTAAATTAATACAGGTCATCATTTCTAGGATCTCGTAGATCTAACGAGATCTTAAGATCGTTTAGACTAACGTAGTAAATTTTATTTATATTAGTTTAACAACCCAGTCCTAAGGAACAGGAATTATCTGGCCGACTGCTCCTTAACCGGATAGGATTAAGTATAAATATCGACGGCCCTTTTAATCGTAAGGAGCAAAAGAGGTTCATTACGAATGGTGGAGGCGCCTAGCAGACTATTAGAAGTCAAAAGAAACTTTTTATTTTATTATCGTCTAAACCATTTTGATACCCTAATAGTTTGTCTTGACTAGCATAATTCAACTAGACAGACATAATGAATAACGATCCAGTAAAGTCGTATCAATATGTACGCGCTGACTCTCGACAGATCCCATAGCAGTCATTAGTACCAACTCGGTGAGCTCTTTGAACCTCGAACAAATAAACTCTAAAATAAGAAATACAATCATAAAATTATTAATATTGCAGAACGTGGTTTATTTAAATCGTTTCACGATAAAAAAAAAATTACCCAACTGTTTAGATACGCGTATTGATCACGCTTTATACTATGAAAAACGGTGATATTTCAAACAAAATTATTAGCTGTAAAATTATATAATTCACTCCTTAAATAGAACAGTCTTCAGGAAAACGTATGGGTTATGTTTTATTATTCTTGGTCTATAGACGTTAGTTATTTTTAAAATCTTAACTGTTTGACGAAATGTGTAATAATCAAATCGAAAAATTATAATAATCTAATAAAATGTAGTACATGTATGCAGCGCTTCCGCTCTACACAATAAAAATGTATTTAACAACGCATTACCAGTAAGTCCTTTTTGTTTGTAAACGTTTGAGATTATCTAATAAGTTTATAGTAATACATACCATTTTTAAAAAAGTGTAAATGCTCAAATATTTAAATTTAACAACGCGATTTACATAAAACTATTACAAACATAAATAAATAAAATTCTACTAATAATGAATCAAGAAATTCGCGGTAACTACACTTTGATGGGCAACGACGTACTCAGGTCAGAGCAAATGAGTCTATGTCACAATCATTTTTGTAAGTTAAAAAATACTAAATACTAGAATGGTGGGGAGGGGAGTCTATAGAAAATAATATATTGTGATAACAATTAACAATATAAGTGCCTTTCAAGTGAATGTAGACAAAAAAAAAAATTTACTGCATTATATTTTCTATGATGGCCTTTAATTGAAATTGATATAAATAAACATTTATCAAATTATCTATTATGATCAAGTAATGAGTAACAAACGCATTTCATAGTAAACTCCATGGTCGGATCAATACGTATTATATGTATACTATATGCATTATATCACGTTTCAATTTGTTTCAAATCCTTTTTTTATAAAATCTAACTGAGTTATACAAGAGACACTATTATTTACCGGATATTCCGTTGTATTTATATATTATGAGTTATGTGTATTTCTGTCGTAAAAACAACCCTTCGCCGTATAATAATTTTATTATTATTATCGTTATTATTTTATATTTACCGTAACATAATAAACATTACAATATTTAGAAGCGAGAATCTTGCCGTTTAGTCGTTTGAATATGGAGTTCCATATCGACGAATGGATGGTTATGAAATATCGTCGTACTGTTAATATATAAATATCTTATTTGTTTTTTTCTTCACAGATAACCACACATGAATATATATGGTATGTCTTTCATGCGTGGTTGTCCATATACGGATATTATATTATAATAATATTCACACGTTCCTCCGAGGAAAACCTCTAGTATTTAAGTGGAACAAAGTATGACTGAATTATAATTATAATTATTACTATTATAATTATAAATATACATCTCGATAATAATACCTTGTTTTGATAATATTGTTGTATGCTGGTCGAAAAAATGAAATACCGTTTAAACGATGTGTGTTCAAAAGGTACCGGGACTGCGTTAATAACTTTTATCAAAAAAAAAAAAAAAAAGAAACGCCAAAAATTACATTCGATAAAGTAACTTCTAACGAATATATAAGAGTATATATCGGAAATATATAATACCGATTAGAATAAAAATAAAACAATCGTAAAACATAACAAAGATTTTATTTTGATATGCATCGTCGTCCAAACAATAAAAATACAATTTAATATTTATAAACAGGTTAGGTTAGCCTAACCTAACCTGGCAATCCCAGGGTACTTTTCAGGACTTTTGACCTGAGGTTGTATGTACAAATTCGTATACACACCTGTACTTACCACTGTTATCCTAGTGTACATTTCATTGTACACACGATATTTTACCAAATTGATGTCGAGTACAGAAACGAATTTCTTCAATTTTCTAAACTTTTTTTTAACTTTTATAAACATTTTTGAATAGTATAAAAAATGTTCATGTACATGAATGAACTTCGTGTAAAAGAAATGTACACGTAATAGTTTTACCTCATATTAATATCAATGATAACTTTTTTCCTCCGGTCTGTATGATTCATAAGCACGTAAAACATAATTTGAAGCTATGTAATAGGAAGATTGATTCCTGCTAAATTATTAACTATTTCGTTTTTTTTTTTTTAAATTCAAAGACAGAAATATTTCATGTTTAAAGTCGTACTCCCTCCATCAACGACCATGATCCGCTACTGTATATATATATAAAGACGTATAATATAAAAAAGGACGTGTTAAAATAAAATACTGCGTAGTATAGAGTTCGAATAATTATAAATTTGTAGCAAGTTAATCGATCATTGTTTAAACAGATGTTTGGTTATATCAATTATCAAACAATCTGTGAAATATTGAAAACAATGCACTTATATACATATACAATATTTAAATTATACTCTTAATATAAATGTCATCAATATCTTATAGTTAATATATTCTTACCAGATTAAAAACTGGTACAAAACATGCGATTTTTCTAAATACTTGTATTTAAAATATTTAAATCCAAAATTTCTATAATGGTCATGGCAATTGATTTTTTTCATATAAATATGCATTATAATTTGATTTTTCATAGACCACATTTTAATTTTACACAATACTAATCCATTTGTTCAGAAAAAAATAGAATTAAGCTGAAAATTGTGCGTGTTGATGAATCTTGTTGAACACAAACAGTGATTTTAAAGTATAGATTTATATTCAAACATATGTATAATATACAATTATTTATAATTATTTTTAATTAAATTGAAAGCAATGATAATTGTCGTTATATTTGATATACAATTTTCACCAATTTTGACATTTTATGATTATCAATAATAATAATTTCAATAATTAAATATACATGTATTGTATCAGACAATTATCTCTTAAATATAAATATTTTTCAAGTCCAAAATGAAAATATATAAATCTATATGTATAAAGATTATTGTGCATTTCATAGAAAGCATTAATTTCGGAAATCACAAAAGCTATCGAAGCCGATAAATTAAATGAATATGTTAAAAACGAATGAAACAAAATTATTATCAGAACAAAAAAGTATTTACGATAAAATTACATGCAATCCCTGTTCAAGAAGGTAGTTTACTTTTCTTATTTGCGTCTGGTGAAACTGAGAAATTTTATTTAATTTCGTTAATATTGGCTGAAATTCATTCAAAAGGAAATATGGCTGTTACCATTACTTCGACTGGAATTACAGCAACTTGTGGAAGAACAGCTCATTCAGTTCTCAAATTGCTATTGAATAATCAAACAAAGAAAAACGCCATAACATCATTTATTAACACTGAGTTATAGCAAAAATTCTTCAAAAAGTCACATAATTATATGAAACAAATGTACAATGTCACACAAACATGCATTGGAAGTATTGAATCGTAAAATTAAAGATTTAATAGGTAATTAAAGACTTTATAGTGGCACATCAATTTTATTGTCTGTAGACTCAAGTAAACATTACCAATAATACCACGTTCTACTCATGCCGATGAAATCACGCCAATGCATGTCAAAAATCATCATCATTATGGCGAATTATTTACATACTCAAATTAACAACAAACATGTGAGTAAGACTCCAAAATGATTCTCGTCTGCTGATATATTTTTAAAACAACTGTTGAACAATGAAATGTAAAAATGACTATTTATCAAGAAAATCAAAACATTTAATTACCTGCCGATTTTTGTAATCTTATGATTACAAAAGAAGAATTGTATGTCTATCTGCGTATTTCCAAATAGTCAAGTATATTATGGAATTTCAAGTGGATTATGTTCATATAAATCATGAATGGCTAAGTCAACGCGCCATATTGGTTATTACAAACATTAATGAAGATTCATTGCATTTTACCATAAAAAAACATATTATTCAGTAAACTAATTTCATTCAAATCAATTGATAAACTTGACTGTGGTAGACGAAAACGAAGCTGAAAACTTACTTACATAATTCTAGAATTCATTTAATTGGCCAGGTCTACCACCATACAATATACAATTAAAAATTGGTTCACCAATAGTTTTATTGTGAAACATAAATCCACCACGACATTGTGTATATTTCAAGTGTATTTGAAATTATCTGTTATTGAGATTCTTTCAGTATAATGATATGGTCTGTAATGATGAGTCACGAGACATCATGTACTACTACTTTGGTAAGGGTGAGAGAAGTACTGATTAAGGGTTTTTGGGACGTGACCTACATAACCAGACGGTACGAAGGTGTGTGTATGGAACAAGACAAGGAGTCGAACATCAGACAACGTAAACCTTCAACTATTATTTGTATACGATTCTTCAATAGAGAGTCAAAATTTCCTTCTAGATTTTTATAGAATATGTTCTTCTCCTCTTTCTATTTCTCGTCTATCAGTGCATAGCAGTTAACTACAATTAAATTAGATTTGCGTCCTACTATACGAATAAACATATTTACTCATTAATTGCTATAAAAGACTTGCTACAGGACATAATCTTCTTGCTTACAACAAAACCTACCTTTTTATCATGCCTATTACGTTTTGTACCAGTATTAAATATGGTGATATTTTTAGATCTTATACTTTCATCGCCATTCCAGCGTGTCTCTTAGGTGGCTACCAAAAGTATTTTGTACTTTTCAATTTCTTCGAGCATATTTTTGAAAACATCGGGTTTATACAAAGTTCTGATGTTCCATGTTCCTATCCTTATCTCCACATTGTTTCCGTTCCTATTTTCAGTAATTTGTCCGTTTATGTCTTCGTAGTTCCAAGGCTTGTTTAGAAGATTCATAACAAAGACAATTTTTAAGAGGCCGAGTTGTTAGTCACACGCTTAGCTCTCAAAACTGGAGGGAACAGTCTGAACCAATTAATTGAAGTCAGTTCAGTGCTCAGATCCTCGGATTCGCCATACCCGTGTCACTATGTAGTGATTCCTTTGGGGAGAAGGGAGTTTAATATGGGTTAACTCTTTTTTGGAAACAAATCGTGTGCAGATGCTATTGATATTGGTAAATGCTTAAGAATACTACAGGGAAAAAATCAAAATTCATATCATTTTCGTAACATCTATATACGATTTATCTTCCAAGGAAATAGGTCAAAAAAAAAAAGAAAAAGGTTTTTGATGATATAACTAATGATGATTTCATAATAAAAATAATAAAATTTTTAATATTCGGTAGTCGAGTTATTTAAATCAAACTTATGTAACTAATGGTTTTATACGTTAATCATTGTATAAATTAGGTATCTACAAAAAATACTGCGTAACATGTTTTTCAAAAGACGTCATTATTTATCTGGTTTTTCGAGCATTGTTTATTTAGGTGTGTGTTAAATATGTATTCCTATGAACTTTGCAAATAACGGAAAATATCGAAAACCATATGCATACTTGTAATATTTTTTAAGCATTGACGTAAGTGTTAAGTAAAGACCTATTAACTTATTGCACTCATTCGACAATTCTTGTATTAGTATAATTTTATTATTTTAACCTGACCGATGTTTTTAAAGAAGTTTTAAAACAGCCTCTTCTTTACAGACAATTGCATTTGATTTGATTATTGTTTCATCTCATTAGTCATAAAACGTTTTACATTTTCAAATTTAAAATGATAATATTTGGAAGTTGTTTCATATTCATGGTATACGTGATGGGCATGACAGCTATAACTATCAGTGAAGAAGGCAAGTGATCTTTTTTAATAATACACGAAAGAATGTCAATAAAAAAATTAGAAATAAATCATAATATTACTATAAAAAAATAGGTGTATTTTCATGAAGTCTAGTTTTTTCTTTTTAACATTTTATAATTATTCTTATTTGAGTATTTTTATGAAGATATAATTTTATTGCAGAAAAAGATGCATTTTTTAAAAATGTATTGCATGAACAAAACCAAATAAGGATGAAACATAGTATTGATATACTGATTTGGAACACAGATGTAAGTTATCATATATGATACTTATTGTTCTTATAAATAATACATATCGTTAGACGTAGTTTCATAATCGTTTAATCAATTCATTTCCAATTAATCAACAAAACACATTATTATCGTTTTAAATATCAGTATATTGTTGAGCATACTATACTGTTTTCAAAATATAAATTATATATACCGAATTCAATTCTTGAGTGACGTGTATTTTTTTTCTGTGCATGTGAAAACGTGTCTTAATGTATTTAAAGTACAATATAAAAAGAACATAAAATGCCCAAATCCCACTACTTACGAGTATGTTGTCATTAACTCATTAACATATTCAGAGAAATGCGTAAGCACACTCAATTTGACATCGTTAGAAATACGTGTTTGTGGATACTTATGTCACATATGATTTACTTAATGAACGTAATTTTACCTATCTGCGTAAATAATATATATTTATGTTATTAGTGTGTTACGATATTTATTTTCAGATGGTTGTCGAAGCAAATAATATATTGAAAATGTTTATTCCCAATAAGCCATTACCATTCCATCCGAATTACGGTATAAACACTTATGCTGTGGACATTAAAGATGATTTCAAATTGGATGCTCAAGCAATTGTTAATTCATGGTATGAACAGTATATATATTATAATTATGATGACCCAAATCCATCCGAAACGACAGGTAAATTTATTGTTCAACACATAATGATTATAATAACCTTTCTGGAATTGTTAATAAATATATATGAATTAAAGGAGACTTTCGTATGTGTATGTTTTTAAAACTCAAAAACTACTCACTGACTAAAAACTGTTATAAAATATTTTATTTTATAAAATAAAAATTAATATATAAACAAATGATAATAAATACGAAAACACGACTTGATCCGAAGATGTAAATATTTTTCGAATATGTATGTTATATAACTTAGTAAATTATTTTCGATAATCATACATATCAAAAATGTTTTATATAAAAATGTTATCGAAAACAAACATACTAAAGCAAAAACCACCTTTTCAAAATATAATTTAATATGTTCGTAGTAATCATTAATTGTCTGAATTTCTCAAAAGGACTTTGCAACAAAATTTAAATTACTTATCAATTACACCATTTTCTCATTTCAGAGAATTTTTTTTTAACATTAAGAGTAGTCTCAACTGTTAAAAAACATACAATTAATTTAGTGTTGCTATGCAAAATTTCATGATTGCAGATAAGTTCACACAACTCGTGTGGAGTTCATCAAAATTCATAAGTTTAGCGATGAGTCTGAATGAAAAACAATTTAAGTTCTTAGCTTTGTATTATCCTCGCGGCAACAATAAAGAAGAATACAAAACGAATGTCAATCGACCTGTATTCAATGAAATGCCATTTGATCCGCTGAATAAATAAATAATTTACACAAGTTGTGAATTTAAAAAAAAAATCATAAAAAATGAAATTTAACTTTTGGATTTCTAGTGAATCATCTTATGTACAATATATAATTTGTGGACTTAGAATAATATTACTTTTCATTTTATATTCTTAAGTTATATGCATTAAATATTATTTATTGTTTCCTTTGGAAAACAATTAATTCATAGTTATTTTTCTATAATGTTTATTTATATAATGCACTATTATTGTTATTAACTACCTTGTTAAATACTTTATCATGCTTATTCATACAGCTTTATAAAGCAAAAAAAATATGGGAATATAAAATATTGTGCAAAATGTTAATGTTTTAATCTTAAAAGTTACAACTATTTTTCAATATTACTAAATAAACACAATTTCAATCATAATCATAAATATTCTATAATATACCTACGTTGTCCTAAGGTTTAATTATATACAACTTGAATACATACAAATCATTTTCATATTCATTTTCAAACATAAATATTTTTAATTTATTTATGCTTAAGTTGAGGATAGCAGACAGGAAATCAATGAATTAAAATTAAAAAGTACTTTTATTTACATATCCTCATTAAAACAAAACTTAATGATTTAAAATAAACAAAGATAAACTATTTTTCACCTATTACGAGTATCTTATTCACTTTTGTATTTACTATTTTTTTTTTTTTTTTTTTGATATGAGGTTTAATTTATTACTTGCATGTAAAGTTTTAGACTATATAGAAGAAAAATAATATCATATAAAAAATATCATTGTGCCATATTGATATTTACTCGAATACATTTAGTTTTAAAATTTGTAAGACATAACGTATTAAATTTTGATATTAATATCAATGATTAATATACTCGTAATTTGTTGTGGAGAAAAAATTTAATTAGTGTTTTATATGTTACATATATATTTGTATATATATATATATAACTTGTATAATATAAACTGTTGCTTAAATAGTTTTTAACGATTCGTTGTTAAATATCAAAAACATATTATATTTTAATATAAATTAACGTAAAAAAATGTTCAAAATAGTAATGACGTAAACTGAACAAAGCATAAGATAATATCAAAACAAATCTTAATAACACCAATTAGTATAAGCTAATGAATATTTTAAACGCCTAAACAAAAATGATATTAAAGTTAACCTGAAAATTTACAGCACTAAATGAGTTACAGACTAAATAAGAAGTTAGCGAGCGAAAAAAAATAAACGGAAAAAGAAAGCAGTTAAACAAAAAACTTTAGTTGCATTTGAATGATATGTATAATACATATAATGGATATCATCTTTAAACAATATCATCTATTTTCATCCGGTCAACTATTTTATGTAATCTATGGACTGTAACTTACTTAACATGAACTTCAGTCGTTATATTTACGGATATTTCAAAACAACTATATGACATAATACCTCTTTTCTACACAAACGTAACGTACACATCAAACTTACACTCTATCGTTTACAATATTAATCGAGGTTTTCGCAATTAATCGTGACTACTATCTTAATAGTACGACTATGTTGTACGACCTTTTTTCTAGTAACATTAAATTTTTGATTTTTTTTTTTCTTTAATTATAAGATAATAAAATAAAAATATAAAGCGTTTTGTTTTTCAATTGATATCTTTCAATGAATTATTTAAATCCATAAATGGCATATTTATATACACAACGTTTGACGAATTCGTGACCTATCCAAAGTCCTTTAGGCTTTGGATCAACACTAGAAACTATATATTCACAAATATAATATGTAAAAAACAATACTGAATATAATATTATAATATAATACTATTAGTGAAGAAGCTGAGTTATTTTTGAACGATAGAGAACAGAATAAAGCTAAATAAATTAGGATACATACGAAATATATTATGGAGAAATAAGTGTGTTTTCATGTGGTCAAGTTTTTTTTTTTTTGTTCTTATATTTAATCATAACTGAATATATACGAGTACAGTGGCGTATTTGAGGGGGGATGATGAGGATAGATCCCCCCAAGGCCTTTGTAAAATAATTAAATTAATTTGTAAATATTATATATAATATATATTACATTATAAAATTTAACTGTTTACAGTAGTATTTAAAAATAAAAAACATAGACCTGTGTGGATTACGAAGCCCCCGACCATATGTTCACCCAACAAATAATCTATCCCTTCCCAGAACATAACCATAACTACGCCAATGTACGAGTACATACCATAGAGGTATAATTTAATTGCAAACGTACAGTTTCTTACAAAAATAGTAAATTTACATAATATATGTCAGAATAATCCCGGCTTACAATCACTGAATTGGATCACAGATATGAGTTATAATATATGATACTTATGGTTCGTATAAATAACAAATATTGTAACAAGACGTGTTATAATTGTATAATCAATTCATTTCCAAATAATCAACGTTATTATCAACATTATTATCGTTTTAAATATCAGTTTATTGATAAGCATTCCAAGATGTTTCCAAATTATAAATTATATATACCCATTCAATTTTTCAGTGACATATATTACATTTTTTTTTTCTGGACATACAAAAACGTGTCTAAATATGTTTTAAGTAAAATATAGAAAAAACAAAATGCGCAAATATAACTAATTACGAGTATGTTGGTCACAATGTGACAATCAGTGATGACACATTTGGAAAAGCGCGTACGCGCACTCAATTTGATATCATTAGGAATACGTAATTAACTTAATGAATATCGTTTACCAATCTATATAAGTAATATTTAATATTATTTGCGAGTTACGATTTTTCATTTCAGATGTATGTAAATATAAACATTTTTTTTTGCACTGTTTTGACCATAATTGAATGACAAAAAAATTTCCTGTGGTCTCATTTGACAAAATTATATGACTCCATTTGAAACACTCATCAGAGGCCATTTAAGTGTTCGACCAACACTGATGACTAAACATTTACAAACGAAATATATGACAAAACCCTTTGTACCTAACAAGATCCTTTATCGGTCGAAAACGTTGATCCAAAGTGCACGATTACGTACGGCTTACAACCAATTGCTTGCCGTGTTATTATGATTTAAATTTTTATTTTATAAGGCGGAAAAACGTAGATAGATACAATACGATAATATTATGTAATATTATTTTTAATTTTTAAGTACATATTTTCATTGGACATTTGTTACGTCTCACAAACAATCATATCACGCCCCATAGTTTTGGAATCCTTTGAATCAGACTTTTATGAAAAAAGTAGTCATTTACCGTTAACAATATTCTATGAAAATTTTAATTTTTAGAACATGAATTATTGTTGGTTAGAAAATCTATTCAAACGCATGTCATAAATACAAGAATTTGAGTGATTCCAGAACACTAATAAATAGCCAATGACTACAATATTCAATGTTTTAATACTTTAAAATATGACGTGTACAAATAAAATACTGCGTAATACAAAGAGTTCGAATAGTCGTAAATTTGTAGCGAGTTAATCGATCGTTGTTTAAACAAATGTTTGTTCGTATCAATATAACAAACAATCTGTGAAATATTGAAGACAATGCACTTACGTATACAACATTTTACATATTATAAATTATACTCGTAATATAAATTTCATCTATAGTTAATAGTCAAAATATTCTTATAAACTTAAAGACAGAAATTTCAGAAAATGAAACGAAATTATAAATTCTAGAATGTTAAAATAAAATATATAAGAAAACTTGTGATTATTTTATACACAAATGTTTTGTGTTTTTTTTCTAGAATGTTGTCAAATAATATTCTCATAATGTTCATGAAAATCTGTAATAATGACCAATTTTTTCATATAAATATTCATTATAATTTGAATTTTTTTTTTGGAATATTTTAATTCTATCACTACACCAATGCATTCAAGGAAAAAAAATAATGTCGAATGTTGTGCGTCTGTCGAATCAAATTAGATACATAGAATTTAGATAGTATTTAGAATATATATATATATATATATATTTTAAACACATATATATGTATATACATATATAACATATATTAATATTTGTAATTGAATTGAAAGCAATGATAAATATCATTATATTCGAAAAATAATTCTCACCGCTTTTAATATTTTATTATGATTATTATGATCAATAATAATAACTATAATTTATAAATATATTATATAAAATTAAAATTGTATGGTTTCATTAAACAATTGGCCCTCAAACAGAATAAATTCTCGTGTTCAAAATAAAAATATTTATTTGTCACACAAGTGAACTATTGAGCAAATGTTTCGATTCGATTAATTTTTAAAACATTTCATATAAAGTACCAACTTAAAACGATACAATTTTGAACTCTTAAATAATATAAAAAATTAATTTTCCAACATTGGTGTGTCGACAAATCTACCATCTTCTTTATTTTTTTCAAATTTTTCTAATTTTTCGATAGTTTTTCACTAAACATGAGTAAATTACAGAAACAATTAAAAATTTGTATCAATTTAAGTAGCGTCTGCGTCATGATTTATTTCTAAAAAAACGTTAACAATATAAATGAAGTATTTTTGATGACCTTCAAAAATTATTTCATAGTAAAAAAATAACAATATTATGCAATATTCTTACAATTTGTCTATGGAATATTGATTTTTAATAAATGGATAATTGTTTGTTAAAAAACTATGGTCAGTACTCAATCATTAATATAAATTTATATATATATTTGAGTGATTCAATTGATTTGAAAATCCAAGTGATTATTATTATTATTATTAAATATTATAAATAAAGGCCTGTCATATTTCTCGACAAATATTAGTTTTATATAATTACTCGGAACTTACGAGGTTTCATTAATTATGTGTAAACACGAGTACATATAATATCTATCGTATTATATATCATTATATATGACACTTTTAATGACCCTATGAGTAAAAAGTCGAAAAACTTTAAAATGTGATTAAAAATAAATCTCCTCTTACAATCGCCGAAATAAATCACTAGACATATTGTACAATTCACTAATGTTATATGTTATAAGTTATAATGTTATAATTTGACATGAATTCATCGGACAATTTTTCATTTTAATTTATAACGTAGACAACGTATACAGTGTCGTGTAGACAGACTCGGTGAAACGATCGCCATACAATAATATAACGATGGCAAACGTTCGGAACTAAATGTAAACAAACAGTAAAACGGTTCGGAAGGCGGGCATCGTAAATGCGTCGGTTGCATTTGCGTTTGAAATTGCGAAGGGGATTGCCTCAAGTCAAAGTGCAAAGACCGTCAAGCCGAGAAGAAAGAGAGGAAAAACGTAAGACTGGTTTTAACGGTAGAATATTTTTTCCCCCCTTTTATTTACGTATTACCCAACACGGTACCGTAGAACGTGCGACCGTAATACTATACGTAACGTACGCACGCGATGTCGTGTAATCGGTGCATAACCCGACGTTGTATAATACAATAATATTACGTGCACGTCATCGCCGTCGCGTCATCGATACTATATACGTGTAAACGTTTAATCGGCAAACTCTTCGCTTTCGTTTTTTTCCTCGTGCGCACAGGTCATTACACCGAGTACGGCGTGTGCGGTGTATACAATACATTATGTGGCGTGTGTGTCATCGTTTTTTTTTCCTTTTCACTTGTTCCTCGTGTTGACACCGCATTAAAGGTCAAGAGAAAGTGTTGCAATAGCGTACGTAGTACGGTTGACGGTCATTTCCGTTGCATAACTACATGACTCGCCGCGGGCTCACCGCGAACTCTAATTAAGTGTCATGATCGTTAGTGAAAACCATGGCTGGGCATTTACAAGTTAAAAGTTGAAATCAAATTGACAAGATAAATTTTCATCGAGTTACTAACGCGTTAAGTTTTTCTAAAATTGCGAGTTTAATTCAACGTGTTAACTCCAAGTGAATTGTTTTTACAAAAGCTTAAATTAAATGATCGACGACATAATTAACGTCAAATAACACTATAGTTTACACAATGTTCGCATAACTTAAACGAAATTGCATTGCAGACTATATAAGACGTCACATTTTTCAAGCAATATTTTGAATGCTAATTAGAAAATATTATCTTTTAACCAAATCAAGTTACTTTGATTAATAAAGCAACAAAATCAAATTACTTTGATTAATAAAGCAACAAAATCAAGTTACTTGACTGTGTATGGAACATAATATCATCGGAACCATTGTTTTTGATATCGAATATAGACGACGTAACGACAACATTGATATTAGTTAAGATCTCCGTGATTGGCACAACGTTATAACATCGTATTACGTAAATACCTACATACAGAGTTTTTTGTGGATTAAATAATAACGCAAACATAATACGCACACGCGGTGTTTGCCGAAAACCGAATAAAAAAAATAAAACGATTGCGATAGTACCGCGTCGACACGTATGTAAATCGGTTGAAAAAATAATAACGGATCAATATTGATAACTACCGAATCCGTACCACCGTACTCGACGGTGGTTTAGCGATCGATAGAGACGAGTCAGACGAAATCTGATAATAATCATATTAATATCGCGCGAAACATGTGGTCGACCGTTACAATATCAAAAAACCATTTATAGTTTAATCGTAGAGAGTAGAAGCGAAATGTCAATACGAGTTTTTCGATTTCCGAGTCAAGTCGCTATTTTTATTATCCGAAACTGGTGTTTCGTATTGCTTCCTCTATTCCATCAAAATCCTTTGATCCTATTTAACATGATGAAATTCCAGTAACTGATCGCTTTGCATAGGATATGCTAGATAGAATGTTGTTCGTGAAAGCGCTACCGAGCTCATATATATCGGTAACAATGACGACGGTGATTTTTCGTTTATAAGACGTTTAGTCATTTTTTTACGTTCAGTCGTTTATTTACATAAAACATAAGTTATTAAGTAAACAATTGTAATAATAAAGTAATACTAAATATATATATATATATATATATATATATATATATATATAACTATGACAAATGCACTAACGTTCACCGAGTTGAATGAAACATATTAAATCGATTGTTGTTATTGTTGGGTTAGGACGTTTATGACGTTTGCATATTAATTTGACACACCGCACAGATCGAGTTATAAACAAATTGTACTTTTATTTAATATTTTAGAGCGTTTTGGAATAAATGCTTATTTTTGAGAAATGTTTTTATCTGACGAAAAACGAGCCAATATTCAGGATATGAATTGAAACTTCTAAAAAATATAACTGTTTTTATGTACTAAATTTTAACACGTGTTCTTTTGTTCACACAGAGCCAATTTCAAAACAAAACCGATAAAGTAGCAGAGAAAATATAAATTTTTCAATGCGAAATGTACGCAAAAATCAATATTGTATTATGGACTAACTTTCCGTTTACATAAATAGCAACAATAACGAAAAACTGCCAGATAAATACGATTAATCAATAAATTTGTTTACGCCTTATTTTTCACGCGTATGTTGTAGAGTGTTTTATTTTATTTTTTATTTTTCGATTGGTCATAAACATGGCCTAACCCTAGTTATTGTAATATATTATAATAATATAAATTGTATTTTTGCCAGAGACGGCTGAGATGGTATACGGTAACCGTTGCCGCGGTCAACGATATAAAACGTTCGAGTGTTTATAAATGCTACATGTTCAGATTCCGCTCTGGTACTGTTTGAGCATCTTCGCGTACTCCTTGGGATAGTTCTTTTGTATGTGCGACATGACGCGCTGGATCTGTTTGATTTCCGTTTGCGAACACTTGACGCACATGCCACGCATCACCAACGGGGCATGAGCTGAAAACAGAAAAATAAATGTCTGTAAAAAATAATATCGTTCGATGTCGAAAAGGTGTGCGAATGACACCAGTGCGAACTTTGACGGCCGCCGGTGGAGTTGTGGTCGATTGCTAGATTTAAAAAATAATTCCCGAAACCGCACGTTTCGATCGCGGTCGTTCAACGGCAAACATTCGATTTCATTATATATATTTTTTTACGAGTAAAACTGCGTAATACGGCATATTGGTGACGTCATTTTTTATTGGATTTCAATTTTGTGAGTCTTTCTTGGCTCGATCCCATTACGTTTTCATGATTGTAGATACCGTATATCCGAAAAAGCTTTGGTAAAACTTGATAACGTCATAATCTCTTTCTGTGATAAGACCAAATAACACACTACTAATTGAACTTTCTAATTCCTATTTCCAAATATATCTGAACCATTGGATAAGGACTAAGTATTTGAGGGATACTTGAATTTAATACCTCGCACTATTGAACAAAGAACTACTAAACGTATTTAAGCAAATCTTACCGAATGTTGAGATTAAGTTGAAAAAGTAGTTTCCTTAAATGCGCATGGAGGAACTGAGAAAACTCATCTAATAAATGTATCGTCGGCCAAACATAGATTGGAACACATATCGCGTCTGCAGTCGCGTCGTCTGACAACGTTACTAAATTGCCGGAAGGAAGAAAAACGGCGTTTCGACGGTCATTTTTTATTTTTTTTTTTTCACTGATACTCTCGTTCTTTAGTCATGGCGTATAATTTACTTTTCACCACACTTCACGACGTTATATTACTTTGGCTTCATCAAAATCAACTCCCGCACCGGGTCAACGATGCGTTATGGACGAGTAAGCATATGTATATACACGTATAATGACGTCGTAACAAGTCGACGGTTTTCTACCGACCTTTGATTTTCCTGCCAATGGGATCGCACGGTCCTTCGCCGGTCGCGCACTTGAGTTGTCTCTGCACGAATCTCCGGTCGCCGAGCGCCTTGTCAAGTATGTCTTCGCTTACGTTCGGGATCGACGAGTCATGCTGGGCGCCTCCGTTGCCGGTGGCGATCGCTTCGGCCAACGTCGGTTTCTTTTCGACCTTGGCGTTTTCCGGACGAGCCAGAGCGGCGCACACGCATAGGGCGATTAAAAATATCTGGAAAGGAGAAAGAAAATATGATTAATAAAATCGCGTGAAAACCCGACATGGTAGTCGACGAGCAAAAAGTAATTAACGAAAATGCTGTTCTCCACTGCGACAACGAGAAGAATATTGTGTATTTCATTGAGCATTTAAGAAAACCCGTTAGTTTTTAACCGAAGGGCGGGACAAGTGCCTTTTCATTATCAACCCGAAAATAGCGCCCGTTTAACTATAGTTGTCCGTACACTTTGAATGTCTGGTTTTTTTTCGTTTTTTTTTTTTTTGCTCGCGTCTTATGAATAAATGCATGTAAACGTCAAACCGTACTGTTCTACACATATTATACAATAATTATGCGCGAGATATTTGATTAAAAACGAATTGAAAAAAGAAAGTCGTCGTCAAAACCGTTTGATCGTCAAACATTCCGAGAACTGATATATTTTCAAAGCGTTTCTACCTCTACTTCGATAACTGCAACGTAACCTGTTCCGAGAACGTATTTTTTGAACCAATCTTCTAACGATTCACAAATTCCCGAAACAATACACGCGTTGTTCCGCCGTTCTTGGTTATATACAGATAACAACGACATTGTTTTGTAGCCCGCAGCTTTGGAAGCCATCCAACCGATTTACTAATAATTATTATTGCGTTCCGCGCACCATACGTATTCCATTGTGCCGCGTTGAAAGCGAACAAATACACGTCGTCGACGTTATTTCCTCGTATACGTCATCTCAACAGACTTAACGCACCCCTATCACTCTCATCCACTGCGAGAGATGGTGCGGCTTAATATTGCTTTTTTTCGGAGCGATCGACAATAAAACGTAAAATTACGGACCGAGCTTGTACAGAGCTCGGACGAAGAAATACAATGGAATAACTTTGGGTACAATAATGCATGGGCTATAATGAATTGTGGTTCATAACTAACTTACTATTCCACTTCCGACCGATCTGTAATGTTTTTATCGTTTCGTTATCAAATATTGTTTAACTCGATCAAATCTTGGCAAATTATTGTTCAAACTCTTTTGGTATAACATTTATGTAATTTAAATGCATTAACAAAACGTTACGTGCCTCTTTTAACTTTTTGGAGGTTATTTTACTAGTAGATGATAACACATTTTATCATGATATTTATTTATTTTGCATAGTAATAAATAATATATTGTTCAGCTCTCAAACATTAATAACAATATATAACGAAAACCATTTAAATTCTGTCAAGGAAAATTAAATCGAAAAAAATTTAGTACAAAGTATAAATACTATAACAGTATGTAGATAAAACCTATAATGTTAATATCTGCATGTAGGTAATATCCCAAAACCGATTGTTATGTAATTTCGTAATATAATAATAAGGCGAATGATTATTATTGATTATTCGCCTACAATTAATATTGATTTTCGGCTAGTGTGTTCTGTAAAATCAGTTCTCTGCTGAAAAATTGAAATCCGGATGGGAATTATAACGGGAAAAGAACGTGAATAAATTTGTAAAACGATACCGTAACATGGCAATTGTTAAAGGGGACGTGCCATTCCGGGCCACTCTCTAATGATAAAAACGAACACAAACGTTTGGATCGATCGCGATTACTCTGACGGCCATCCACATAAAACTTTTCATACTAGTGCAAACTTCGGCGTATTTATCTCCGGAGTTTTTTTTTTCTGTATTTTAATCATTCGCTGAAACTACGGCGGGAGCACAGTCGAGTACATTCCCGTGCTCAATGAAAACGTCACCGACACTCCAAAAATGGATTTAGCGACGCGAGTGTTAATTCACGACCGTACATCATCACGCGCACACACACGCCCGTATATAAGCGTCACCATCGTTATCATTATATATATTTATATATTATTATGTACTACTATCAACTGTAGTAATAACTTTTATCTGTGGGTGGTTTCGGTACCTCCGCGGCGAACGGAACAGTCGATTTATGGCGCGAAAATGTTCGCAGTCGAGAAAAAAAATCTATTTGAACAAATATAATATACACGTAAATCGTGTTCGTGCGTAATATGAAAATTGCCCACCGATAGCGAGAGAGAGATAGAAGTCCCGTCGTGTGACGCAACCCGTAAAATTGACGAGATCCTCGCGCATCGTATCCTTCCCCCCGCGTGCCCGACGAAAAGTCTGTAGGTAAAATGCAATCTTTTCGCTCACAGTTCCGCGCCGGGCAGAGACAGTATAACATATATAAAGTGAAAAATCAAGAAGACTTATGTGTAGATATATATATATATATATATATATATATTTATCGGAATTCAATTTTAAGGTAAATAAAAAAATATATATAACTGGGAAAGTGCCCTCGCCCCGAATCGCGCGCGAATAAGCTTTTACAACCCTCTCCAGCCGCGACCGTCCGAGCGAGAGTGTGTATACGTATTTATAGACGTTTACACGCCGGGGTTGCACGGTGTTGAACTTCGCAAACGTTAGCGGAACGTCTCGTCGAGACGGGAGTTTAATAAATACATAAAAAAAAAAAAAATCACGCGTATAACCGAAAGTGGTTTGCCGCGGGAATAAAATTATGTCTCACATAATAAATTCTCGCCGATAAATATTTATGTTCGCGCGAACGGTTCGAATTTGAATACGTAACGACGGTCGGCGGGGGTCGTGTCGAGTCGTGTCGAGGAGTGTTGTTCGCGGCGCGCGAAGACTGTCGACGGGAAATGTTTTAAGACGGAAAATAACAACGTCAACAATGTATTATTATAATGTACCGGAAAGTCCGCCGTGCATTGTTCATCAATAAAATATTCATTATTTCGCGATATTGTTTTTATTGTGAATACGGACGAATTCCGATAACGCGTCGGTGTGTGTATGATAATTTTTGTTTTGTTTTGTTTTTTTTTTTTTCGTTTTGTCAAAACGTATAACGACGTGAATAAAACATGACGACTACGCGTTTCGGTCTTTGATTTCCGTAACATTTAGTAACAATAATGTATTGTAATATGCTCGCGAAATAACACAATCAGACGGCTGCTGTAAGTTAATGGTTGTCATCAATATTTTTTTTATTTTATCCGAAACTCAGTCGTAATTTAAAACAATAATCATTATATTTGATTAATATATTTCCAAGATAGACTCGTTGAGGAAAAAATCATAGGTGGCGAACACAGACAAGTATACTTGAGTCCGCTAATTTAGGAAGAGGAGTTTTTAAATAAAAGGATTTTTTAAATAAACAATTTTTAAATTTTAATTTAAAAATTAAATAAATATCTATTTGCGAGAAAGTGGCGTTTTTTGAAAGAACTCGATGTCAACAAATTTAAAATGTTGTTACTGTAGTTTCATTATCAAAAATGTTCAAATATTTTCATTAGGACTTAAGCTAGTGATTGCGACAACGAGCTCGGGATTAAGCGATACGAACGTGTAGTGCTAGTAAATATGAAAATCGAACTTGCAAATAGTGATATGATTTACAAATAGTGATATAATTATGTTCAAATTTGATAAAATTATGTGTTTTATATTAGAGCTTTTTCCAGAGAACGGGAAAATTATTCCATTTTATATTACATAACCGCCGATAAAGTCTGCGCAAAAAACAATTTTTAAATCATATACTTGGAGACATTAACACACACACACACACACACACACACACACATACACACACATATACACACACACACACACACACACACACACACACACACACATACACACATACACACACAACTCAAACTACAAACACAACTAAACTACTAATATAAGGAATCTATATGACATACGACGGCAAGCAAATGAAAAGCTGAATTTATTATAATAATACTATTTTATAGTATATCAGCTGTGAACCTTAGCGAGGGTGCTGTTTTTAGCAGCTCCCTGCAACAGGTTATTTAATGAACTCAGTTACCCTTCTTTTTCTTTATTATGACTATCGAATTTTGTACTATATAACAATAATAAGTGTATGGTTAATATAGTTATAGATGAAGTGTTTTTTTCGCTATTACTTTAATAATTGACGACTTGGAAAACGTTGCGAATCGTAATGAATTTTCGTACGAGTTATTCAATAATACATTCTATTGGTTGCGTGATTTGCTCGCAACGCGCACGAACGCATATTTTAGATAAAACCTCCAAAAAAAAAAAATGTGCGCATGATTGAACTTCCTCTTTAACGTTATGCTAATTTAAATATAAATCTTAGATAAATCGTACAGTACCTATTACACAAGGTTAAGTTGCGTAATACATACATCTCTTATAACACACATTGTTTCGGTAAGCCGATAGCGCGACTAAAATATACATGTATATCTAAATATTCGTATCTATAAATACTTTCGAAATAATCTATTTCAAATCCTTTCGAAGTACATTATACTATTAAACACTTGTTTATTCATAACAATTTTAAAATATTTTATTTAAATTTCACGCAAGTTTTTAATTAATTGCATCAATTAATTCGAGTTGTATATAATTCCGAACTAATAATAGTAATAATAATATTAATTAAAAGTTCAATACATTAATAGACATCAAAGGATTGTTGAAAATCGTTTTTGTTCACGTCATATTCTATTTCTATTTAAAACTATTATGATACAATATATCACATATTAACATGTTATAAAAAAAAAGTGTAAAAGCTTAAAAAACTTATTTATATTATTTACAAATGAACGAGTTTCATTTTTATAATTAATTTCTTTGATCTCGACATTTTGCAAAAAAAAAAAATAGATTTTTTTTTTCATTATTTATACGCATATAATTTTATCAATACCGATATTATATTTTTTTTTTACATTTCAACGTTAACTGGATAGCTGGAAAATCGACTTATGAAATGAGTTAAATATGGTAAAAAATAAAATATAATATAGAATCAAAAATAATGATGAAATTACTTTATTTTTCGAGATATCATGAAAATGAACATAAAGTAAGTACACAATATTATATAAACATATTTAATTGGAAATAATATAAAATAATTATACAATGTTTTGTTATCACGTTAAATCAGAAGTCGAAACATTAAAATATTCATTTAAAATTATTAGAATGTGTGTTTATACGAAAATATTATGTATTAAAAAATGTGTATCCAAATTTACAATTTTTTCTGTTTGTTTTCAAATTATAAAATGATATAAAAAATTGCATATACGTATATAATATAAATCAACCCTAATTACTACTGTCACAATTTATTTACAAAGCAAGTGCGTCTGTTCATATTGTACAAAATTAAACGTACGACCTTTCCTGTATCGTACGGATAATAAACCGAATATTATTATAAATTGACGTCGTCCTATTGTGAAAATGTTTTCCTTTTACATTATTACGGGGGAATAATTATTAACTTCTATTCATGTTTTTCGAAAAAATACACCGAGTATAATATACAAAGTACGTGGACGACGGAATAATAACCAACTGTGTGATTTCAACGAAAATAAAACCCGAATCTTAAGTAAGAATATTCGTGGTGATAATAGTCGGCAAATAATCTCCATGGAAACGTTATCCAAGAGCTAAAATACTTATGTTTATTTATAATGATTAAACAATACATTTTACAAATTTCGTATTATTATAATATCGCCGTAGTATTTGGTACACCTAAAAGTTTGAAATTATGTTGGACGAAAAATATACTTGTAAGCACTACGACATAATCGAATAGTCATGCAATGGTTATCGTCCTATATTTCGTCGTTATATTTCCATAATAACGTACGACATTAATTTCGAGTCCGCAGTTGGACGAGACGTATGAACCGACTTTGCAAATCGGTCATTTCAAACCTTAATCCGGTTGTTAGTCGGTCCGTTCACCTTTCCGACAACGTACACTTCTATCCCAACTTATCTCACCTCGGGTGTTTTTTTTTCCTTTCGGATATAATTCCTTTTGGTATTTTTATTTTTCGCGTTTTATAACTGTCGGTGATTCGGCCACCGCCATAAAGATAAGTGCGCTCTGTCGATCGGTCGATTCCAGACACTAACGATCTATTATCATAGAATATTGTAATTAGGTGGTTCGCGGAGACCCTCGAGGTTACACAGAGCTCGGCGAGTTAACCGCCGACTATATAATTCAATAATCATCTCACATATCACACGGTCGACCGTGTACACTTAATACGATATTTCGAACCCGAAAATTTGCGTTTTGATCGTTATTATTTGACTATGGTTATCGTGTTTCCACGGTCGCGAGCTCGTTGTGAAACGGATATTCCGATAATATTGTACGGCGTTCGTCCGAAGCATTCGCCGCCGTCAGACTTTTCGCGGAAATTTCAATTGAAAACTCGAAACTAAATTGTTCAACGTGCGTTATTGCCCGTTCTATGTCGCTACACCAAGTAACGCGTATAAACATATCATCATATGTACGCTATATACACTGCCACGCCGTACCTGCCTTTCAAGAAAATTAAATCAAACGTTTCAACGAAACTAAATTTGAGAGATAGTTCATCCGACCGTTCAATATATAGGAACAATGCACCCATCCTCTTCAAATCATAACCTATACGCTATAGTAAATAAACTATAGCGTCTAGATTATGATTTGAAGAGGATGGCTGCATTGTTCCTATATATTGTATTATATTATTATATATATATATGTATATATATATATGTGTTCTTCAGTTGTATGTATGAAACATTTTCGGGATTAAAGTCATGTTCTCGGGCTTACGTATCCAAACACGTCTTTCGTCTGTCTTGTCTGTTTTTTGTTTTTTCCATTTCTGTAGTTATGCGTCTTTTACATTCAGGTAGAATTGTGCATACTATTGGATATATCTTACAAATTGTTTAATAATAATACATTTGAATTATTATATAAACCGAACGATACGTTTTTCTACGTAGGTAAATATATAATTTTTTTCCAATTTTGTCATGCCCTCGTTTTAAGAGTATAAAATAAAAATATTTTTGATTTCACCGTGACAAAATATATGGTCTTTCTTTCAGCTAATATTTTGGCACCGTGTATTTACGAACAAATATTACAAAATTACTCATTATTGATCGGTCGTATTTTCGAATAAATATATAAAATTACTATTTGAATAAATATGATTTTTTTTTTTTTACTTACATTTGACACAGAACCATTTTACCTATATAGTAAATAATTCAGTGAATTCAATTGTTCTCATTAGCTTTTATAGACAAGTTTTAGATTTTTGTTGTTTATCCGGGGAAAAAAAGTAAGAGTTTGCAAGTATATAAATTCGAAATATCTCTCAAAAAAAAAAAAAAAATGAAACAATAATAATAACGTAAATGTATATATATATATATATATATATATATATATCGTCTTCCAAAATAATTATAATCACACTAACATCTTAATAGACTGCTTACAGAACAAAAAATATTTAATAATGTACAACACGCGTAGTTATCACATAGTTTAATGGTATAATATAATAATAATATTGTGATGTCTATGCGAAATTATAATTAAACACTTAAGAGCCTACGTGTTATGTTGGGAAGTTCAGACGCTATTAAATCGACATTATGTTTAATTGTTTAATAACTAATAGCCACTGCGGAATATCTCGCCGATATTCGTTGTCGATAACAATAAAACGACCTGGCGAGCGACGTAATGTCGAGAGCAGAGACCCGAGGGCCAGATTAAAATCGAATAAAGAAACGCGTTAGCGACTTGCTGCAGACGAGCGGACAGATAAAAAACAAAAGATTTAAAGTATGTTTTAGATATTTCGAGTACATATTATGTAATAATTTTTACATTCCGAAGAACATCCGCTTACGAAAATTCCCGTATTATAATAATAAAGGAATTTTAGAAATTGAATGTCTAATTATTTATGCGAAAACATATATTATAATACAAAACATCATTAAAAAATATATATATTTATATTTTAAATATTGTGGGACGAAAAAAAAAAATGTTCAATATCGCGGTGGATACCTATTGCGTTACGTTTACTTTATTACACTGAATTACTCATATCGACACAGTCTGTAGAATTCCGATTTCAATTATATGTATAACGAAATCACATTATATTAGAATACAGTTTTAATGGGAATAACTATTATTAAACTCGGGTAACCGCGTACAAATTATGTTAACAATGTTGGATAATAAATCATAATAATTATTCATTAATACTAACTTATATCGAGTGTAACTGTTCAGATACATTTACATAAAATGAAATATAAAATATTTTACATATGTATAAATCAATATGTTTAAAAATAAAAATTGTAAATAGAAATATTTAAATGCTTTTGTATAATCTCCACTAATAACATGAAACTATAAATGGTATTTAAAATTAAAAGAAGGTTGAATTCAGTCGTTTTATTTTTTTTCGAAACCTTAAAAATTATCATCGACAACGACTACATATAGACTAAAGGTTATTACTCGCAACTCTATAACGTATGTCGTACCGCGGTTTTCGCAATTCTTTTGGAAATTCAAGGGCGAATTTCGAAAACCACGTGCACCAATCGACGTGAGCTGGTAACGTCACCAAACAACCTTATAACGTATGTAAGTAATAATAACGTGATGCACACGTATTATATTATTGTCAAAATGTTTTCGAATAGAGGTCATCGTCGTCCACGAGAATCACGCGAACCGCCCGCGATCTCCGTTTCGGTCTGTCGTAATACACCGTAGTAACAATAATCGTAATAATAATTATAATACTGTATCGTTTTTTGCTGCCCTTGTCTGAGACGGAAACAAATGTTACCGGTCGGCATAGAATACGATGTGTTCAAAACTATAATACAAGAGCGATGTACGCGCAGAGAGGACGGGGGGGGGAGGGGTTAAATAAAATGTCCTAGTTTTTTTAATGGTTGTTGTTGTTTTTTTTTTTTTTAACAGGACGAATGTAGCGTGGAATTCCATGAGATAACGTTATTTTTCGAACGCGACACGCCGTCCAATAAATACGAGGGACGGTACGGATATTATAATATACGCGATTCCACAATAACATAAAATGTTGCGGTGACATTCCCTGACTACGTTCCCTTGTCACTCGTAACGCGTTTAAAAAAAAAAGTACAAAAAAAAGTCGGAATCGACCTGAAATTCGAAATGTTCAGCTATGTTTTGACTTGTTTGGCCGAGATGTAACGCGCGGATTTTTTCGAAAATAATTAATGAACTTTAAAAATTTAAAACAATTTTCATCGTCAACAGACGTTTATTTTTCTCATTGCCTTATATATAGTACGACGTAGCGTAGCAGATAAAAAATATATGCAATACATAATATTAATTGGAAAATTTTTTTCAAATGTTCCGAATTTTTTTTCGGACTTGAACGAAATTTTAATCTAATGTTCGGTTAGATAATTGTTTTTATATTACTTGTGCGTTTACGTGTCTTATAACTAATTCAAACGATAAAACATATGACGGTATTATGTTACAATGCAAATCGCGTAGTCTAAGATTCTAGTCTTCAGTTATTATTAAGTCCGGAATTTAATTATCCATACACATTTATAAAAAAATTTTATTCAAATTTTAAAACGCAAAAAAATATCTGATTTTTAGCTAGTTAGCTAATGATTTCTTTTAATTTTAGGAATATAGTTCAGACAGTATTAAATCCATGGCCACTATATTAACTACACAGTAATATCGCGGATGGTTAAAACCTGAAAATTGTATTGTATATAATTTTTATATAGAATAATATAAAAATTGTTGGTATAGAATAGTAATAAAAAAAAGGGTGTCGATCAACTCAAAACAATATTATTAAAAATATAAATGACGCGTTATGAATTTTAAAATAATATTGAGTATTAGAATAGGACGCATTTCCAATGACTTTTTTTCCTTTCCTTTGTAAATGTTCTTTTTTATTAAAAAAACACGTAAGTACGTTAATAACATATACACAATTTATTTTATATATGTTTTGCACTGAATTATTTCAACTAAACAAATAACAGTTATAGAATTACAAAAAAAAACATGACTGCAGCATTCTAAAATTGATCGAATGCCTATCGTTTTTGTTCTCGTGTTTGTCGACGATCATTATTTATAATTCATAGAATTTTGTATACATAATTAAAATACCGCAAAAATTTATAAAATATACATATTGTTCAAAGCATGTTTAAAATTAATTTGCACAAAAATATCCCTATCGAGGTTAAAATCATATTTCGACGGTTATACATGTTTCGTGTCCATTAGTAATATATATATATGTATAGATTATATTCCTATAACGTTGGCGATTGTTATTCGTTTTTGATTTAAAACCGACCTTTTGCGAGATACATTTACACCGTCCCACGCGTATAAACGCCGAGTTCGAGTGGCTATGTCGCGACGAAAAATCGAGAGACATATACACTCGTTATGGCTAACCTAACACGGTTGCGAAGTAAAAGCTGCGAAATCGGAATGAAATGTTTTTTTCTGTTTTAAACGCACAAAGCGAAAATACATTCACTAAATACAGATATTCTCTATATACTCACGTTCATGGCGACAATACGTCCGGACTTCGACGACCACTGACACATAACGTTAGATATGTAATATGTATTGTACTCGCGGCTCGTGCGATATCTGACGACGATGTGTATCGACGTATGCGTCGACGATAACGGTGAATACTGGTGAACGCAGACGTCTCGGCCGAGTTCTTATACATAGATTTTCCCTACTCTCGACTGCAAGGACTCGCGGTCGCGCGCACCAACCACACACTCATTTACGGCCATATTCCATATGAATCACACGTCACCGCGATTTCCGTAGCGACATTTGTCACGTTTCCCGCACGACAATTCGCGTGGCTAAAATCGTAAACGATCGGCGTTCGCCGGACCCCCCGTACGCGTCTGGACGACGTCGAATTCACGTGTGCCAAGATCGACCGGAGGGAGAAGAACGTTTTTTACTCACGGTACGTCGTCCGCGGTATATCAATGGGACGGATTTCGAAAAAACGCCATCGACGTTCTCTAGAGTGACAATAAGAATACATTTTGCGAAATCGAAATCGGCGCAGTCGAGAACTCTCGCGATTCGATCGCGGTGAAATCGGAAAATATACTGCCCTCCCCAAGTGACCCAGATCAAGACGACGGCGGGCGTTCGATTAGCGGGAAAAGTTACACGCGCCAAATAATAATTTAGGCTTTTTTGTTCGTGAATTTACAACAACAACGTTGTATGTCGTCGACAATTTAAGTCTTACGTTTCGTTAACGAACTATATATTGTTTTCTATCGGATTCGCATCGCCTGGGGAAGCTAACCGCACGTTGCTCGTCACGTTCCCACGACGACAAATGTGCTGCAGTTTACCGCGGAAAAATCGGATCCGATCGCAACACCGAATGTCTCTCGTGTTCGTCGTAGCGTTGCTAGAGCGATAAGCCGTGAAATCCCAAGCTTTATTCGCGCAAAATGTCAGAGACGTTTCTGCGAACCCGATCGTATCTGTGTCGCGTGTACACGTCGTAGGCGCTGTGTGAAATCGTTCTTTTTATGAAAAGTTAAACCATTTCACGAAACGGAAATCGATTTGTAACACCGTGAAATAGGAAAAGACTGTTAATCGAATGGACGCTCTTTTTATGAGTTGGTCACTAAAATTTGCTGTTGCCTAATTCTTTTCGCTACGTGGAGCCGTCCACTTTGTGCACTACAACGTTCACGTTATTTTTCAAACGAAATTCTTTACAATAAAATTGTAAATCACGAAATTCCCATATTTTATTATCTACCGCGTTCAAATCATTAAAGAGACAATTAATAATATTATAATAGTTTTTTAGTGTTCAGCGACGCGTGTTTTTCAATAATTTAAATACCGACGTTTATCGTTTGCGGTTTTACCGTAAAATTATCGCGACGAAAACATTAAAGACATAAATTTTTTTGTAGACTTTTTTTTTTTGAAGAGACGCGATCTGTATTTCGATCCATTCAAACGATTATAGCCTTACAATCGTTGATCCATATGAATTTTCGTATAACGTTGGATAAATGAAAACGTGTTATATATTTTATTGATGATCGTCATGCTAATAATTATTGTCTCTTAGGCGAATTCGCTCACTTATAGAGCGCCGCGTTAATAAACGTGCGATTTGTCGTACCGTAAAAGCGTTACGAAGTAGCGTTTTATGCAATTAAATATTCGCCGGGTCGCCGGTGTGCGTTGCGCAACGTCAAATATAATATTGGGTTTTCGTACGTGTGCCCGCGCGGCGAACAATAGATCAATGCCACCGCTGTATCACTATATAATACGGTGATACGTATATAAGATACGTAGTGTATGAATGATGTTTTCACACGGCGTGAAATGATGAAACGACCGAGCGACTTCAACGATATTCCGAGCTCGATTATCGGCGTCTTGGCTAATTTAAAAAGACTTTTTTTTTTCATTCATTTTTGAATAGACGTTTGAAATTTAATAACCTGTTTATTAAAAAACGTTTCGAATATCATTACTTATTTTTCCTTTCTTCTTTCTTCCTCTCTTTCTTTTTTTCTCCTTTCTTTGCATTCACTTTTCCGTCGTGTTCTTTATCGTTTCCACGTGAACAATAAAAGTTACAGTTTTTTCAAATTATTTACCCCGACTCGAAAAGTTTAATACTCCGCCGCGTCGTTCTCGACGAAACACGAGTGTGTTTGGTAAATTTACTTTTGAACTTATAACCGCAGGTACAACGTCATTAGATCGAAACGACTCCTCGGAGCAACACAACATCGTATAAAAGTACATATACGCGTAACTGCAATTTCGCGACGTTTCAAGACGTTTCCTAATTCAAAAGACAACTAATTGCACACAACCCCGACACTTATACATTGAACCTATAAAGAAGCGTGTGTGCGTATATGTGCGTGTTTCGGTTTGAAACATTTAAACGCGGTTTTTTTAATAATATCGACCAAACGAATATTAAGTCGCACGTACGTGCGCCGATAGTGAAATGTTTTAAAGTCTTCGTGCGTTACGCTTAATGGTTTATCTGTTTGTATTCGGTGTGGTTTGATATTTCGTGAAAATCCTGTGTTTCGACGTGTTGCGCGTTTATTAAAACGAAACATTTATTGCGACGTATGACACTACGGACTTATCCGAGTGTATACCTGTACCGTAGCGTCACGATGCGAATAACACGCTCGTATTATTTTCGCTATCAATGTGAATGACGAATCTATTATTCCGTTTGATACATATACGGTGTACGTGTTCGTTAGAAAACAATTGTCGAAGGAACACGTAATTTTCTTCGTTGAATATCATGGGTTCGCGTCCATTATAAGTTCAGGGCTGCTCGTCGAAAAACGTCTTGTAAAATACGCCCTTGTACAAAAAAAAAAAAAACGTTATAAAATCAGTTTTCAGACGAACACGTATAGCGGACGGTCAATGAAAAAAAAAAATTAATAAACAAAAAAGTAAGGTTAAATAAGACACATAATCACGTAATCACACGTGTTAAACCAGCGATGTCGCCGCAAACGACTACTAACTCCTGTCTGCTGCTGCTGGTGGTCGTCCCTGAGGAGAGCATTCGTCGCGAGACGTTTATCATCCGTCCGGGGACTTCCGTACCGCTAATCTTGTCCGTCACGTTACGCGCAGTGCGCGTATGACAAAAATAACAACTATTAACACACCGTTATAAATAATACGGTGTCGCGTGACCTAACTGTACACGGATGAACGGGCGCTGTTCGCGGTCGCGTCGCGTATCAAATGAACGTTTGCGGTCGCGTTTAAATGCGATAAATTCTCGAAACTGGACCGCGCGCGCGTGTTTTACACGAGATGTATTAATCGTAACAAATACGTGTGCGAGTGCGAATCCGCCGCGACGGGGACACGTCCGACGGGAACTTTCGGCTTCGTTTTCCACTATACGGTTTAGACGGTTTTTGTGAACGCGTCCACAAATAGTGCGCTCAATGTGCTGTACATACACCGTACATTGTGTTATCGTCAAACGGAATAATAAATGTTTCGTTGTCGGGGACGGCGACGGTCGCGGTCGTATTGCGGCGAGTGCGCGCCGCGTTACCGTCAAACGGACGTCGGATATATTGCGAACGCGATATATTACATTATTATACTGCTCATATTTAACGTCGTATTATACGCGACGCCGCGGTAAATAATGTGAAATTATCAATTTCTGGTTGAACGCGCGGCGGCCGTCGGACGACACAACGTCATAATTATTATAATAATATTATTATTATCATTATCATTATTATTATTATTATTATTATCGTACGAAAATATTATTTACAGCGTTGTGGGTGACCGCGAACAACATTATTATTCGGACACGACGTAAAATAATTTAATATCACGATCGTTGTTATTTGCGATTCCTCGCATACCTGAACGCGTCTACATATATAATATATATATATATTTATTTATTTATGAAGAGTGTGTCGCGTATGTATGTGTATATAATAATACAGTTATAATACGTATATATATATTATAACATGTATTGGAACGAAACAAAACAAATATTATGACATTTTAATCGAATTTCCGTTTTCATAATAACTACTGTACACTTGAAGATTGCACTTCGATGAGTTAAAAGTCAAAGTTAAATACATTTTTTTTTTAATTAACTTTCTACTCAAAAATACACTATTTTTTAACATAACATGTTCGTTTCAAGTTAACTACTTACAAAGGTATCAACATTTAATTAAATTTTGCTCAAAAGGCAGTGTAAATTTTCTGAACGTGGCTTTTTGCTGTTCAATGTAAACGAATTTTTTAGGCGTCAGATTTTAAAAAATCACAGTGGACTTGTTATACAGAATAATAATATATACATATTCGATTTCAATTTCCTTTGAATAACAGCTTTAACAGGTCTTTCAATGTTTGTTTTAAAGACAACATAAAAACCCATAAATCTTTCAGGCATTTATTAAAAGTTTTTCTTGTTATTTTTTGTTTTATTGCTAATTAGACAATTTTAATGTTTAACTAATTTACTGTTTTTTCAATGCTAATTTTTAACTCTTGAAATCAAAAAAAAAAAAATGTGACGACACTTTTAACTTAATTTGTCATATATTTTTTTATGTTAACTCAATCTAACAAGGTGAAAAAAATTGATTAACCTGCCCATATTTGCATACAATTATTCTGGATCGGTCCTTGCAGGCTCGTCGTTGATTTTTTTTTTAAATAAAACAGTTTTAGTAATTTTACTTTACTGAAATAGTTCGACTAAAATTGATTAAATTAAAAATATTCAGTTCAGATTTTTTCGGTCCTAACATATTTCGATATTTTAAAGACGATGATCGAACAATCAGACATTTTATATACTATTTTCTATAAGTATCTGATATCTGTTTAAAATTCTGTGACATTGCACCAAACTAAAAAATACGATCTATTCGTTAACGCGTACGATTATTATAATACACATTCAGTTATTTCGCATATTTTTAAACAAGCGAAATATTGACTCGTATGCGAAACGTTGACATACTCTTAAAATAAACTGGACGCCAAAGAAGAAAATATTCTCTATTTCTAACCGCTATTTTTACCTACTCAACAAATAATTATAAAGTCACCGTTTCTTTACATAACGTTGAAATTCCGTGTTATTATTTAATGATATAAATCAAACGGTTCAATTTGCAACGGAAAAGTCGATAAAACCCCATTTTGAATATGTCCACCCTAAAAACCAAAACGTGATTAGTTTTAAACACACCAGACCGATATGTGAGTTCCGAAATTCGGTACATTTAAAAATGAATATTTACCGTACCCAACATACGTGGTGAATAAAACATAATACAATCGATAAATTGTTTTCTTCCCGAATCGGTTCCCTCGTCTACCCCATCCCTGCGCAACAATAAAACAATTTAATTTTCAAGTACTTTCATCATTAATAACCTGCGTTTTATATAGGATTATCGTAATGTTTTGTTTGTCTGTTTCGCGTGTCATTCTACCTTGATAACAACGAAATGTATTCCGCGATCCGATTTCAGTAATAACAATACATTATATATACGCCTGTGCCATTGTACTCGTAATTCACTAAATCTTTTGTATTCGCGTGATCAAGAAAAGATTGCTATCTTCCATATTTTATTATATATATACTTGATTTTTTTTTCATTTTGAGGTGTCGATATTCAATAAAAAAAAAATTTAATTTTTTTTTATTTTCATCACAATTCTGTATTCAAGTTTGTAAGTACGTACGAGCAACTCGAGAAATATTAATTATCCGTACTACTCGTACAAGTTAATCGTATAGTTTCCTAACGTTTTAATATATATATTAATAAAGTAGTGAAAATTAAAAATTAAATAAATAAAGAGCAAAAAGGATATGCAAAAAAAAAATTTGTAAAAGAAGAGAAATAGAAGAATTAATTAATAGAAATTATATATATATATATATGTATATATGTATGTATACTTAAATATACAAAAAAGACCAATGAGTATTACGTTAATTAAAGAAAAAAGAAAATATAAAAGTTGTTGTATATTTATTACTACCGGTTTCGCCAAAATGTCATCATCGGGTTTAATACAGATAAAATACAACATTAGAGGGATAAATTAAAAATCAAATTATATAGAAAAAATTACATAGGGAAATTAGATAGAAATTACATAGAGACTATTACGAATATTAGAATAAAAATACATGGAGTTAGAAAAAAAAATTATATAATAATAACATATCAAGAAGCAGAGAAATTGTATTTAATGAAAGCAACTATAGTGTGATATTAATATTATCTAATATATATTGACATAAAGTGTTATTTTTAAAATTTGTTTGTATAATTAAGATTTTTTAAATTTATTATGTTTAATTTCTTTATAAATATGTAATTCGTCCAAAACAGAATTGATATAAATATTATGTTGTATATTTAAAATGTCTAAATCATTATCTATATTAAAAGTAATAAAATTATTATTTTCTAAAACATGTTTTGCAAAATTTGAATTTGGATTAGTTTTAATTACTTATTTTATTTTTTATTTATTAGATTTAACTTATCCAAATTCAAATTTTGCAAAATATGTTTTAGAAAATAAGTATTGTATTACTTTTAATATAGATAAAGTTCGCGTAATTTGCACAATTCTGTTTCGTTTCAAATTCAACTGAAATTGTCATGTTGTATTACACTAAAATGATGTTTAAACTAAATATCCACTAATCAAATATACACATATGTACAATAACAGTGTAGACGGAGCAGAAAACGTAGAAAATAAATACATAAAATTCTGTCCGACAAGTCGTAGTAATGACTATTACTTATCAATAGCTATTGTATTAAGTAATAATCTTTCTATTCGGTGAAAATATTAGAATAAAATAAACAACAATGCGTAAAACAAATAGAGACGACAGTTTTAAAATAACTATAAGTATAAATAACTATACTTTTTGTTTATGTTCACTTCATTACATAATAAGTACTTCAAGTATTTTATTCACTCGTCTTCGCAATAACTTGCATAACAATATTTAATTTAAAATAATCGTGTTCATCACACTGAATACCAAATACTGTAAAATCGTATTTATTTTTATTTTTGTTTTTATGGGAATAGTAATATTTTAATTCCGGAAATAAAAGTGAAATTTTGTTATTCATTCACGACGACAATTTTACGCAATTTATAATTTGAAATTCCGTAATAAATTTTTGATGATAATATTATTAAAATGTCTCGTGCGTTATATTTTTAACGTATCTCGTGTATTTATTTCAGTAAATAAGTGTACATTAAATATATTTAGCGTCTGATTCACGTAAAAATGTGTTATCGAACGACATGGTATTTAAAAATAACATTTAAAAAGAAATTCGCTTACAAGTTGACTGAATAATACCATTTATACTTATTGTTTAGTAGATAGTAAAATTACCTAGAATCTAAGAATACCATAATTGCTTGATAGCATAACTGCTGGATAGCTACTAAAACCGATACCAATCGTTGGGTGCAGTAATTTAAAAATCAAAAATAAAAATACTTAGCTGTTTCGTTATATATTTTCAAAAGTGGCTTAAAAACATATTTTTACATGGTGATGGTATTGCCGTGACCCTATGTAGTAACGTACGAAATAATGACGTTTCCGGAAATATACGCGCGAGATTTTCTGGATTCTTTGAAATCTACATATTTTTATTATCAGTATCATTATAACATCAAAATCAATGTTAATAAAGTATTCAAATTGTAAGTGTATGAAGACCACGTGAATAAAACAACAGTTTAAAAAAGGAAATCGTTTTTTAATGTTATCGGACGAAGTGTTCATGAAATTTCTTGAAAATATTGTAAATCGTATAACACAAATAATATTTAAACGCAATCCATTTAACATGACGCTTTAACGATTTACTTATCACACATCACATACGCAATCACAGTGTATCACATACAATGAAAATTACATTTCTTAAATATATAAATTCTTCTTTTAATGATTCGCTGTTTTAAAAGTTTAAACAGCGCTTAAACATTAAACGACTTATTTTATCTCACAGTGTAATCTACACACGAGCACTCATACATATGTTATATTCTTCGCACATTACTCCTCGTGTTAAAATTTAAAACGCTCGACACATAGTTTACTCAATTTGTTTTCCGTGTGTAATATTATTGACATGTACAGATCTGCGTGAAACATAAAAAACAAAAACAAAATGCCTATTATATGAATCCATTGTCATGAGCTATTCATTACAATTACATATGACGATGATTGATGATTATATTAAATTATTATTATATTTATATCATTAAACGATAAAGTGTATAATGTTATATCGGAATTCACTGTGTTTTCTGCATTCGATGGTTGTAAATTATAATACGCAAATTCACGTTTCCATTTCTTGTCCAAAAATATAAAGAAAAAAATTTATTTTTTTTGCAAATAATAATTAATGTTATTAAAAATAATCATTTTATTTTAATTGAAATTTCTAATCTTTTAATCGTTTTCTCTAATATTTTACACATTTTAGTTGATAATTTAAAGTCAGAAATACAAGTCGCATGTACAATTATTTAAATACGAATTAAACCAATTCAAACTCATTGGTGTAAAAAATGTTTTACGACGCTTTCATCCTAACCTGTATAAGTTATTGCAATTAACCACGACAATTTCCATAAGTTCTTCCAAGCGATCTCCTTTCAGACTTGAATATTTATCAGCTGTAAATAACGAAAAATATATAGCCAACTCAATTAACGCTGAAGTCGTAGCTGATAATTATGGCAAAAAGTATAAAAAAAATCAGTGATATATCCAAATCTATGATCCTAGTTACGCGCCTATGTCTAGTGGTTTCCGGTAATTAAAATGTCAACTATTCTCATGCTTTCCACCAGAATATTGTGATGCATATTTTTTAATCATCCGAAGTATCTATTATTGTTATTATACATATACGTGATTTCGAATAATATTCCGAACATCCAAAAGAATAACAAAAGAGGATATAAAAATATCGTCAAAAACGGTTTTCAAATACAACATTTAAAGCAGAAAAAACTTGAATATGATATATATGTCATACGTATTTTGAATAAACAGCGTATCGTGTAAGTTTCCCAGAACGGATATGGAGTCGTAAGATATTACATGCACTGCACTTCTTACGAAAATGGATTCTTTTATTATTACTACAGGGTATTTTATCATTTACAATGTTAAGAGAGAGAAAATGGAAAGATATACATGTATACTACATTATTGTTGTTGCATTTAACGCAACCGACGACGGCCGTTAAAGCGCAAAAACACATCGTCGACCATTCTGTTTCGAGAATTTTAAACGGCACGTGTTTTAATATAATAACTGTTTGTCTATAACATTATGTATTTACTTGAATTTCATGGATTTCGTTTTAATTTTTTGGTTTTTTCGACGTTCTGTTGGTATTCAATATTGTTATTACTATAGTACATTATTGTTATATTTGTATTAGAATAAAGACGGGCGAACAGATATTAAAATGTAGAAACAAAAAAATGTAATAAAGATCGAAATGCGGTTTCGAAATTTTATTTTCCAAGATAAATTTCGGACGAACCGAATTTGCTCACACTCCCTCTCGAGTTCTTCTTATTGAGCTTGATTTATAGTGTTCTATTTAAGGTGTTGCTCATTCACAGGATTTTCCTTTGTTGTAATTTACTTCTTTTAAATCAAGCTTTCGAGTTCCATTTGTCATCGTCGTCACCTGTTTTTTTATTAACAATTAAAAATTTCTATAAAAAAAAAAAATCAATTTTCGCCAAATTAATTATCACTATACGCAAACAATATATATTCCTTTTATATTTTGAAAAAATAATTAAAACCCCATCGAACATGTTTGTTATGAACATCTATTTCTTTACATAGTAAATTTGAAGCAGACGCTAATAAAAATTAAATTATGTTTATTATTCATCATATAAATCTGACGAAAATAAGTACAAAAATAATAAAACATTTTTAACAAACGGATCGTCCCGTATACGCTGTACATGGTTTACAAAATGTGAATAACACAATATTATGCTCATATTTTCTGTAGTAGCGTTAAAAAAAAAAATTACTACGAAACGCGAGTTAATCGAGTCTTTCATTTTCAAATAATCGACTGGAATATGCTTCAGTTACGTTTGTGTGCGCATAAATTCGTCTTTGGTCACAATCAATTCTATATCGACTCGTTTTATATCTCGAAACATCCGCTTCTCCTCGTCCGGGACGATTACGTTCATGTTTCCGTCGTACTGTTCATCTCCGTCGAGATGACGTTTTTTATTATTATTATTATTATTATTATTATTATTATTATTATTATTATTATTATTATTATATTATTATTATTATTATTATTATTATTATTATTTATTATTATTATTATTATTACTATTAACATTATTTACAATATTATTTATAATGATTAATAGTTTTGCGCAACCGCGTGACGTATCGTACGATTGTAATTGTACTCCGAAATGTATTGATGCGGTCTCGCCGCTGCGTTAGTTCTTCCTGCACGTTCAACACGGTTTCCAAATCGATTTCAAATAATATAAAACATAATATTACGAAGTGTACCACGTTATACAGTTATCATCACCAATATTAATAATATTATGGAAATTATAGTAGGAAAAGAAAAGTGTTAGAAACGTATCGTGAGGCTGCGTTTGCGTCCCGATTATTTATTCTAAACATAATAACGGATAACTATGATCGGTGTTTTCACAATTCTTCCGGTTCGGTTTTTAATCAATGTGCGTCGGTTAGAAAAGTGATAAACGTGGATTTTTTTTTTTATCACGTAGAAAAAATGAAATTATGAAAAAAAAAAACGTTTAATTAAAATAAAATATACCGTATACATTGTAATGTATAAAAGCAAAAAAAAAAAAACAATATTGTGAAGTAAAAAAACACACATGCAAACGCACAGTATTTTAATTAATTATACGACGCGCGTGTAATATAATTGATCGCAAATTCGGAAATAATATACGTATAATAAATTCGCCTTAACGTAATCGAACTTGCTATATCGTTTCTGCAGTGTGATTCACGTGTGTGAAGTTGGCCCCCCACCCAAACCTAAATGTTCCAAATTTTTTGTAACCTCATTATTTAAATTTGTAACTATTTGTAACTTCATAATTTTAACTTGTTACTATTTGTAACCTCATTATTTTAATTTGTAACTATTTGTAACCAACTATTTAGAATTTGTAACCTCACCGTATCCGAGTTATAACGAGTTTCTCAATGGAGGCCTAACTTCACGTAGCCCCCCCCCCATATTGTCGAAATCGCTTCAAACAAATTTTATTGTATTCCTATTTATTTGTAACTCTTTGAAACCAACTTTTTATAATTTGTAACCTCACTGTTTTTGAGTTATGACCATTCCAAAATGAGGGACCAGCCCCCCCCCACCAATCATATTGTCCAAATCGCTTCAAACAAAATTTGATATATTCCTTTTGATTTGTAACTATTTATAACTAACTTTTTATAATTTGTAACCTCACCATTTTTAAGTTATGACCATAAACATTTTTATAATATAATATTATCATAAAATTTGAGAGACAATTATTGTGGTAGTAATTATTATTATGTTTTGGTCAGAAAACTGAAACGAAATGAGGAGTTATGACATTTTATATTAATGTTTTAAATTTTATTGATATTTAAAATTGTTAAAAGTATCGTCGTAGTATTTTAACTAGTAATGAATGTATAACTTAGTTATTATTAAAAATTAACTTACTGAATATACCTATTACATATAACACATTTAATATAACACTTAATATATGAGTATATATCTAATTATTTATAAGTATATATGAAATTATGGGGACGAAATATCAATGCTTTATATAAACTAACTCCCCCCCCCCCCTCAAGGAGAAAATGAAAGTACACAACTATATATATATATATATATAGTAATATAATATTGTGTTTGTATTATTTTTGGTATAATATATGTATATCATATTTATAATAATATATACATAGATATTTTATTATGGAAAATACATGAAATTTTTAATTCAATTTTTTATGATTAATTTTGGAAATATTTGGAAAATTATGTATCAAGTTAGTAAAATACACATTATAATATAATAATATACAAAGATAGTCATTCTATTTTTAGTGAATTAATCGCTGTAATTACTGTGATAAAATTCGAACACTGCTCTACAAACTCAATGGAAACCGGATGTAAGGTTTTTTTTTTCAATATATGTTTTAAAATTATTTTTAAATGTACCCTCACAGCGCATGCTAAGGCCTAAATTACTATTGAGTATTATTACAGTATACGTTACGAATAACCGATTATTATACAGCCGTATGTCAATGAGTGAAGTAATTTAGTTTGCATTATATCTATTTATTATATATTTTCTCGTTGATATTCAGTTTAGAATTCCTCAATTTTGTCATATTCCTTTTAACTAGTTACTATTTGTAACTAACTTTATAGAATTTGTAACCATACCGTTTTCGAGTTATAGCAAGTATCTCAATGGGGAAATTGGGGAATTCTAAACAGAATATCAACGAAACAATATATAATAAATAGATATAATGCAATCATTATCTATCCTTTATTTATTTAAACCTAATCTTATCAATTTTTTGATAGTAACTTATCAAAATGAATATTATTAAATTAAAATATTTAAGTCTAAACAATTGTTATCAAATAAAAAAGGATCATCAAGACTGACTAAAACTAGAATTTATTTTATTATTTATCTACATAAACACCCACACACCACACACACACACACACACACACACACACACACCACACACACACCACGCACGCACACGCACACCACACACACAACACACACACACACTCACACAAACACACAAACACACACACACACACACACGCACTCACACGCACAAACACACACACGCACACGCACGCACACGCACACACTCACACACACACACACACACACACACACACACACACACACACACACACACACACACACACACACACACACACACAACACACACCTCACACCCTCACACTCACCACACTCACACACACACCCAACACACACACACACACACACACACACACACACACACACCCCACACACACACACACACCACACACCCGCGCACGCACACACACACACTCACACGCACACGCACGCACGCACACAACACTCACACACACACAACACACCCTCACACACACACACACCACACACACGCACTCACACACACACAAACACACACGCACCACGCACACACACACACACCACACACACACACACACACACACACACCCTCACACTCACACCCTCACACTCACACACCCCACACACACACCCTCACACCACACCCCGCACACACACACCCACACACACACCCTCACACTCACACACTCACACACACACCCACACACACACACACGCACGCACCCACACACACACACACACGGACTCACACACAACACACTCACACGCACACACACACCCTCACACTCACACACTCACACACACGCACTCACAACACACGCACACACACACACGCACGCACGCACACACCACACACACACACACACACACACACACACACACACCCCTCACACCACACCCTCACACACACACACTCACACACACACCCTCACACTCACACCACACACTCACACACACACTCACACACACACACTCACACGCACACACACACACACACACACACAACACACACACACACACACACCACTCACACGCACGCACGCACACACACCTCACACACACACACACACACACCACACACACACACACCCACACACACACGCACGCACGCACGCACGAACACCGCACACACACACACCACACACACCACACACACACCACACACACACACACCCACACACACACACACACACCACACACACACACACACACCACCACGCACACACTCACACCTCACACTCACACACTCACACCACACACCCTCACACACACACCCTCACACTCACACACTCACACACACACACACACACACTCACACGCACGCACGCACACACACACCACTCACACACACACACACCACACCCTCACACCCACACCACACCACACGCACTCACACACACGCACTCACAAACACGCACGCACGCACACACTCACACTCACACACACACACCCACACACACACACCCGCACGCACGCACGCACACACACCTACACACACACACACACACACACCTACACACACACACCCCCACACAAACATATATACATAATTGGCTCGATTGGCTATATTATGTCCTCTTTCAAAGTTCCAACGAACCACGAGTAACCGTCAACGTGTGTAGAACAAGGCGATCACGCTCTTAGACGAGTCTTTGGGCCGTTACTAAAATACCGAGTGTAGTAATACAACACAGACCGTAAAGAAAACCACATACCTGACTCGTGAACAAAGGTAAACGGGGCTCGAAATTGCTCACATCAAATCATGCTCAGTTCGGCGATATCCATCGCGCGGAGAAACGATACGTATTGTAGATATGCTCCTAGAGTTACAACGTTCAGCCGTTGTTAACAAATTTAACCGATGCAAAATGCTGATATGGTTCAACATTTATGTCGAAACAATCTAATTACATAGATGCTTGTCAGATATAGGACAATACCATCTGTATCCCACGGATCATACAATTATTATAAAAATTTAAAAAATATCATATGCACCTTCGACTACATAAATACAAAAAATTTGAATGCCGAAAAAAAAAAAAAACAATGTTTTGTTGCTTGACAATATATAAAATTGCGCGTCGTTATTGTCTTCCTTTCAAATTTTCTCGCGTCCACTACGGTGAACTTTACAACGTCCCGGCGACGGTGCGACAACCCTGCATCACGAATTCCGGCGGAACCCAATTAACTGTCGACATGCTCTGGAAATACTAGGATAATTTGTACATATTATATTATATAAAATCGAAGTAAATGTTAATAAATTATTATATATAAAATTATAACAAGTACATCGATCATTGGACGGTACGAGGGGCCTTTGATGCTCGTTGACGCGTTGAAATCCATCGCTCGGAGAACCCATACGTTTTTTAGATCTTCTCCAAAAGTAACTACGTTGAGTAGTCGTTAACAAATTTTCCAGAAGCGAAATGCTTATAATGCTAAATAATTAACCTCGAGAAAATATAATAAAATACATGCTTGCTCAACATATGACAATATATTTTTTATCCCACGGATAATTTAAATAATTTATAAATATATCATGTGCACGTTCGACTTCATGAAAACAAAAAAATTTATACGCTAATTAAAAACAAAAAACCAGCACACGACCAATACACGTCGACGACAAGCGGCCAGATTTTTTTTTTTTTAAGCATGCCACGATATCGTTCTTCGACCAGTTTCATCGCGGCTACCGCCTCAGGCTGTACAACAACCAAGCGGTGGTGCGACAAAGTCGAACCGCCAAATCCGGCGAAACACTAGTAAACGCCGACGTGTAATTAGCCCTGTATTTTCCAATTTGACATGCTGTAGATTTTTTTTTTTTAAGCGCGTAAAATTCCTTATTTCGACAAATTTTCTCGCGTTCACCGCCGCAGCTTTGTTTTACAGATACAATAATAAAATCAGCAGTAGTGTGTTAACGCTGAATAGCTAAATCCGGCGAAATACGAGTAAACATCGATGTGCACATGAAATACTAGGATTATTAATATATAATTTTTTATAAACAACAATTAAATCGAACCTGGGACGGTAAGAGAGACTGACTGAACTCACTCGTAAACTCGTCGTCGAATTACTATCAAAATACGGTGTACAGTAAATGAACACTGACCGTAAAAAAATCTACATACTTGACTCGTGAACAAACGTAAACTGGCCGTTAACTGCTCCCATCCGTTCGTACTCTATCCGGCGATGCTCATCTTCTTCAACAGTTACTATGTCGAGACGTTTTTATGAAATTTACCGATGCAAAATTTTGATATTGCAAAATGTTTCAGCTCCAAACATTCTACATAGATGCTTGTCAACCATATGATATTACTTTTCGTATCCACAGATCCTACAATTATTACATAAAGATATAAAAATATCACTTTCTCCTACGTCAACACAAACATTTTATCCGTCCTTAAAAGAAGAAAAATAATATGTTTTTCCATGACATTATTTATTATCACGTTACAAATTCGTTTTTCGACATACCCCCGACGCCGACGCGTAAACCTAATATTACCCTTTCTCGAAATAAACTTAATGGAATTAAACCTTTTTAAATTGCAATACATTTGAATACATTTAAATTATTTTACATAGTCAATATTTCAGGAGGGCGGTACATTTCAAAAATGTATTAATTAAATTTAAAAAAAAAATGAAATAGACAATTATATTATTAATTGTATGAATTCGTTGGAGTGTAAAATTTTTCATTTGTACAACATTGGTCCTGACAGAGAGTATGGGAAAATGTTTAATAGGGAAAATCTAAAATTTGTTATGTCCCTAATCAGCAAAATTTCGTCTATTAATGCTGAAATAGACATGAGAAATTATTACAACAATAAGTGTTTTAACGGCGAAATGGACGATGGGCATCGCCTATGGGTTTCCTCATTTGAACGCTATGTAATGTTTGACTTGATAGTAGTATGTTATAATAATAAGGTATATTTAAAATAAATAAATAAATCAGCAAGTTTCATATCACCCTCTTATACCCCAAACATTAATATGCTCAGAGATTGCATCCTTCACATATTATGAAGGTCGTCAGTAGTTAATGAAGAATCCAAAGATGGTCGGGACCGTTAATTTTAGCAGGCTGTGTACACGGAAAAATGTGTTACTACTCACTCGACTAGAGCCGACCGTTATTAATAATTTTTTTGTTGTTTTGTAAAAAAAAATAAAATAATAGTAATAATAACTTTTTATACTAGCAAAATACAGTAATGTTTGTGACGAATGTTGGCAAAATGTGTTGTATATGGCTTTAATGTATATGTGTAAAATATTAGTATATGTGACACATTATGTTATTTAAATATAATCAATTTGATGAAATGATACAATATCGATCCAATTAAGTGATGAGTAATCGGTTGATTATGATAGTTCTGCAGACTGGGAATTAAATAGTGGTAACACTATTTGATAATTTGAACTATCTAATAATTTAAATAATAAATATAATCTCTTAGCAGATAATGTTAGTCATGTTAATTTTCATGATGCTCTACATAGATTTTAAGTTATTAATGTATATATTGTCGATTTTATTTCAATTTTTAATGTTGTGTATGGGTTTATGTTGTTAATGTACATATTAGAGAGTTTATCTTATTTGAATTTTTTTTCTAATGTGAACATTATTTGTATAAAACTATTGATGACTTATACAAGATCAATCATTATTATTATAATAATCAATTTATAAATCGTACGAATTATTTGTGAGACTCTCGCAACCCAACTATTTATCAGGTATTCGCATGCCTATAATATGTATATTTATACAGCAATGTAATATAATATGATGACTATGAGAATTCCATCAGTTAAAGGCACACGAGTTACATCTAGTCGTAATTAACAAGTGTTAAAATGTATATTAATTATGTATTTTAGTGTTTTTCTCATAATATCTCTATAGTCGTATAAATATTTTATAATATTTCTGTTCATTTTTTAAATTTGGTTGTTTCAACACACGTCCTATAAATGATTTTCTCTATACTCTTTGCAAAATATAGGCCAAATTAAGAATTAAATTGCTATAGCTTTTTAATGAGTTTTAATCGAACAGATATATTATAACTATAAATACACAAACAGCTTTGTAATTAAATATTATTAGGATAATTTAAATTTTCAATACTCTAATACGTTAATTTTTTTTTATTTTTCTATATATTTAATTTAAAATGTTATGTATATATATATAATGTATAATTAATTACATAAATATTATATTATTAACTTTATTTTATGCCTTATCTCATCTCAATTCGAAAATTAACATATCCTAAATTATGTATTTGATTTTCGAAAGCAAAAAACTTATCGTCATGATCTTTATAAGTCAATTGTTTTGTATTAGCGATTTTGATGTGATGCTTGAAAGAGTTTATAGTAAAGTTATCTGTATATAGCTGAAAATCAATATTTTTATATTAATATTATCGTGGAAAATTTTTCGAAGATCGAAACATAAATGTTTTGAATTGTTTTTTTTTTTTTTTAGTGTATATTATAATCATTTCTAAACCCTACCAGTATTGTGCAATATAGCACCCCCTCACCTGCGAAGATTCAGATCCCTAATCCGAGAATACAACAACCTTGTTTTAAACAGAAGTTTACCCATCCACGATATCCTTCTTCGACCAGTTTCATCGCGACCACCGCCTCAGGCTGTACAACAACCAAGCGGTGGTGCGACAAAGTCGAACCGCCAAATCCGGCGAAACTCTAGTAAACGCCGACGTGTATTTAGCCCTGTATTTTCCAATTTGACATGCTGTAGATTTTTTTTTTTAAGCGCGTAAAATTCTTTATTTCGACAATTTTCTCGCGTTCACCGCCGCAGCTTTGTTTTACATATACAATAATTCAGCAGTAGTGTGTTAACGCTGAATAGCTAAATCCGGCGAAATACGAGTAAACATCGATGTGCACATGAAATACTAAGATTATTAATATATAATTTTTTATAAACAACAATTAAATCGAACCTCGGACGGTACGAGGGGCTGACTGAAATCACTCGTAAACTCGTCGTCGAATTACTATCAAAATAAGGTGTACAGTAAATTAACACTGACCGTAAAAAAATCTACATACTTGACTCGTGAGCAAACGTAAACTGGCCGTTAACTGTTCCCATCCGTTCGTACACTATCCGGCGATGCTCATCTTCTTCAACAGTTACTATGTCGAGACGTTTTTATGAAATTTACCGATGCAAAATTTTGATATTGCAAAATGTTTCAGCTCCAAACATTCTACATAGATGCTTGTCAACCATATGATATTACTTTTCGTATCCACAGATCCTACAATTATTACATAAAGATATAAAAATATCACTTTCTCCTACGTCAACACAAACATTTTATCCGTCCTTAAAAGAAGAAAAATAATATGTTTTTCCATGACATTATTTATTATCACGTTACAAATTCGTTTTTCGACATACCCCCGACGCCGACGCGTAAACCTAATATTACCCTTTCTCGAAATAAACTTAATGGAATTAAACCTTTTTAAATTGCAATACATTTGAATACATTTAAATTATTTTACATAGTCAATATTTCAGGAGGGCGGTACATTTCAAAAATGTATTAATTAAATTTAAAAAAAAAAATGAAATAGACAATTATATTATTAATTGTATGAATTCGTTGGAGTGTAAAATTTTTCATTTGTACAACATTGGTCCTGACAGAGAGTATGGGAAAATGTTTAATAGGGAAAATCTAAAATTTGTTATGTCCCTAATCAGCAAAATTTCGTCTATTAATGCTGAAATAGACATGAGAAATTATTACAACAATAAGTGTTTTAACGGCGAAATGGACGATGGGCATCGCCTATGGGTTTCCTCATTTGAACGCTATGTAATGTTTGACTTGATAGTAGTATGTTATAATAATAAGGTATATTTAAAATAAATAAATAAATCAGCAAGTTTCATATCACCCTCTTATACCCCAAACATTAATATGCTCAGAGATTGCATCCTTCACATATTATGAAGGTCGTCAGTAGTTATTGAAGAATCCAAAGATGGTCGGGACCGTTAATTTTAGCAGGCTGTGAACACGGAAAAATGTGTTACTACTCACTCGACTAGAGCCGACCGTTATTAATAATTTTTTTGTTATTTTGTAAAAAAAAATAAAATAATAATAATAATAACTTTTTATACTAGCAAAATACAGTAATGTTTGTGACGAATGTTGGCAAAATGTGTTGTATATGGCTTTAATGTATATGTGTAAAATATTAGTATATGTGACACATTATGTTATTTAAATATAATCAATTTGATAAAATGATACAATATCGATCCAATTAAGTGATGAGTAATCGGTTGATTATGATAGTTCTGCAGACTGGGAATTAAATAGTGGTAACACTATTTAATAATTTGAACTATCTAATAATTTAAATAATAAATATAATCTCTTAGCAGATAATGTTAGTCATGTTAATTTTCATGATGCTCTACATAGATTTTAAGTTATTAATGTATATATTGTCGATTTTATTTCAATTTATAATGTTGTGTATGGGTTTATGTTGTTAATGTACATATTAGAGAGTTTATCTTATTTGAATTTTTTTTCTAATGTGAACATTATTTGTATAAAACTATTGATGACTTATACAAGATCAATCATTATTATTATAATAATCAATTTATAAATCGTACGAATTATTTGTGAGACTCTCGCAACCCAACTATTTATCAGGTATTCGCATGCCTATAATATGTATATTTATACAGCAATGTAATATAATATGATGACTATGAGAATTCCATCAGTTAAAGGCACACGAGTTACATCTAGTCGTAATTAACAAGTGTTAAAATGTATATCAATTATGTATTTTAGTGTTTTTCTCATAATATCTCTATAGTCGTATAAATATTTTATAATATTTCTGTTCATTTTTTAAATTTGGTTGTTTCAACACACGTCCTATAAATGATTTTCTCTATACTCTTTGCAAAATATAGGCCAAATTAAGTATTAAATTGCTATAGCTTTTTAATGAGTTTTAATCGAACAGATATATTATAACTATAAATACACAAACAGCTTTGTAATTAAATATTATTAGGATAATTTAAATTTTCAATACTCTAATACGTTAATTTTTTTTTTATTTTTCTATATATTTAATTTAAAATGTTATGTATATATATATAATGTATAATTAATTACATAAATATTATATTATTAACTTTATTTTATGCCTTATCTCATCTCAATTCGAAAATTAACATGTCCTAAATTATGTATTTGATTTTCGAAAGCAAAAAACTTATCGTCATGATCTTTATAAGTCAATTGTTTTGTATTAGCGATTTTGATGTGATGCTTGAAAGAGTTTATAGTAAAGTTGTCTGTATATAGCTGAAAATCAATATTTTTATATTAATATTATCGTGGAAAATTTTTCGAAGATCGAAACATAAATGTTTTGAATTGTTTTTTTTTTTTTAGTGTATATTATAATCATTTCTAAACCCTACCAGTATTGTGCAATATAGCACCCCCTCACCTGCGAAGATTCAGATCCCTAGTCCGAGAATACAACAACCTTGTTTTAAACAGAAGTTTACCCATACACAAGTTCATGAATAATAATTCAAGACAGAGATTAAAATCTCGTATGCCTCCTTGGAAACTGACACAAAAATTTATAAATGAAAAATTTGACCTTAACTCTAAATGGACGGACGAATGGAGACTAAATAACCCAGACTATTACAATTTCATTGAACAACCTACGGAAGGAGTACCGGGGTTCCAACTACCTAGGAAGGAATGGGTGACCCTAAATAGACTTAGGACTGGTCACGGAAAAACGGGAGAAATGCTATATAAATGGGGACTCAGAGATGCACCAAAATGTAATTGTGGACATTACATTCAGACTGCCAATCACATTGTAGAAGAATGTCCAGCACGCAGCATACAAGGCGGATTGAAACACCTACATAAAGCAACAGTAGCGGCAACAAATTGGTTAATAAATCTGGACATTAGAATTTAAGACAACGTAAATACAAACCCGACTCTGCCAAACAATCATCATATTTATACACATTTTATCTATTTAACTAATTCTAATAATTTTTTTTTTTTTTAATGTTATGTTTTATCAGTTTATATC